>OZ001646.1:12585000-13162577 GCA_963924145.1 Pyrausta purpuralis | reverse complement strand
ATATTTTTATGGATTATTTTGAAAATAAATACTTAATTCAAGAAAGAAAAATACTTTATTATTATAGATACGTTGACGATATTTTGATTTGTTGGACCGGAACTAATAGACAGTTAGATATTTTTCTCTCTAAAATAAACAACATCCATCCTAAAATTAAATTTAAATTAGAAATAGAACAAAACGATAGTATTAACTTTTTAGATTTAACTATAACAAGGGTGCAGGGTAAACATGAATTTCAAATATATCGAAAACCAACACATACTGACACTGTCATTCATGCATCATCTTGTCATCCGTGGCAACATAAGATGGCCGCGTTCAATTCATATATTCATCGTCTCTTCACTGTACCACTTAGTAAAGACAATTACCATAAAGAACTTAATATTTTGTATCATATCGCCATATCAAACGGATACAAGAGATGCATTATTGACAACTTAATAAAAAACAAGACTAACAAAATCATAACTAGTTTATTATACTCTGTTCCTGAAGAAAGGGTAGACAGGTATAATTCTAGTTTGATTTACTTAGGAGAGGTGTCGGAACGTATTTCTAAAACATTAAAACGTCAAAATATCCGCGTAGCTTTTAAAACTAATAATTCTTTAACATTAGTTTGTAACGGAAAAGATAAGCTTGATAAACACCAAAAATCTGGTGTTTATAGGCTTAACTGTAGTGCATGTAACGCCATTTATGTAGGTCAGACCGGCCGTAGCTTCAACACACGTTATAAAGAACATATTTCCGCTTACCGAAACAACCATCCTGAGAGGTCTCATTTCGCCAAACATCTTTTAGATTCAGGACATAGTATTCCTGATAATCATACATTTTCTGTCCTTCATACTTGTGAAAAAGGCTTTAAACTATCCGTTTTGGAACAATTAGAAATAATAAAACATAATAAAGATAATACGCTTACATTGTTGAACGAACAGGTCAGTTATACCGCCTCTCCACTTCTAAATATATTTTCAAATCAACAATCTATCAATAATAACCGTCAATTACCAACCGATTAACTTCATTTTCAAATTTCCGTGACAACGATTACGTCACCTCATTAGTGGACGGAAAGTATAAAAGGCCTGTTCGCCAGTCGACACAGTTCAGTCGTCTGTGCTCCGCCGAGGCGACAACATCTCCTGAGGATGCCACGTGTAGTGGCGAAACGCGTCGAGGTTTTTTGCACGTTGGTGTTGGGTACTATTAATTGCATTAGCTGTGCCGCATGCGTATTGAGGGAGGGCGGGTGGTGCATCCTGCATTTGCCTGAACTAATACTAAACGCGGTGACGGTTCGTGTAGTTAGTTGCCTGCACCGGCGTCGCTTCGCGGAAATTTAAAGCAAAATAATTTTATGAATTTCAACTTAAGAGCGATTAGCGACAAAATCATGATTGATTTAATTTAATTTCATCTTAAATAGCAAAATTTTCATCCCAAACGAACATATCAAATAAATCTACAAGCCAAACCACAGCACCAATTTTGATGAAAAGGATGTCGTAAAAAAAATAATCGTTGGGTATTTAAAGGGTAATTTATATTATAGCCCATTAACTACAGTATTATACAAAGAAACCCGCATGTCATATTTTCAATAATTACTGAGATTAAAAAATATTAATGAGGGCTTTATTTTCTCGGGCGTATAGATTTACAATGATAAATGTTATATCTCAATAATTGCGACATGACATGCGGTTTTCTTTGTATATTACTACACTTAATTGGTTATAATATAAATTACCCTGAAAATACCCCACGTTCATTATTTTTAATAAAATAAAGTAAAAGCAGCTAAACATACTAATTTCGGGATTAAAAAAAAATGAGCAATTTATAAGGTCGCGAGGTTGAAATCATTTCTTTGTATGACCACTTTATGCATTTATCTTTCATTTGACACATTTTTCATCAAAATTGGTGCGGTGGTTTGGATTGTAGATTTTTTTGTTATTTCCAAAGAAAGTGGCGCCATCTATGTTCCTTTGGGATAAAAATTTCGCTACTGCAAATGAAATTAAATTAAATTTAGCATAATTCAGTCGCCTATTGCTCTTTTCAATAAACATGTTAATTAAAAATAACAAAACAAAACATTTGGTACATACAAATTGGTGCGCCCGATAAATTAATACCCACATTAAAAATATATATATCAATAACTGTTAAAGATATTGAAGTGCCGATTTCTTTACTAATTACCGTATTTACTAGGCAATTTTACGCACTAACAAAAAACATACCGAGTCATATACATTATTTATAAAATAAAGTAAAAAGTGACGAATACTATTTTTTCTAAGCTAAAATAATTTAATTGTGCTGATTGTGCATGTTAAGAAGGTAATATCTTGTTAATGATTATTCCTATAATAGATGATAAAATTACCTTTCATTTGACATCTGTTTTATAAAAATCAGTGAAAAAGTTTGACTTGTAGAAAGGAGATGTTTATAAAAATGCCAAGACCATGTTCAGTATCTGTGAAAATAGCAAAAAATACAGGTAATTAGACAGACTCTATGGAATCTTTATTAAATTAACAATATTCAGGTAATTTAAAAAATAAAGTTATAAATTTTTAAAATCCTGAAACTCCATCTGTCTATTCGAACGCCAAAATCGCGTCAATACTTGCAAAAAAAGTAAATCAGTCATTGTCAAATGTCATTTTGCTTTCGAAAGTTTAGCGCGGGAAACGAAACGAGGAAGTTGGATTTTGTTTCTTTATTTTAGTAATTGGTTTTTTCTAGTAAATTATTGCGATTTTGTGCTGGAATCATCATAATAATGTGTGCTATTGAAGAAAACAATGAAGACAAAGGAGGAAACAAAGTAAAGCGTGCTCTGATCGCAGATCGCGCCCTCTGATTCGGATCGTTATTCTCGTGCTAAACTTTCTTCTTGAGCATTGAAATGCGAACCCCAGCCCCGCATTTCAATGAGTTAGGTTAGGCTAGGCTAGTTTAGTTTTAGTTTGGTAGGGTTAAGTGTAAATATTGAATTTATTAATGATGGTTTGTCCGTATGGCTCTGTCCGAGGACGTTAAACATGTAAATTAAAAAAAAAAAAAAAATCATTTTGCTTTCCGCTTTCAATCTTTTAAATCTATAAACACAGCTGATTGGCTATCACGTACCTACTTGACAGATTTATTAGACTTCATGAAAAATTGCTAGATTTTATTTTTTAAGTACATATTACCTTAAGTTGAATATTTTACGGACGAAAATTATCATAAAAACGATTAAGCTTTGCATAAGCTATTTTTTAGTGACATGAACAAGGTGTTGGCATTTTCCCCATACAAATCCCTGCTTAGCTAACATCACCGCTGAAGTCGTTTTTGCCTACTTTACAGGAGAGCAAAAAACCGTTTGTTTTCTAAAGTTTTAGAGTTTCTATGGTTTTTAGGGTTCCGTAGCCGAATGGCAAAAAACGGAACCCTTATAGTTTCGTCAAGTCCGTCTGTCTGTCTGTCCGTCCGTATGTCACAACCATTTTGAGATATAGCACATTTTCAACAACCGTAAACATAACTTTGTACTTCATACAAATGCTATGAAAAACAAAGTTATATTTGCTGTGAACAAAATATTGTGGATTTTACTAAGTGGAAGTAAGTGGATTTCCAAATTCAGTTAAAGTTGGCACGGAACCCTCAGTACGCGAGTCCGACTCGCACTTGGCCGGTTTTTTTTTTTAATAAGAGGTACATTTAGGGATAACAAATGATAACATGTAATTTTTTTAACAATTAGACTACCTAACAATAACGTTTTAATCTGACTTAAGCGGTTATGCACAAGATTTTTCTCGACTTAGGCGGTGTTACCTACTCGAGATAATATAAGGATAATAAAGTAATACAAAAAAAAGCAAATTATAGAAAGTTTTTTTATTGAAATAATATAAAAAAAATGTACTTTGCGTATATTATATTTATAATAATGGTAGCATTAATTAAAAACGTAATATAATGGGTTAAGACCCATATATGGGTTGGTATAAGTACTAACATTATTTTTTCTTGCTTAATTTAATCAAATTATTGAGATCAATTGTTTAACCATTTTATAAATGACAAATAAGGACTATTTTATAATCATATAAGAAGTATGTACTTAACTAGTATTTTCATAATTACGATTTGAATCAACAATTAGAAATATAACAACAGTCTTCGAGCACCAATTCTAAATTATGCCACTTACAATCACTTAATAAGATCAATTGCTTACCAGCTTTTTGTTAATAATAATTATTAGACGCTTATCAGTCATTACGTAAACTTTAAGCTTAGGAGTATTAAGTGGTGTTCAGAGTTTGGTATGCGCCAATTCGTCATAAAAAGAATGACAACTTGGTGGTAATACACTTTTTAAATCTCGCAAGTCTTGGTACTTTCTGTTTGAGATAGGAATTTTTGTTTTACATAATTTGACCAGTTGGTTTATTGGTTTGATACGATTTAACGGTACGGGACGATGCAGTAAGGGCTGTTAGTTCATTATTATAGTAAATTTTGTACCAGATCGTGCCGTTAGGCCTGTATTCTGTTACAACAGGTTCACCTGCCTTCTTCCCAGGGCGTATAGTTTTATAGATTAGTTCTTTGGGAAAAACGGTAAAGAATGTGTATTCTAAATAACGAGCTTCGTATGGCATAGGATTACCTACTCCTAGCGGTCTTTGTTTTAGCCATGTATTGCCTCGGTAGATAAATTTCTTTTCAACACACTTGCTTATAACGACGTCTTTATTCCACCGATTTTTGGCTCATAATCCTAGATATTAAACACGCGTGCTTTTTGAGTATATTATTGCACTAGTGCCTTTAGTTTATTAACCCGACCAATTTACATTTGTACCCTAGTACCAAATAGTAAGTAGGAAGAAGAAGCGATATAATTTAGTCGGGTCATAACTTTTATTACAAACAGTATTTATGCGAAAAATAACAGTATAAGTGGTAATCCAGCTTTATTACTAAAAAATAACTCAAATTCAAATCATTCATTCAAAATTTTCTGTAATTTGTGTTTTAAACACAAATTATTACATTTTTGACCCTGGCTGTTGGCCGATTTAGTTCGCGCCTCAGCCTTTCGCGCGCATCGGTATCGCGACAAGAAAAAAAAAACACGAACGAGTAATGGCGCGCATTTTTCGTAAATAATTAGAGCATTGTTTCTTCCTCGCAAGTGTGTTAAAAAACGTCGTATGAAACACGTGTGCCTGTGACTGTGTAATATACGCGGCTTTCTTATGGCGCACTCGCTTCCGCTCGTGCGCACACAATATCGCCTTGTATATAATGGTCAACTTAGCACACTTGTATCATAATGTACTATTATCTTTTAACTTACACTTAATTGCGCTGCGCACAGAATCACACTCCATTTAAGTGTGACCTTTTTCAAGGTCACACTTAAATCACCTTTTTTTGGGTAATCACAATATTTTTCTCTATCGATAAACGTAACAAAGCATTGCTGCAATGTGGAATTGCGATTCTGTGCACAGCCCAGAACCATCCAGCCTCCGGATCCAGATCCAGCTACCAGATCCAGGCACCATCAGAAACAAAATGACCGGCAATAATTTCTGACTCAAAACCTTTTCTTTTAATAATCAATTAAGCATGAAGCACTATTCGACTCGTCAAACCAATAGCACATAACTTCCTTGGTTGCTAAATGGTACAATGGAGCCCAAAATGATTTACAGAATTACACTTGAACGATATAATTGTACATAGAAATCACTGTTCTTCGTTCATCGATACAAATATATATTTTATACCGACAGCTCGTTTCGCCAAAAGAGCGTTAAGTAATTATTTCGGCGAAATGAGCTGTCTGTAAAAAATAATGAGCTGTCTGTAAAAAATATATATTTTACTATTGGTTTGACGAGTCGAATAGTCCGCTAGAAGCCGTTTTTTACCGATAGCTCGTTTCGCCGAAAGAATATTAAGTAATTATTTCGGCGAAACGAGCTGTCTGTAAAAAAATAATATTTGTATCGATGATCGATGAACAGTAATTTCTATGTGCAATTATATCGTGAAAGGTTAATTCTGTAAATCATTCGGAGCCCTATTTAACATCCTGTGTAAAACAAGACAAGATCCTGATAGTGCTTTACATTTGTCACTATCTTTTTCCTTCCTGGCTCGATCCTTCTTCATAACATGTGTACTGTATTCTTCATCTGTTATATTTTCATTTATATTAAGTTTAACCGACAGCCCAGCATCACGCAATTGTTGGTATAACAACTCATCGTCTGAACTCCAATCACTTATAACTGAATCTTCTTCATCCATGCTGTATTTTACTAAAAGTTTCTACAAATATAACTTGTGCATCAACGCCTAAGTAAAAAAATTGTTATCATTATCACCGCCTAAGGCAATAGTATTTTTTATTAGATTTCTAATTAGATTTTTGGCTTGGTAACAAATGTAAAATAGAGAAATGTTATATGATATCAATAGCTTACCTCTTATAATTCTTAATGACACTATCTTTTACCTGATTTTAGCGATAACACTCACTTAATACCTCAACACCCGAGCGGTCGCATGCGACCGCATAACAATAGAATACCTATTGTGTCTCGTTCACATACGCTTGAGGGATTAAAACAATAATAAACAAGGAGCACACAGTAAACTTTTAAATAAGTATGGCGGAATGATGACTTACGCGGTAATAGGAGGCAAATTGACTTGAGCGCTGTTACTACTTTTTGATTACTGACCGCTTATTGGCTGAAATGTTTAGATTGTGATTATGTTATTCGACGCGCAATGCAAAGATCTATCCGATGGCATTCAAATGTCAAAACCGACAAATTTTGACTTGAGCGGTGATTTTAGCTAAGCAGCGAATGTAAACATGTCCTTTTTAATTGTTATTTTAAAAAAGTGGCGCCATCTCTGTTTCTAAGGGGTGAAACTGTCGCTGCTGCGGGTGAAATCGCTTATTTCGGTCCTTACTATCACCTGTGCAAAGTGGCTTTTAAGTCATAAGACGTATGACTCGTTGCCCTTCTCTTCTTGTAGACTGTAAATTTATTCTTCAAGTTCCGCGATATCCACTTCCAATTGCTTGTCTATGAGTTCCATGCGGATCCGAGCCTTTTGTATCGCCGCTTCCATTTCTAGCCGCTTTTTTCTTGCCTGTATGGAAGCTAGAGACAACTTTGCAAATTTGATACTTGCCGGTGCGGGTTGTTCCAGTTTAACGCTGCTTGCTGGCATGACGACGTCGATTTTCTCCATTGGCAAGTCGATAGATGCACTTTTTCCAACACCATCAGAAGCACCTACATTGTGCTGTGGTTGACTTTCATCACGTTTTTTAACCACTCCGCCATCTTGCTCGCGCTCGTTTCGCGCTGCATTCCGTGTTTGCACCATTTTCGAAGGAGTGCGGATCATTGATCCGGCTTGAAGGACCAACTGTTGCCGACGGGCGGTGCAACACGAAGTAAATACCAAAGTATACGAAAAGACTATTTACTTCATAAGGCACAAGGAAAATATATACATTACGTTGGATATAGATTTTTAAACTAACGTCACTTTCTTGACATTTTTCGAAGTAAAACAGGCCAGTAGGAGCCGTGCGCAAAAAGTATGTTTTTAAAATATAAATAAAAAAAACTGATACGCGTCGCTAACACACAATATAACCCATAAATTAAAATGCAAAAAAATAATATTAACCTATATAAATATATGTGCCTTATATCATCCAGCCTAAAAGTTCGTGTGCGTATTGGTATGAAAAGAAGTAAACTCGTGCCAGGTCAGTAAAAATGATGGAAATCAGCAAAATGTTATTCATGACGATTTGGTACAGGATTTAACTAGATTTATTCATTAAATTTTATTAATTGAAACCATTTGAGTATTTTTTCCAGTCATCGGTAATTTTACCGAGTAAATAAAATGTTTTTGGTAATTTACTCGACATCGAGTATGAAAAAAAGTAAAATCGCAGTATAAATATTTATTGCAATAGAAATAAAAATCAGGTTAGATAAAACAAGTGAAATGCGATAGTAAATGCTAAAATATTTTCACAATTTCAATCTTCCGTATTACTGTTAGTACTTATCCCGTGTTATATATTAAATATCTTTTAAAATTCCTCACTGGTTAGGCATACAAGCTTAAGTTGTTTTTTTTTTATACAATATTTGATAGTGAATAGGATATTATAGGCTGGGGGCAGATTCTCGTGCATTCGTATACGAAAAATTATCGATAAAATTTTCTTGTCGGAGATAAAATAGTTTATGATTTATCAGGGTCACAATTAGTATGCATTTCGATTTCATCCGTGAGGCATTTTTTAACGTGTGATGTATAAATTAATTTTAGAGGTAAAACGGTTGAACTCGCAATCAAATTAAAATACGAAAAAAGTTCGATAAACGCAAGAATCATCGCCCTGGTGTAAAAAAAATGAGAGGTACATGACATGTTATAACGTCTTATAAAACCACCATAATCATTTATGTTAGTAAATAAAAATAGAAATAATCGCCGCCTTAGCGTCACATCTTAAAATTAAACTTTACTTACCCAATTAAAAACTAAAAATGACAATTGTTAAAACTTAGGACAAACATTATTTACAACACTATGTAAAACATTACAATATTAAGATCTCTTATCAGATTGTAATCATCAGCGATGCAGATCTGAACAGATCAAAGTTATAAAAATAAATGCATAATTTACATGAGTTTACGTACAAATATCTTGTACTTTTAGGTTATTCTTATATTGTTCATTGTGGCATTTTTTTACAAACATTCTCAAATGCATCATTAAAAAATACATTTTTGTAAAAACATAGGAAACTTGTCATTTTGCTTAAAAATAAAATGTCATCTTAATTTTAAAGCATTAAATTATTTAACCTCAATAAAATGGCAATCATGTCATGACCACAATAATAATAAAAACTCTTCATCAACATTTAGTTGTCTATGCATTTTAATCAACGTACGACAGCATAAGACATAAAAGTAAACTTAATTTAGCTTATTGAAAGTCCATAAATGTTTGCGCAATGATTTAAATTTGTTACTTATGCTATATTGAGAAATAAAACTTATTTTTTATAAATTAACCGCGCACACCGGGCGACCTTATATAAAATTGTTAAAGCAAATAAAATAATGATGTTCATCAATGAGGGAATTTCTACTCTACCATGAGAGGAAACTCTTCAATATCTTCACACATGGAGTTGAAACCAGCTGCCCATGCCTCCAACTCAGCTTTCTGAAATTAAATAAAAACATACACTTTAGTAATTATCTTTACTAATATTATAAAGCTGAAAAGTTTCTTTTAATGGATGGATCGCTTTTACCGAGGATGGCTTTAGGCTATATAAAAATCACGCTGCGAAGAAAGGGGAGGGATCAAACTTAAAACTTTCGGACGAAGTCGCGGGGGACCGCTAGTTTTATATAATCCTACAATATCATAAAGGTTTGGGCCCACTACACTGTACCACACGGTATGGTATGTCATACGGTAACAAAGATCGGTCATGGTATGAAACGTATTGGACACGAAAAGCAACTCTACAGATCTACAGCATTCTGTTTCACCGTTATATGGAGCGAGAGAGAGAGCGTATTTTTCCGATGCTGACACGTTCTAGTGGAAACAGTGTCAGTGTTCAATACAAATAATTGAAATAATATTTTTCGTCTTGTGGTTTTTATCCTATTTGGGGCCAAAAACCAGCTAGAATCAGTTCACCTGTTCTCGAGTAAAAAATTGTGATAAATAAAAAGTACCCTTTGTCTTTCTCCTTCTCACCAATTTTCAGCCAAATAGTGTGACTAAAACAACTTTATAATATAATATGATATTTTAAGATTAAATACTTGGAAGATATTTGTTTATAGATAAGTTGATGTTTTCTTTATAAATAACAGAGTGAAAGAAGTATATTTATTTCTAATTTTAAAGCTTTTTTTTTATTATCTTACCTCTTTTTTAGATAGTTCCTTCTTCTTAGGCTTGGCCTTTCTCTTGGCTTTGGCTTTCGGTTCTATATTGGGCATTGTAAATGTTAGGTCCGCCAGGTCATCCTCTTCAGAATCCAGTTCGTAGGCATGGTCATTCCGTCCATCCTGAGTCTCACTGTCCGATGTAGATGTTTGACGGAATGTAACCTTTTTTGCTTTACCGTAACTCTTTCTGGTTGGCTGTAAAATTAAGAAGATTAATAAATAAATAAATATATTTTTTGGACATTCCCACACATCGCCATCTAGTCCCAAAGTAAGCTACTCAAAGCTTGTGTTAGGGGTGCCAGACAACGGATATAATATGTACTTAAATACTTTTTGTAAATGTATGTATGTATGTATACATGATATACATAGAAAACACCCAGACCAATACAAACAGACATGTTTATGCACACAAATGTTTGTATTGTACGGGGATCGAACCCGCAACCCGCTGCGTAGTAGGCGATTTCTCGACCACTACACCAGACGGGTCGTATTCATCGTTTGTGAGAATCCCCGAATATATAATAATATAATAACATGTTTAGTTTTCACGCATAGACAATGTGTAGGTTACCAATGTGTGGAAAAAAACTACTGATGACATAATCACCATCTTTACCAGATGACGACGACAAAAGACAAAAGAGACGTCAGACAAAAGCCAGGCCTACATTCAATATTGTGCATCAGAATATACAAGGCCTGGCCGGCAAAGAACTACAAGTATCTCTATTTTTACAAGATTTTGATGTTCAAATTATGTGTGTAACGGAACATTGGTTTCTTAAGCATGAACTAATGTTAAGCATAGATGATTATAAAGTTAGTAGTTCGTACACTAGAGAGACAACTACTAGAGGAGGGTCACTCATTCTTTTGAAAAATCAATTAAACTATAAAGAGCGTAAAGATATTGTATCACTTACTATTGAACGAACTATTGAACTTGCATGTGTTGAGTTAGACCAATATATTATAATAAGCGTATACAGTCCTCCCAATGCAGATTACGGCCTTTTTGAAGCTACAATGGAAATAGCCTTATCGAAAGTTTCTAAGCAAAGGAAATCTTTGATAATATGCGGTGATTATAATGTAGATATACTTAAAAAAACGCAACAGTCAATGAGTTTTCTTGGTCTCTTTAAGTCTTTTAACTTAGTGAACGTTTTTAATGAACCTACGAGAGTGACTCCTACAACAGCTACGTGCTTAGATAACATTTTCTGTAATATTAAAGTAATTGATAAATCAATTTTACATTGTTTAAGGTCCGACCACAGAGGACAAAAAGTCGCGTTTGAAAACAGTCCCATCTCAAATGCTGTGGATATTGTTTATAGGCCAATCACTGATAATAGAATAGATAGATTTAAAAGTAAGATTTGCGAAGGTATTCAATCTTTAATTCACAGTAATAGTAACAACGCTGATAAACTTTATGAAGATTTATTCACTTTGATAAAGAACGAATATATTCAAATATTTACAAAAAAAACAGTAAAGTCAAATCAGGTCAAGTTTAATGAATGGGCTACAGTTGGTATTTATAAAAGTAGGAATAAATTATACGAACTATATAATATGAAAGAGCAGACCCAGGACCCACACATTATAGAATATGTGAAGAACTACTCAAAAATCTTTAAAAAAGTATGTGCACAGGCTAAGTCTAACCATATTCGAAGGATAGTTACCGGTTCCAAGAATAAGGCGAAAGCTACCTGGAACATTATAAACAAGGAAACGTGTAAAAACAAAACAAAAGATCATTCGTTTTCCTTAAAAGTTGGAAGTAAGATAGTTAATTCTAATTTAGAGGTTGCAAATATCTTTGAAAATTTCTTTACTTATATTGCAACATTAACAACCAAAGATCTTGCATCATCTCCAGAACAAGCCCAATCTATTCTTAGATCTAATATTGATGAATGTCATTCTTTACTGAACTTTGGGAAGGAATCCTCTGAGGTTATTATAAAAACATTCAATGAACTTAATTTGAAAAAGACTGAGGACTTATGGGGATTATCTGTTTATATAATTAAAACCATTATTGAATTTATAGCTCCGCGTTTAGCGATCATATTTAATAAATGTGTCGATGAAGGCAAGTTTCCAAATTTAATGAAATTTAGTAAAATCGTTCCACTTTTTAAATCAGGAGAAAAATGCGACCCCTCCAACTTTCGACCAATATCAATTTTACCCGTGCTTAGCAAAATTTTTGAAAAGATAATTTTTAATCAACTTCTATTTCATTTCACAACTAATCAATTATTACATAATAAACAGTTTGGATTTACAAAAGGTAGAAGTACTGCTGATGCTGGAGTTGCTCTCTTGAAACATGTATTTGATGCATACGACGGTAGGTGTGATGCTATAGGAGTATTTTGTGACCTCTCTAAAGCATTTGATTGTGTAGACCATGAGATCTTATTGAAAAAACTTCAACATTACGGCGTTTCGATTGATGCGCTAGGTTTATTGAAATCTTATGTTAGTGATAGAACTCAAAAGGTTTATATTAATGGAACTGAGTCTCCTGGAGCACCTCTAAAAATGGGAGTGCCGCAAGGATCGATATTGGGACCGTTGTTGTTTCTGATATATATAAATGACCATCCATACTTTGTCGATGATGTATGTGAAATAGTACTGTTTTCAGATGATACTTCCTTAATTTTTAAGACTCCAAGGGCCAAAGAATCTTTTAACGATGTAAATGGTGCTCTTTCACAAGTGCTTCATTGGTTCACCGTTAATAATTTAGTGCTTAATCCGGGTAAAACCAAATGCATAAAATTTACAATGCCTAATGTCAGACAAGTCCCAACGCAAATCATGGTTAAAGATGAGCTACTTGATACTATACAAAGCTCAACGTTTTTGGGAATAACCGTAGATCATAATCTTCAATGGGGTCCACATATCGAGACCTTGTCAGGGAAACTTAGTTCGGCTGCCTATGCAGTAAGAAAGATAAGGCTTTTGACTGACGTTGAAACGGCAAGGTTAGTTTATTTTAGCTATTTTCATAGTATCATGTCTTATGGTATCTTGTTATGGGGCTCGGCTGCAGATATTGAAACAATATTTATACTGCAAAAGCGAGCTGTACGGGCTATTTACAATCTCAAGTCTGACGACTCTTTAAGGGATTTGTTTAAAGAAGTCAAGATACTTACAGTATATTCACAGTTTATTTATGAAAATTTGATTTATGTTCGTAAAAACTTGCACTTATTTAAAAATTTATTACCTAAAAAAAGTGATTTACATGATTTCAATACTAGAAACAAGAATAAACTTGCCGTTCCAAACTTCAGACTTCAGAAGGTTAATCACTCATTTATTGGAAGATGTATTACTTTCTTTAATAAATTGCCTCAAAATATAATTGAATTACCTTTACATAAATTCAAACCTATTATTAAACAATGTCTAATGACCAAAGGATATTATAGAATAAATGATTATATGAACGACAACAATGTATGGTCTAGCTTGTAAGAACATTTAATTGTAATATTTTTAAAAGAGGCATTGACAATAGTGACTGAGTTTGTTGCGCAGCTTCTTCTCAGCACTAGCCCACAATTGTCCCGAAGCTGTGGTAGGGCCAATGTTGGGACGTGTATAAGTGCTAGCAATAGCCTATGTACAAAATAAAGTAATTATGAATTTTTAATTTTTTGAATTACCCCCACCCCCCAGGTCATTAAAAATAAGCAACGTTAAAGTTTTTTTTAGTTTTTCTTCAAGGAGTAACAACTTCTTGAAAAGGCGCGGTTATAGATATATAAATAGATAACTCTTTATTGCACATGGGTGCCAGACAACGGATATAATAGATTTTTGTATGTAAATACATACATGATATACATAGAAAACACCCAGACCAATACAAAAAGACATGTTTATGCACACAAATGTTTGTATTGTACGGGGATCGAACCCGCAAACCGCTGCGAAATAGGCGATTTCTCAAATGATTGCATAAGATGGTTTTCAAATCCTACTAATATTATTAATGCGAAAGTTTGTGAGTATTGATGAGTTATTCCCAGTAGCCCCCACCAGCAATGCCCCCTCTGGGGCCAACTGAGAATTCGTTAAAAATAATTTCCCAGTTGACACCTTGTCTCCTTGCCCCATTGCACCCTCGAAGTGAAGGTGCAATCTGGGATATTATTTTTAACAAATTCCCAATGATTTATTGATGCATGTTTGTTTTGTTATTCCTTTAGACAAATAAAGATAGATAGATTTTGATGAAACTTTACAATAGCTCATATATCAGAATAGCACAACACCTATAATTCATCTTTTTTTTTAGATCAGACATCTACAAAGTTCAAGCCATGGGGAACTGCTTGTTACTAATAAAACAAGACTTCATTGTAATGCAACATGAAAATTTAAAATCCTTTAAAAGAAGGATTCTATTAAAAATAATTAATCTTAATTTATAATGTGGTCTTTCTGTGTTGAAACAAGTTACAGTCATGTATAAGACCAAGGAGTAAGTAATATGATTATAATAATTACCTTCAAGTGATGAACAAGTTCAATATCCTCAAACAAGTGGACTGATTGAGAATCATCATCATCGTCAAGTTCCTGGTTAACCATTTCAGCCACATCTGTAGCCCCAACAGTTTCAGCATTCTTTTCAGGGAAGGCAGGGGCATCAGCTGCTGATTTCATCTCTTTGTACACCTGGTTAACAGCGTCTGAACTAGCAGCAACCTTTGTTTTGGCAGCCAAAGGTATTTTAGCTCTGGACGGGCCAGTCTGTGCATTAATCTCTTGGAGAACAGCACGGGCTCTAGGCCTCAAAGCTCTAACTCTAGGATTATCAATCTTGACTGGTGACATGTTTTCTTGATCCTCACTCTCGTCAAATCCAAAGAATGTACCATCTTTATCTTTCTCTTTATTAGACTTTCCTGGTGTCAAACTTTTCTTCTTTTTACCTTCATGAGAATTCTCCTTGTCATTTGATGATTTGCTACTGTTAGATTCATTCTGTTCAGCACTCTTTTGTGGAGTAGAATCGGGGGCATCTATCCTAGGTGTTTTTCTAGGAGTCCTGTATCCTGCATCTTTGATTGTATGTGCATAAATGTTTGATATATCTTCAAACAAAGAATTGGCTTTAACTGGTGTGACAGACCTTGCTCTTTTCTTTTTAGATGCACTCCTTTGCACAACATCTTTTATAAAAGATATAATGCTTGTTTGTTTCAGATTTGGTTGGTTACTCTCAACAATTTCAGGTAATTCTTCAATAGCTTCAGGTACAATATTGGTGTAAACATGTTTTTTCCTTTTACTGTCATCAAAGTTTATGAATGAGCTTTCAACGGCAGGGGTCATGTTAGCTTTGACATATGTGTTCACTTGCCACTTAATGGGTAACTGCTCGAACTGGACTCTCCATGGACTAGCATGAGGTCTTCTAACTGACATGTTCATACTACTGCTAGCCACAGGTGGTTCATCAAAAAAGCTAAAATCTTCTTGTAAGTTCAAAGGATCATTGTATGTTAATGGCCTAGCTATACTGTTATTCTGGGTGGTACTTAGTGGTGCTGGAGATTTACCATGATTGGGTGTTGTCACTGGAGAATAATTGATGCTGTGATAATCAGTTACAGGCTCAATATCAGCTGCTATGTCTTCAATACCTACTGATATATGATTGATTTCAGTAGCATTGTGTTTATCTGCTTGTTTAGGTGCATTAGGGACTGTAATTTGTGGTTTAGGTGCAATTTGAGGCTGCATTGTTACAGTGACAGGTTTCATTTGCTGAGTTTGTACTTGAGTATTCTTAGCAACTACATTTTTCAAAGCTGCCAGAGCTTTATTTACATTTTGATCATAATTATTTTTGAAGACAACAGTTTTAGGTTTAGGTGGCTTCTTGACTGCCTTTTTTCGTTTTTTCTTCTGTGGTGGTGGTTCCTCATTAGGATCATAAGTGAACTCATACACATCAAGGTGACTGCTATCTCTTTTCACTGATTTCTTTTTATCTTCAAGAACTCTAAAGGAAAAGCTTTTCTGCAACAGTTTCTGGCCAGCTGTTTTAACAGGTGATTTTGCATTTACAGGTAATTTTGATTGTTGATATACTGCTCTTGTTTTCAAAGACCCTTGCTTGGCATTATTATTGGTGTCTGAAGCTTTTGCCACCTTATTCTTTCGAGGACTTGTCTTATTTGCTACTTTTGATTGCTGAGCAACTTTTTGTGAGGTAGGCTTTGCATTTGATTTAGAAGTTGGGTTTTGAGAGGTAGACTTCGGGATAACTTTGGACTCAGTTTTTGCTTTATTTGGCAATATTGGAGTACTAGCATGACAACCAACTGGAATAAACTTGTTGGGACTCACAGAATGATCATCAAACTTTGATGGCAATCGGCATACCCTTTTAGGTCGTGGAGCCATAAGACTATTATCAGCAACCTTCTGTGGAGTTTTAAAAGGTGAATGTAATGAGGCATCACTTTTGTTAGAAGTCGCACTTTTATTAGCCAACGAATCTGAAGTTTTGATTTCATCAGTGGCAGCCTTTTGGGTATTTTTAATGATAGCAGATTTTGGTGTTTCTAACTCATGGCTGTTGGATAGATTTATCAAAACCTGATTTTCGACAAAACGTTTTGGAAGACGTTTTTCGCGGCGTGGCCTTTCAGTGCCATCTTTTTCGGTTTCGACCTCCTTTGACACAATTTTCTTGACAACTTTTTTGGTAATTTCAACAGTTGCACAATCATTGTCATCTGAAGCGGAGTTAGTCTTATCAGCTAAAGCTTTACGGGGTTTTGTGCTTTTATTGCTTTTCGGCTTGGATTTCTCTACAACACCAATGTTTTCTTTCGATGATTTTGTTGCCCTTGCTCTTGTTTTTGGCGGCATGACGCTACTTGGTTAGAACCAATTTTCTTGATGATCTCGCCTGCATGCATGTAAAAACATGTATGCGACACTAATTTAACACAACAAAATGTCACGACACAGCAAGATTAAACAACAATAATTGAGGAATTGTTGATAAAAAGATACACAAAAATGAAAACACTTCCAGTTTTCGCTCGTTTTAAAGACACTTTTGACAAGTAAGTCACAATCGCATTTTCTGTCAAAGTGGCTGACAGTAGGTTTCATAGATTCGGATACTTCAGCAAAATTAATTCAGGTACTGAAAGTACCCAATAGGGTAATTCGTGCCTTCTCTGGACTTGGCGGTTCATGGCCACCTGGCGACAAATTTTCAATTATTAAGGTTTTCTTTGGTTTAAATTAACCAAATAAGTACTATTATTAATGATTTCAAAATTAATAAATTAATTAGCAACCTTTTAATTAACTTCAAATAAACTCGAACCAATTCGACGGGAAATTTTAGACAGTCAGTTTTTAATTTTCAAAAAATGGTGTTGATCACTAACGAAAACGTTAGCGTAGCCTTAGGTTTTCGATGGTTTTATTTGTAACTGTATTGCATGCTAACGGAGAGTTGATGAATAAGATTATCGTTTTAGTTCTTAATTACCGTTACTATTTCATTTCCTTCGATAATTTATACAACATACATAATTGTGGGGGTGGTAAAAATGTTTTTTTTTAAAAACTACCAATCAAAAAACAATACGCTTTTATAATGAACACTTGCTATTAAATCCACGAAATAATTTATTTCTTTATATAAAACAGTATATTTACAATCACAAAATAAATGGAAACACTTATTTGTAGCCATAACGCACGTTTAGGTACCACGCGGCTGTAGGCATTGAACTAACTACTACGTAGGGAAATAACATCCCGAAGGAACCTCGTGCGAAATAAATTGATGGTCCCGAACATCAACGCATGCGCAGTATCCCAGTCACTCACGCGGTATCCCGCTCGTAGCGATATGCAATATGAAATTTGGTCAATTAATTCGTCAAAAATCTTTGATTTTCGTATAAAAGGGCGGCAATTTCATACAACACATCTTAAAACTTTAAAAATATATATTAAGTAGGTTACAGTTAACTTAATATTTACTAACTCTAAAAAGTAACGCCGCACAGTGGGTCAAAAAAGTAATATGAGCGACATAAGGTATTTTTTTTTGACAAATCGTATTTTTTTGGATGCCGATCGATCCTTTAGACACTATTGTTAAGACATGATATATAAAAATTTTCACAAAACCTAATAGTTTGGCCATAAAAAAATAATTTGTGTTTTTTTTGTATGAAACAAGACCTAAAGTACTAAATATCTCCCACGAACTGCTTGACCGTGCGTTAAAATGATTTAGGTTGGCATAAGTGCATTGTGCACTAACATTCTAATCTATTTTTAGCTGCTCCAAGCAGAAATTTTGTCTGTTAAAGAGTTCGGATTTTTTTTTTGATAATCCTATTATTATGGGATTTTAATTACCTACAATACTAATAATTGACAACATTTCAAAATTTTCATATGCACATTTTTATTTTTTTCCAGAAAGAACTTAAAAAATGAAAGCACCCATATTTTTTCATTTTCATTTCTTTTCAGTATTTTCTCTAAAAATAATTGTTAAAAAACTCTTCATTCTAAAAGAGCGTAAGTACAGGAAGTTAGATATTGTGCTACTCTTGATAAAATGTTTTTATATCGGTAGTTTTTCCCGAGTCATTTTGTGTCAAAAAATTGAATAAAGAAAAGGATGAATTGAAAAATAGAGAAACTAACTAAACACTTTGTTTTATGATAATTTAACGATCCCCCGTGACCTTAACCACCCTCATAGGGAAGCGTAGCGTTTATAAATAAATATTAATCCATGTAAGTAACTATTAGCCATTATCCATGTCCATGTAGTAATAATTTAATTAAATAATATACATTCAATACCGTTTAGGTATAATAATCACAAAAGCCTGTGTCACTTCTGTAGTTTCATATTCAACATTTAAATTTTAAGGAATACATCAGTCTGTTCACAGTTCACGTCAAAATCTTGTCATCAAATTGCGCACACTTTTTGCTTAGCATAGCGTCTTTATACGTAGTAGTAATACCTCGATGGCTGTAGGTATTTATTTCAATGAATCGGCTGAGTAACAATACTGTATAGATAACATTACCGTAGCAATAGCTATAATATAGCTATAATATTCAGTAAGGGTAGCCAGTACAAGAAAATCTCACTTGATTTAGGGAGTCTATTTACTTATTAGGGTCTTCTTATTCATTACCTTATGATTTAATAACTTTACATTATTATATTTTTTTTAAAGCTCCTTGAAAAGCAAGTGATAAATGATATTGACAGGGCGGCACTGGCATTCAATCAAACTAAACAATGCAAAAAACTCCCTTGTCTCACGGAGTTTAGGAAGATGTTCAAATAATATTTGTTTTACTCAACCATCAAGAAGTCAAAGAACAGAAGCAGTATAAGAATATATGTTTATTACATGTACGTTTCGCTGATTTGACAATTGTATTAACAATAAAAACCATTGAAAATTATAACTTCATTTGAGGTGCTTAGCTCTGCGGTATCTAAAATCGATAAAAACAAAACAAAAGGGAAGTTAGTTAGTTAGTTTGGCTGGGGTGTTTTCCGCACTTAGCCTCATGATTGGGCCATTGTACGTATGTCCCTCCTTTTTATTCTAACCAACCCAGGCTTTCCCAGAAGGCTAGCAACCTGTTCAGATTACAAAAGGCCTCCGGGAAAGTAGCTGGGGATTTGAGAATATTTGCCCGTTGTTTTGCCACACTTGTGCACTCCATGAGCACATGATGTGGTGTTTCTTCTGCCTCCATGCACCCTCTGCATAGGGGGCTGTCTGTGACACCTATTGTGAAAAGGTGTTTGTTTAAGAGACTATGACCAGTTATGGTGCCTATGGCTAAGCGTAGTTTGTCTCTTGGTAATCGGATGAGGTTGCGGGCAAGCCTTTTCGATGCTACCGGAACAGCCTTCTTAGTTTGCCTGCAACCATCGCCATTTCTCCATTCATCTTGGTGTGCTGCTTCAGTTTCTTCACGTAGCCAAGTTTTTATTTGGGCCAGCGGTAGGGGCAGCAAAGGTTCCGGTCCATATACTGTCGTTGCTGATCCCCTCTTGGCTAGTTCGTCAGCTGCGTCGTTACCTAGTGAGTTACTGTGTCCTTTGATCCATTGCAGAGTTACCTCATTTGTGTTTGCTATGGATTGTAGTGCCTTATGACACTCCAAAATAAGGACAGATGTTATGCTGTTGTTTTTTAGGGCTTGGAGCACCGATGCGCTGTCCGAGACGATTTTAATGTGTAGGTCTTTGACGTCTCTGGCTGCAACTGCCTGTGCTGCCCTAGTGATGCCGATACATTCTGCTTGGAAGATAGTGCTCAGCTTGTCTAAAGTTGTTGATATTTTAATGTTAAGGTCATTTGAGAACACACCAGCTCCTGTACCCTTTGAGGTTTTGGAGCCGTCTGTGTATATACGAACCTCTTTTGTGCCTGAGCTGTCGCTAGGCTCTTCGGTGATTTGGATGTTGTATTTTCTATCAAATATATGTTGGCATGGTATTCTGTCCATGGGTGCATCTAAAAGTGGTCTTTCTTTCAGAGGCCCATCTAGGATTTTTGAATGTGTGGTCATTATGTTTTGTTTCCATAGTCCGTTTGCCCTAAGTCGTAGAGCAGCTGCTTTTGCTTCTTCCTGAATTACTAGATGCAGCGGTTTTAGATTCAGGAGAAACTCTAGTGCGGCTGATGGAGTGGTTTTCATGCAACCTGTAGCTGCGATGCTTGCCAAACGTTGTAGGCTTTGAAGTTTTGATTTGATTGTGGACAGTTGCGTTCTGGGCCACCATACAACTGATCCATAGGTAAGAGAAGGCCTAATAACCGATGTGTATAGCCATAATGTGATCTTTGGATTTAGACCCCATCTCTTGCCGACTAGTCGCTTGCATTGATAAAAGGCTATACAGGCCTTCTGCATTTTATCATCGATATGGCTACTCCAGTTCAGTTTGCTGTCTAGGGTGATGCCCAGATATTTCACTTGTGAGGAGAGAGCCAATTCGGTGTTAAACAGTATTGGTAGCTTTAGTTCAGGTAATTTCCTTTTGTTGGTGAAAAGGATTAGTTCTGTCTTTTTGGGGTTTACTGACAACTCGTGCTCGTTACACCATTTTTCCACTATCTGAAGAGCGGAACGCATTATCCCACATAGGAGGTTTTCCGCGTTTCCGTTTATCAGTATAGCTAAGTCATCTGCGTAACCAATAGTAGTGTATCCTCTTTCATTTAGCCTACTCAGGAGGCTGTCTACTACTATGTTCCACAGAAGTGGAGAGAGGATGCCGCCTTGTGGGCATCCCCTGACTACTGTTGCACGTGTGGTGGTTTGTGTGGTTATTTGGACTGCCCTTTTACTGACCAGCTCGTTTATCCATTTTGTTATTACTGGTTCTACCCTTAGTTTTCTTAGGGCTAGGTTAATGCTGTTGTGCATAGTTTTGTCAAAAGCCCCTTCTATGTCTATGAACGCGGCAAGTGTTGATGATTTGTTGTTAATTGCCGATTCTATTTTGTGCACAACAGTATGTAGTGCTGATTCTGTTGATCTGCCTTTCCTGTATGCATGCTGTTGTGGGTGAAGTGTTTTGTTTCTTAAAAACTCATCTCTTAGGTATCTGTCTATTAGTCTTTCTAATGTTTTTAGAAGAAAAGAAGTCAGGCTGATCGGCCTGAATGATTTGGCTAACGTATAGTCTCCCTTTCCGGGCTTAGGTAGGAAGACTATCTTTGCTTCTCTCCATTGCTTTGGTATGTATTTGAACGCTATACATGCTCTGTATATTGGTAATAGGTGGGTGGTGATTTCTTGAGAGTTCCATTGTAGCAGGGCTGGGAAAATTCCATCTAAGCCCGCTGATTTGAATGGTTGGAAGCTTTTTAGAGCCCATCTGATTTTGTCCGTTGTCACGATTTTGGTTGCAACTTCCCATTCCTGTGATGTCGGTGTCACCCGGATTTCATCTGGCCATTCTGGATCCGGCGTGATTTGACAGCCTGGGAAGTGGGTTTCTAGTAAAACCTTGCAGGTTTCTTGGTCTGAGTTTGTGAACGTACCGTCATCTTTTTTAAGAGAACCGAGGAGGTTGAGATCCCCTTTAGACAGTATTTTCTTTACTCTCGCGGCTTGGTTTGTTGAGTCTATACTACTACAGAAGTTGTGCCAGGCTTCTGTTCTACGGAACCTGATACGTTTCTTGTAGTGTTTTTGTGCTGTTTTGTATTTCGCCCAGTCCTCGTCGGCGCGGGTGTTTTTTGCTCGGTTAAACAGTGTCCTGAGAGCCTTCCTTAGCCTTTCAAGTTCTGGTCCCCACCATTGAGTGTTGCCCGAGTTTTTCGGTGTAGCGGTGGGGCAGGTTTGTTCAAAACTGTTAAGGAGGGTGGCTGTCAGGGATTGCACGGTATGTTCTATGTTATTGGTGTTAAGGGTTACATCGACTGTTTCAGAATCGTTTAGTGTTTTTGTTAGTATGTTACAATATTGTTTCACGTCTGTCCTCCGAGGATTGCGGTATGGGACAGGGTCTGTTAGTTTAAGGTTTAATTGAAAGCATACACGCCTGTGGTCTGCGAACGATGGTTCATTAGATACATGCCATCCGTCGACGAGGTCTGCTGCCTTGTGTGTTGCTAGAGTGATGTCTATGGTAGTTTGGCACCTAGAGGTCACAAAAGTTGGTTCCGTGCCCTTGTTCATTATGTTGAGGTTAGTTTGTAGTAGGTATTCTGTTAACAGCTCACCCCTTCTGTTGGTGTCCTTACTTCCCCACAGAGGATGATGCGCGTTGCAGTCCGCAGCGATGACCAGCTCCCAGTCCATGGCTTCACAGTGCAGTACCAGCTCAGCTAGTTCTCTGGCTGGAACGTCGCCTTCGCTCGGCATGTACACCGAGGCCAGGACCAGGGTAGTTTGGTTGTCTACAAGGACTTTTACTGCGGTTAGATCTCTGGAACAGAATTGGTTAAGCAAGGTGGTATTTGTGGTTTTGGGCATTACAATACAGGTCCTAGGTTTTTCTACCGGTGTTTTGAGTAATATCTTACCACTGATGTTGTTGAGACCGCATATGGTGTTGTTTCTGATCCAAGGTTCTTGGATCAGCGCGACGATCTTGTTATTTACCTCCAGCACTCTGTAGTACCACAGCACGCGTAGTGTGGCCGTCGCGATCTGTTTGTGCTGGAGGTTGGTCTGCAAGACTTTGAGGCTAAGGGGTGGGGCTACGCAGGACGCCATCTTCGTCGCTCGTATCCCCCGCGCTCTCTGCAGGCGAACTCATCATGTCGAGCCAGCTCGGACCCGGTTGGGGAGCGGCTGCTGATGGTCCTGGTGTCTCGCTGGGTCTTGCAGTGCTGGGTTCGGCCGGCGCGGATGCCTCTTCATGTGCGAAGAAGCGAATATAACCGCTTCCCGACATGTGGGCAATGCGACGTTCCCGATCCACGATGGTCTGCCGCTGGTCTTCCGGGATCCCCAGTATGAGGTGGACTACCCTCTCACTGGACCCTGGTTCGCCTGGTTTGTCGTCGTCCGTCATATCGTACAGCAGCCAGGAGTCGACTCTGTACCACGGGTTCTGGGCACAGAGGACTCTCTGTAGCGTGCTGGAGTTGGCGATACGGGTGTGTAGTAATAGCCCAGCTTTGAGCCTCTTTTTCATGTCTGACTGCCTAATGACAGTCAGAGTGGTGTGTTGTATCGGTGACGGAATGTTTCTGACCTCCCTCTCTAGCCAGTTAAGGGCGTTCGCGTTCTCACACCACATCGCCAGCACCCCATCCAAAAGGAAGGGGCGCCCGCGAAATGATGGAGCCTGCACACCCGGGGACGGTGGAGACAGAACAGCTTGAAGGATTCTATCATCGATAGCCTCCCTAAGCTGCACTGCCTGTTCCTGCGAGAAGTCGCGCGGCGGGACGGTGATGACCGCTACCCTCAGGTGCGATTGACTCGCATCTGCGTAGCTCTCCGCCCGCCTATGCCTGCCGTCGGTTTTAGGACGTTTGGCTTCCCCCCTTGGGGACCGAGTATCGTCTAGACAAGCTCGCTTCGTGGAAGCGCGGTCGTCCGGACCATTCCCGACCCCAGGTTGCTCGCTTGCGGGAGCAGCGGGAGCCTCCGCCTCGAACCCACGGCCGCGGCTACTTTTCGGCTTCCGTTTTCGCTGGCGTAGTTTGGGTGGTCTTGTTGGTTTTGTGGTTGTGGGTGGTAGCGTTGATGCCGTTCCATGCCGTCCTGCCTCCGCGGAGGTCACCCCCGCGGAAGTGGAGGGCACGGGCTCGCTGGGCGTTGTAGCCGCAGCGGCCGGCGTCTGAGTTTGGTTGGTACTAGGCTGGTCCGCTTTACTTCCTGCGTGCCCCCGAGGGGGATCGCGTTCCGTTCGGCTTCCCAGCCCTTGGTTGGTGTGTCTGTCAGTGGGCCGCGACTCTGCGGGCTGCTGGGTCACTCCCGACGCACACGCGGTGGGGTGATCACGTTGGGGTTGACCCACCATCCCTCGGTTTGTCGTTGCAGCTTTGGGCTTTCGGGTCCCCTCTGTAGCACGGCCGGTGTGGCGGTTGCTGTCGGGTCGGCCTTCTTGCAATCGGCTGCTGGCAGTTGTCGCCGGTTTGGCGGTCCCTTTGCAGGGGCGCTTCCGAGCGACAACGGTCCATTCCGACACCGTTGCAGTGTCGGCGGTGGTTGGTATGGCCTCCGCCAGACCTGAAAGGTCCAAGCTCGGGCCGTGTTCAGTGGTCGGGGTACTCCCCGTCGGTGTGTTTTGTGTGTTTTGACCAGTAGCATTTACCGAAGGAGGGGCCTGGGTCTCCACCCGTCCTTGGTCGTCGGTAACATTACATCTCCCAGACCCGGGTATCTGGGAGAGCCGGGCGCTAGCCGGATCGCATGGCAAACTCTTCTCAATTGCGTTGTCAGTCATTACGAAAAAGGAGGTTTGGGTAAATAGCTACAGGGGTTCCCCATATCCCTGCACCCAGACTTTTAGAGTATATTTAGGCCTCACGGTTCCTGGTAACCGAATGTTTTGATTGGGTTATTTACTGCCGCCCAATGTTCGGCATTGACAACTCTTTACGACTGGTCGGTGTGCGGGTGGAAGTGCACACCGAAAGCGTTGTCCGTCAGCCAACCCTCCTCTTTTCTCATCTGGGCTTGGGACCAGCAAAGGCAGAGTTCTTCAGAGAGAAACAAAAGGGAAAATCGGAAAATATCTTGTAAGACTGGGGAGATTTCGCTACACTCGATCTGACAACCGCATTTTTAAACTAGACGGCGCACAGTGGTCCCGATTAAATAAAACATGGACATTGATGCTAGCCGCTCACTGACTCTTGGGGACAACACTCCTCAGAAATTTTTGGTAGCAGTAGACTCATGGGTAGTTTTGTCCCCAGATTTTTTATCGTTGTTTAAAAGTAAATTTGGGCATGTTCCTTTACATGTATGGAGATTTGCTATTTTTGACATCAACGTTGTTAAATTTAGCGTTATCTGTTATATATTTGTAATCTGTAAACTTTTTGTGAGCGATGTGATTTTTTTTTGAAGTAGAACACTCTCAGTTTGACACGTCAGATTTTTGAAGTGTTTATTTTAAATAAAATGTAAATAAATGTTTTTTTAACATTAATAGGTAGTTATATTACAACACATGAACCGATTAACCTTTTGAATAAATAAATTAAGTAGGTTATCGATCTAATTACGAAAATAAAACATATTTTAGCTCGAGATTTGACGTTTTAACAACTAGTTTCTACTCTAATTTCATTGTAAATTAACCGTGTACTTAAATGAAACAATACCAACACTATTTGAAAGCTCTATTCATCTGCTATTATAAAAACAGCACTTCATTCATATCCTTTCTGAGAAGCGGTCATGAAGATAGTTTTTATGACTAGGGATTGACTTGCGGCGGGTGACGTTATGCAGATAAGAAATTAGCGCCGTTTTTTGTTTACGCCGTTGAGTCAGCAAGCGGCTAGAAGCACGAAAATTTTATTGGTGGTTTGTACTAGGATTACTAATACGACAAAAAAATATTATTATCGTAACATGGCTATTTCTTGGTAAAAAAAATAAAATACTTTTTTTATGTATGGAAGAAAATACATTTCTGTTAATATCTCGATATTCTTAAGAGATGGCAAAATGTCGATTGCACATGTTATAAAAAAAGTGATTCTGAGTATTTCATGCCACGATACTTTATACTTATCTCTGCGTTCTTTTGAGTTATTGTGGGTTGAAAAATCATATTTTTTTTCTAACTTATTAGCCTTTTATAAAATGAACCATGAAAATAAAGAATAAAAATATAGTATCTGTATAGACCTAACTAGTTGGTTGACTAGTAGAGAATGCTTTTTGTGTGTATTTCCCTAAAAAAAGCATTTTTTAGGGAAATACATAATACAATGTAGTGATGGGTTCGCTGGCTAGCGCAAAGCCAGGCCAGCTTCGACGCGAGTTTGTTGTTCGTTTGTTGATTGAAACTGATTTGTTGATTGATATAGTTAAACAAGGATTTGGCTACTAACGGCGGTAATACAGCACGAAGGTATTTCACGAATTTTGAGCTATCTGCTGAAATAACAGGCATACACCCTGATTTAATCAAAAGATTAGCAGTTATCTTACATTCTGTTTTATCTGGGCAACTTATTGATACTAGCCTTTTTAGGGATTATTGCAGAGAAACAACAATACTTTATATTAACTTATACCCATGGTATTACATGCCTTCAAGTGTTCATAAGCTGGTGCTTCATAGTGCAGACATTTGTGAAAGTTTCTCGTTTATTCCCATAGGCATGCTTTCCGAAGAAGCATCCGAAGCGAGGTAATAAAGATTTCCGGAACGTCAGACTGGTCCACACAAGAAAAATCGGTAGGGTTCAATCTATGTTGGACATTATCCACAACTTTCTAATTAGCTTAGATCCCTACATCACTCATATCCCAGATAACTCATATTAAACTAAAATCAGTTAAAAAAAACAATGAATATCTTTCAGAGGAAACAGAGATTTCTCAAGAAAACGTTGACCCAAATATTATGTGATTGGAGTAAACTAGACTCATGTACGCATGTACAACGAAGCAGGGATGCTTCGCTGAGTGTTTATTTCTTCGAACTAATCCCAAAAAGTATTTTGTTATTTTAAATTTTAAAACATTTTAAGCATTTCATATACAATAAAATAGGATTTTTCAACCCTCAACAACTCAAAAGTGGGCAGAGATAAGTAAATAGTATAGTGGCATAAAATACTCAAAATTACTTATTTTCTAACATATGTAATCGTAATCTTGCCAACTCTTAAGAATTTCGAGAAATTAATAGAAATGTCATTCGTTCCATACAAAAAAAAGTTTTTTTTTTATAGAAGTCGTGATAGGATAATAATATTTTTTTTACCTTATAAGTTATCTTAGTACTAACCATCAATAAAATCCTCATGCCTGGAGTATCAATGTCCATGTTTATTAAATCGGGACCACTGTGCGGCGTTAGTTCTGAAAGCAAGAAAGAAAGAAAGGGTTTATTTGCTCATTAGTAATGGTACATTTGGATATTATAAATCTTTTTCAGCTATTATTTGATAACATGCAAATACATATTTTAAAAATAATCAATTATATAACAATACAATTATTGCCTTTGGCTAAAAAATTCATGTCGCACACCGGTTACCCGGCTGTTTATGCCTTCCACAAATTACTAACGGCCGTTCCCTATATGCAAACTAAGATCAAAGATAGATAGCTATCCTCGAACTGTTGTCACCAGCTATCGACCATAATAAACAGTTTCTATATTACAGATAGGTGTTGCTTATCTCCAGTTAGCAAAAGATAGGCCACATTATCCAAGCCCTCCCTTACGTTTCGAATTACGCAGTTGTACAAAACCCTCTCAATTACGTCGCGTCAACGTTTTCACGATATTTGTGGTCATTATGATACACCAAGGATAATATTTATATAATACGTTTAAAATAATATTTATTTTTATTGCTATGTACCTAATTATATATATATTCTATTTTGGGTAAAAATATTATGTGAAACATGCATACACTTTACGTAAAATGGAACGTTTTTGAGCTCTGACAGACAGCTGATTGATGGACATCATACCTACGTCAATTGATTGAAAATTAATACTTTTTAACGTAAAAAGTATTTATAAATTTTAAAATTCAAAACGACTGATTTAAAAGAAATAGAAAGTTATAGTTCCAGTTTATTTTCGCGAACGTTTCAGAATGCTATCAGTCCGATTGCTTAGAAAAAACAATGTGTCCAGCTGGTAAACAATGTATTCAAGGAGGACTTTATTTCCATAAAATAAGTGCAGTGAGTGAGTATCAATTGTACTCGTACTTTCACAAACAAGTCGTTTACGGTTTTTAAAGGATATTGACCAAAGCCGGGTCCAGATTGCGTCTTTGTAGATTATTTTAAAAATCTTGTTTGAATTATAATTGTACTGGTATTTTAAGGGTAACTAAGTTATTAAGTATTGAATTACTTTAGTAAAATATAACAATTACCTTCTGAATGTATCAAAATGAATGTAGGTGAGGTGCATTAACTCTGCAATCACAAAACATAACCTCAAAATGCCTAATCTGCCGTTGAATTCCTTGTAAACCTGATTATTTATCAAAAATATTTTTTGTGTGTATTCTTTCAAATATTTAGGTATATATTTTATCCAAACATTTTGTAAAGACGCATGCTGCCGCAAAGTGTGCAGAGTGTCTATAGAGTTTTGGTCAATATCCTTTGCTTAAATACCAGTGGTTTTCATGTTATACTGATTTGTTTTATTTACTTCTTTCAGCCACAGCAAAAAGTCCACCTTCCCTTGACAAAGGCATAGATGATGATGCTGGTGGAATTATTTCAGGCTCATCGAATGCTATGCAAAGCATCGGGTACCTTCCCAGTCACTCAGCTGTTCCCAGAGAAAAAGTTGACTGCTTGAACTTGGATTCAATATTGTTCGCCACCCGAAACTTATATGTTTTTCATAAATTGTACGAGGTAGTACCTTACATACTACAACTATGAACACGTCAGTGACCTACATAGCAGAATCCAGCACCGTCAGAACTCACACTGGCGGCCCACCTATTCATGTATCTGTTAATATTTTAAATAAACTAATTTACTACCAATAAATCAGATATTATCCGTCCTTGTTGTTCTCATTTCCCTTCACTGCAGCAGACACCTTTATCCGTCCCTATGATCAGTTTGGGCAGTCTGTCAGACTGGTAGCGGGTCCCACCACCTACCTACCATCTCGCTGCTGCCCTGGATGACCTGAACGCAGCTCTCCTACCACATCATCCTTATTATATCGTAAGTATCTTTTGTTAGGCGGGGTTATGGCTAGGGTCAGTTTCTTAGGGTAAAGGAACATCTTTGCCACTAGGGAGAAAGTTTCTATCTTAACCTTGTGAGCAGCAGGACTTTTACATAAATAAATCAATGAAACATTTAAAACTAGTAATTTGCCAGGGTGTACAAGAGCGTTATCCTCCAAAATCCTAGGATTGAATTCTGGGGTTACTAGAGATAGTCAAACTGACTGACAGTCACATGAAAAACATTATAGGAACGCAATAAATGTCAATTTCATACAAATGCCTATCCCTAGTAAGCTATCCGTCCTCCCATCGATAAGATGCATCCAGAGATAGTTTACCCTACTGCCAGTAGGTTTATAGAAACAAAAAATCTAAAGGTAGATAACCATTTCTAACTCTAGTAGGGCAAAACCACAGTTAGAATGGATATAGGGAACGGCCGTAAGAGTTTATTCAGCCTTACTCTTGTGTATCCGAACAAATAATGCAACTGTTGACTTTACACTATTGGTAAAACGAAACATTTTTTTTAATGTTGCTGATATAAAATGTGCTCTATTTTTGGCGACGTTAGAGTTATTTTACAATGTGTGTAGTGTGGGGTATGATATCTTTCGCCATTTGCTGAGGCACACGGAATTCAAATGGGTCTTTGACAGCAGCCAACAACCAACCGTTAAAACCGTTTGCCGACTGGAACAAAATTTAAAGTTTTGGTCTTGTGAAGCAGTGAAGTGTCCGTATTTTATTTAATTTAACAGGTATTATTTAAAAACAGAACAACAATTCATTGGTGAACTGGTGTTTAATAAGATACGCAACAGTATTGAAACTTTTTGCAGGCCTATTCAAGACTGGTTGCAAACTGTCACAGTCTGCACTTATGAAAAATTCCCTGATCATCGGCGCGAATAAAAGCAATGAACATTTATAAAATATTGAAATAGGCTTTGTATTTATTATTAAGTGTCCATCATTCAGTTAAAAATGGTTGACGGAGACAGCAAAGGGACGATCGATACGGTGCAGGTCGCCTTGAGAATTCGACCGTTGATGCAGCAAGAAATAGATCGGGGCTGTGACGAATGCATCGAAGTTGTGTCTGGACAGCCCCAAGTACAGATCAAAGACCTGGCATTCACGTTCAACCATGTGTTTGCCCAGCACATCACCCAACAGGAGTTTTATGACACAGCGGTAAAAAGTCTAATATCCAAATTATTTCAAGGTATGTTGCCCTAATAATATCTTATAAATTGAACTAAAACAATTTATGAAACAGTTTCAAGAAAGATTTCTTGTAATAAACCTTCAATTTGGAGAGCATTCTTGTTAGGGAGAAAGGCTATCTAGTGATACCTTCTACACTGCCTTTGCATTAACGCTTTAACACCGAACCAGTTGGAGGCAACTGCATAACAATAGAATATCTATTGTATCTCGTTTACATACACTTGGGGGATTAATAAGATAACTATATCTACATAAGTTTTAAGCAGTATCTTTTTAAACATGTTGATAAACAAGTAAGTAACTGGTGGGTTCTTCTTCTACTAACACTTACTAGATAATACTTTAAATTAATTTTAGCCTAATGGTCTCTGTGTCTTGTAGGTTACAATGTTACAATCTTAGCCTATGGCCAGACTGGCTCTGGTAAAACTTACACTATGGGAACAAATTACTCTGGTTCTGATGGTGATTCAACTAAACTTGGTAAGTTCGTACTTCTGCAAATAATTAATTATAAAATTAAGTCTAATATGACAAGGCCAGTTTGTGCATGCCATGACTAGCTAAATACCTGTCCACTGTCTGTTATTGAGTAGTGCTATTTTTGCTTACCTCATCTAATCCATCTTAGTCTAAAAAAATTAGACATAGTAAAATAGTTAATTTATTTTTATTACTTTGAATTACTACTTAATCTTAGTAATTTTAAGTGTTTATTGATTACCTTTTTATGCGTAGCATGTATTTAATATTTTTTATTTATAGGTGTCATCCCCCAAGCAGTGGCAGACATATTTGATTTCATAGAGACTCATGAAGATAAGTTTATATTCAAAGTGAGTGTTTCCTTCATGGAGCTGTACCAGGAACAATGCTATGACCTTCTCTCTGGGAAAGAAAGAGGGCATAGTATTATTGAAATCAGAGAAGATATTAACAAGGGTGTTATATTGCCAGGTAAAATTTTCTTAAACTTTAAGTGACAACACATTTAGTGCAGTGGTTAAAGATCCTGACTTTGGAATTTGTAGTTTTACTATTGTAAGAAACTTTGTAAGACCATGACCAAATAGTTTATTTGTTTTTTAACATCCTGCTTATTGGTAAAAGGCATATGTTTGATCCATTGTGCCTTTTATAACTATGTAAGCTCACAGATGGATAGGCTGCCGTCAGTCATGTAAACAAAACAAAATTATTGAAAAATAATGGTAACACTTTTAGAGACAGTACTCCAGACACAATAGAAATTTTATTGTTATAACGCCTGTAGGTGTTCACTGTCTGCTAAAGAGTTAATAAAAACATCCATAAGGTTCACTTAAAAGTTCATCTCAATCCTCAGGAATAACAGAACTGCCAGTGTCATCAACAATGGAAACAATGATGGTGCTAGAACGGGGATCTATTGGTAGAGTGACGGGCTCCACTGCAATGAACCAGGCCTCCAGTCGGAGTCATGCTGTCTTCACCATCATCATAGCTAAAGAGAGCCGCTCTGATAAGTATGTATCTTCACTATATACGACTTGGCTCAGATAAGGTGATCTATCTGTATGAATTAGCTCAGTTTTTCTATCAGTTTCTACTGCCACATGTTTTCATAACATGATGCCTGCTTTTTCTCTCTAGCACCAGTCGCCCATTTAATTTTATTCTAAAACTGCTTTGAACAACAAAAGGCTAATTGACCAAATTTCAAAAACTAGATAATATTTGTATTATATTGTATTAAAAAATACAAATACTTGGGCCTCAAAACCATTCCAACTGTCATTGTATCTCTAAATGACGTCACTGCTTACAATCAAAAGTCTTGACAGCAATTTACTAAAAAGAGTCTGAAAGGATAGAGAAAAGCCTGCCATTGTGCAAGGCTTTATGTCACATCCTTTGATAGGCGATTAAAGTCATGTGTGTATTTTGAGAAAAACTTAATTATTTAAAATATTAATAATCCTTATTTAAATTGAGAAATAAATTAGTTTTTTGATATCAAACCATTATTATTCACTAGAAATTACCAACATTTTGATTTGTTCTTAGTAGACACTATTGAATGCAATAAATGGGCTTCCATTTTAGACAGATTTTATCATCATAGAATTTTTATCCATCCTGTCATTTCATCCTCAAATTCTAAATTCAATGCCTGGTATCTGGATGATGGGTCCTTTGGAGGCAAAGCAGATGTTGTTTTCCAAGACCTTGTCCAGATTATAGAAGGATTTAAGAAATTAGGCTTGGAACTGAACCTTTCAAAATGTGAACTTTTTATTAATGATCACGTTTCGTCTGGTTCCCGTCAGGCAATCATTGATAAATTCAATTCCCTTGCTCCTAACATCAAAATTCTGAATTTTGAATCGCTTTGCCTCCTGGGTGCCCCTCTTCTTGATCCCAGCATCGAACCTTTTCTAGATAAATAAAAAAAAGTAAAAACCGACTTCAAAATGCACTAAAAAGTCTTAAATAAACTCTTCACCATTGAAAGGAAAGGAATCCGTTTTAGGCAAACAATTTATTTTTGGAGTCGGTGCTGTGATAGTTGATGCTTGATGGTCAAAGTGAAGGCACCGACTCCAAAAAGAAATTGTTTGCCTAAAACGGATTCCTTTCCTTTCAATGGTGAAGAGTTTATTTAAGACTTTTTAGTGCATTTTGAAGTCGGTTTTTACTTTTTTTTAAAGTTTATTTTATTTCTTCATTTTTAGTGATTACATAAGAGGGGGGGGGGGAGTTGCACCTTATGATTAATTTTTTTAAGAAGCTACAAATTACTTATCATAAGTTTCGTCATTACAATAACTGAACTCCTAAGCATTAAGGAGTTCCACCATCAGCTCAGCCCCACAAAATGTTGACTATCAGACGTAACAACACGTCAACATTAAGATTCTAGTAAAGAAATACTATACGTGCCCTTAATATTTGAGGGTTTCCCTCGATTACACCAAGATCCCATCATCAGATCCCAAAATGGAAAAAATGGGACCAACTAGAAAGTACACCCTCTAAGTAGGCGAAAAAATTTTTCGATTCGGTCGACAAACGACTGAGATATGAGGTAACATACATACAAAAAAAAATAATGATAAAAAAAAACATACAGTCGAATTGATAACCTCCTCCTTTTTTGAAGTCGGTTAAAAATTGAATGATTTCACCCTTTCAGCCCCTAGATTAGAACACCTAAATTCACACATTGCATTTACTATTCTTAAATCGTGTCTTTTTGTGCCTAAATTTACATATTTCTTACGTGCTAGTCCTATCTGGAAAAATAATAATTATTTAAAACTATTTGACACCACCCTTAAAAATAGTTTGGAAAAAATTTTAAATTTACATTTCGATAATAATTCTTGGGCTCAGGCTTCGCTTCCTATTCGTTTTGGTGGTATCGGAATTCGCCAAATTTCTAGTATAGCCCTCCCCGCTTTTCTCTCCTCTTTGCATAGCACTTCCGTTTTAGCCGGAAAAATCTTGGAACATCCTCGCCAACTTTCTGAGGTGAGAGAGGCAGAGGAGTTTTGGCAAGGCCTCTGTCCTAGAGAAGACATCCCAAAGGAACGTCACCAGCAAAAACTTTGGGATGTCCCTCTTGCGAGAGAGACCTTCAATTATTTACTTCAAAATTCTGTCAGTGACAGTGGTCGCGCAAGGCTCTTGGCAGTTTCCTGCAAAGATTCTGGTCATTGGCTTCATGCTTTACCGTCGAAAAATTTGGGCACTCTTTTCGATAGTGAGTCTTTCCGGGTGTGTGTGGGTCTCCGCCTTGGTACCCCTATATGTGAAATTTTTACGTGTCCATATGGCAAGGAGGTTGATAAATTTGGTCTCCACTGCCTTTGTTGCCAGCAAAGCGCTGGGCGTCTCGCCCGTCACGCTACCCTTAATGACGCCATCAAAAGAGCTCTTGCGACCATTAATGTTCCTTCCACGTTGGAACCACGTGGATTGGTCCGTGATGATGGCAAGAGACCCGATGGCCTAACGCTTATTCCCTGGGAACGGGGTCGGGCCTTAGTTTGGGATGCAACTTGTGTCGATACTTTGGCCCCTTCCCATCTCAGAGAATCAGCCCTTAAAGCTGGAGCAGCAGCGGAGTTGGCTGAAAACGCCAAGCGTCGCAAGTACGTTTCACTTGCAAGTGATTATGTGTTTGCGCCGTTTGGCGTTGAAACATTTGGGCCGTGGGGACCCTCTGCTAAACTGCTGTTTAGAAAAATTGCGCCAAAATTAAATTCTTTAACAGCCAATAATAAAGCTGGCTGGTTCCTAGCCCAAAGGATCAGCATAGCTATCCAACGCGGCAACGCAGCCAGCATCATAGCCTCCTTGCCGCAAGGAAATGGTTTCGTTTTTGAATAGGTTAATAATAAATAAACTAATTGAATGTACACATTTATATAAGGTAGTTTATTGATTTTTATGTATATATAGATGACAGATCTTGTGAAATCTAGTACATTACAATGTGTAAGTGTGTGTAAAACTGTATAACACATTCAAAGCCAAATAAAAGAATTTGAATTTTATGAAATCAATGGACCGATTTTGATGAAACTTACACTGTACCCTACCTTGTTCAAGTATACCTGATTGAACTAAAACACGAATATCTCATAGCTTCTCGTTTTCGACGAATCCGTGGACAAATATACGAACATTAAAACATACATACACTTAAGAAATTTTGCATGTTTCAAGCCAACTATACTCTAATATTATCAAATGCCAATGATGTCACATACATACACATTGAATTGATTACCTCTTTTTTTGTAGTTGGTAAAGACAAAATGATCCTGCAATTTATGCAGAATAATTTAGACAAAATTAAACTTTGTAATTGAAATGATGCTGAAAAAAAGTTTTTTCTTTCTCTCTTTAAAAAAATCATAATGCATGGTGGTTAATAAAATATGTTATAATTTTCCAGAAACATTGCAACAACATCAAAGTTCCACTTGGTTGACTTGGCGGGCTCAGAGCGCATCAAGAAGACGAAAGCCAGCGGTGAACGCCTGAAGGAAGGCGTGAAGATCAACCAAGGACTGTTGGCTCTTGGCAATGTCATCTCCGCTTTGGGAGACGGAACAAACAGAAGTTTCATTAGTTACAGGGACAGCAAACTGACCAGGCTGTTGCAGGGTAATTAAACCTTTTGGAAAAAAAAGGGTGTTCGGCCTAAATATATGCACTAACAAAATATTAGTCTCGTCGCTATGTTTCCATTGCTTTAATAAGGCTTAGACTTGTCATTTTTACAAGTACACTAAGATCCTGTTTCAAAATTGACAAATAAACACTAACCAATGAATAATTCATGTATATCATGTCATTCCACTAAAGTACTAGCGGTCCCCCGCGACTGTGTGTGCACGGTTTCGATGACCCGTCTGGTGTAGTGGTCGAGAAATCGCCTACTACGCAGCGGGTTGCGGGTTCGATCCCCGTACAATACAAACATTTGTGTGCATTAACATGTCTGTTTGTATTGGTCTGGGTGTTTTCTATGTATATCATGTATGTATTTACATACAAAAAGTATTTAAGTATTATATCCGTTGTCTGGCACCCATAACACAAGCTTTGAGTAGCTTACTTTGGGACTAGATGGCGATGTGTAGGAATGTCCTAAGGAAAGGATAATTACGGTTTGAGTTTCCCCTCCCGTCTCAGCGTATATAATAACGTTACTATTATAAAATAACGTTGATCTGCCTTCCTAAGATATCACCGAAGCTAAAATGATATATAACGAATTTGTAATTCAATGTATGTTATGTGCAATAAAGAGTTATCTATTTATATATCTATAACCGCGCCTTTTTAAGAAGTTGTTACTCCTTGAAGAAAAACTAAAAAGAAACTTTGCTTTGCTTATTTTTAATGACATGGGGGGTGGGAGTAGAGATGGTGATTATGTCATCAGTAGTTTTTTTCCACACATTGGTAACCTACACAATACAATGTCACAATGTCACATTGTCTATGCGTGAAAACTAAACACTATATTATATTATATATATATATTCGGGGATTCCCACAAACGATGAATACGTTTAGGTTAAGGATGCAAAAAACTGCAGCTCGCGAGCACAAAAAATAAATGATTAAAATATATGATATCTTAAATCGCTTCAGAGTCAGACCGTCAAAACTCTCTCATTGCGTATTGAAGTCGTACGTGAATTAATTGAAACCGTTAGTCTCAGTGTTAGCTTGCTCATAATTTTATCTAAGTGAGTTTGTAAGGATCACACTGCAGTTAGAAAAATCACCATAACACCATAAAAAGCGGAAGAATTATTTGTTTTAATATTCTCAAAATTTGCGAAAAAAATATATCTCGAAAAGTCCTTGATGTAAGGCTTCCAAAAAAAACTTTTTGGACGTCACTGTTTGAGCCACCCTGTATTAGATGATACAGCCATCACCGATGCTCTGATCATCTTAATAGACCTCCATTTAAGTGGCTAATCGCCCTATAACTTGTCAGACAGTCTCGGCGGCAACTCGCTAACGCTGATGGTGGCGTGCGTGTCGCCGGCGGACTACAACTTGGACGAGACGGTGTCCACGCTGCGGTATGCGGACCGCGCGAGGCGCATCCGGAACAAGCCAATCATCAACCAGGACGCCAAGGCCGCCGAGATCATCAGGTAAAGTTATTCACCTATTCGCTGTGTGCAAGTAGGTGGTGGGGGAACCCGATGACAGCGCTCGCAGTGACTTAAAAAAAATATGATCGTCACCATTTCTCTAGCAATTTTGTTACGTGTCCGTGTATTTTAATAAATTTAAGTTATAGTTAAAATGGTCAAGATGAACGTAATTCGATCAAATAAATAGCTTATACAATATTTCAATTGAAATAACTTTGGTTTAATTACTTTTCGTTATGATAGCCAGCCATTTGTCATATCAACTTTTTCTTTGGGTGGACAGTTTTATAGCCATTGCAAGGTCTTTAACTGATTATTAATTACTACATACTAGAGATGCGCCGAGTAGCACTTTTTCCGAGTACCGAGTTTTACTCGGTTCTTTTTTTTTTCGTCCGAGTACTCGGCCGAGTAACTCGGTTGCAATCAAATTCTGTTTCGGGTGTGTAAACAAGTACAAACAGGTACACCCAAAATAGCTTTATCTAGCCATTAAAGCGCGATGATCCTAAAAGTCCCATTACTTTAGAATAAGCTGACAAAAGACAAGTGTCCTTCGAGTGGTGGGCAGGGCACCAAACAACGTGTCCAGAACTGGCACGTTTAGCACGAGTTTTACTATGTGTACCTACAAGCACCGTGCATAGCGAGTGATTATTTTCGGAGGGTGGTAACGTCTATGAAGAATAAAATAATAGGCTGTTACCAGAACGTGCAGAGATCTTTGTGTTACTGCATCATAATTTTACTTTATAAAATTTCACTTTTTTTTATTCACTAGTGCTCCTTATTATGTCTCATTACCACTCATTCATTATCATAATTGACATTGTGAAAGATTTCCCCTGCTGTTTAGATGATATCTACCTAAATTTACTGCTTTACTTAAACCGAGTATACTCGGCATTAAGACCGAGTTACTCGGCCGAGTACGAGTATTTAAAAACCCGCTGAGTACGCCGAGTACCGAGTATTAACCGAGTACTCAACCCATCTCTACTACATACTAACCAACTGCGCGGGCCATATTATAGTGCACAAGTGTGTGCGCAAACCTAGATTTGTGCTCTGCACTCTCTGTCCCTGTTACTCTCATAACCCGATGGGACAGCAAGCTGATACGAGCGGAGAGAGATCAGGCGCAGTGCTAACGGAAGTTTTTTTGTTTCTTTTATTGAGCTAATGTCAAGTTAGTAAATCAAATGCTGTCTTGCCATTCTTTGAAAGGCCTTCTTAAGAATAAAAATAATCTCTTTTTTCAGGTTAAACAATTTAGTGAACGAACTAAGACTACAGCTTCTCGGCAAAGCCCCATCAGCCAGCGAAGCAAACAACGAACAACTCCAAGAAGATTTAGAAAGAGAGAAAGCGAGGTATCAAGAACTACTCAAAAAGCACAAGCAAGTAACAGAGCATCTCAGCAACATGTTGATCGAGAACACAAATTTATGCGAAAAAGCGCTCTTAGCAGAAGCAGCAAAGGACAAAATCGAACGTAAACTGAACGAGTTGACGGAACAATGCAATCAGACTATAGAGAACCTTAACACTAGTTTACAACAAGACGACCAGGCGCAAAAGACGAGTGCAGTGGATTATTTGAAGGAAATTAAGACGAGGCTGGAAGACTTACAGCACGTGAACTTGAAGACCAATGAGGAGTTGATAGATCATGAGATCAAGCTGTCGTTTGTGAAGGAAGACAGTGAGCATGAAAAAGTTGATGATGATGTGGTACTCAACGAGGATCAAGCAGTATTAGAAGAAGAGAAGAGAGCTATGGGCCAGGTAATTGATTTGATTTTTATGAAACTTACACTGTACCCTAAGTTGAAACATTCCTCATGGAATAAAAAAGAATGGTCTCACTATAACTTCTCGCTTTCGAGAAATCCGTGGACAAATATACAAACATATATACACTTTCGATATTTTGCACATGTATTTGGAAGCCTTAATATATCAACATACTCAAATATTATCAAATTCTAACGATATCACATACAAACGCATTGAATTGAGTATCTCCTTTTATTTGAAGTCGGTAAAAATTGAAATGTTCCATTAAAATGTTGCTTTGATACTTTCAGCTGTACATCTATACTTGTACTACAAAAATATTCAATGCATACTTCAAACCACCACACAAATTTACCATTGAAATCCCCAGGTGGCACTCAACCAAGAGCTGCAAGAACTGAACCGCGCGATGGCGATCAAGGCGTCCGTGGTGCAAGCGATCCTCGCCAACAACAAGGACATGCTGGAAAGCCACCAGAACCTGAGAGAGAATGAGGAGAAGATTGCTCTGTTGGAGAAAGAGAAGGACGAGCTGATGCAGCAGTTGAAGCAGACCAAGGTAGGAATTAAAACTTGATGGATGAACTCATTGGATGTGGAATACAAATCATAGACCCCCTTACACACTGCGACTTTTAGCATCAATACAGTCGCGCGTTAGTTTAGATGCAGTCGCGATGCAGAAGCTGTACATTGACAATGTACCTGTATATTCGCGAGGGCTGCGGGCGGGTGTATCTTCCTCGCAGGCGAGGTTTTTAATGAAGCGGTATACCTATAACGCGCGTTAGAATCGATTCAAACGAGCGATTGCATTGATACTACAATTTGATTTGATTGATACAGCATCGTTGTTAAAATACGTTCATTGCGTGAGTCGTGTATTTCCAAAACGCGCGACTGCATCTGGGCTGAAAGTCGCAGTGTACCTTACACGCTGCGTCTTAGGTACTGTAATTTAAGTTGACTCTGCTTATAAGCCCAAAACTAAGTTGTCTTAGAGACGGCACTGTAAAACTTAATAATGAGTCGTCATCGATAACGTGTCATAATATGAAATTGCTGTGCAATGCATTTGTTTTGCAATGCTGCTGTTATATTATTGGGGGAGTAACTATACAATTTCAACACAGAGAATGCTTTCAATTAGAATGTTTGCCACGACGTAGGTATTCATAAAAGACCAGAAATTTTGCACTGTCGGACCAACGGCACGGTTGCTCATTTGAAAGAGAGTGGCCCTTTTAGTTAGAAAGTTGCTGGTTCGAGTCCCACCCGTGCGCAATTTTTGGTTTTTTATTTAATCTTTATGTACTTTGTCTCAAATCGCACTTTGCTTATTTTATAGTCCATTCAATAAGAGACCAGAAATTTGGCACTGTCGGACCGACGGCACGGTTGCTCATTTGAAAGAGCGTTTGGCCCTTTTAGTTAGAAAGTTGCTGGTTCGAGTTCCGCCCGTGCGCAATTTTTGGTTTCTTATTTCATTTTTATGTGCATTGTCTCAAATCGCACATTGCTTATTTTATAGTCCATATAGTCCATTGAGAAAAAGAATTTAACTTTCTTTAATATTTATGCCCCTACTGTTTCCCCAGAGCAAAGACCCATCCCACGAGGAGCGCCGTACCAAAGTGTCTGCTCTAGAAGCGGAGATAACAGACCTGAAGAAGAAGTGTCAGCAGCAGGCCAACATCATCAGGATGAAGGAGAAGAATGAAGCTAAGATCGCTGCGCTCAACGCTGAGCTTCAAGCTATGAAGGCTACTAAAGTAAGTTGCGTATTACTGTACAGATATTCCTTGTTCACGTCAAGGTCTATATAGGTCTATTTGCTGTGTGAGAAGTAGGTGTTTGGGGAACCCGAATTGATGACAGCACTTTTTGGATTCTTTACATCCAGGGCTATCCAAATATACCATATTTATGATAGCCAAATTTTTGTAGTTTTCAAGGTTTAAAAAAAAATGAAGCCTGTTAGTCTTAGTTTTAGCTAGCTCATAATTTTATTGGAGTAGATTTATCCTCGATCAGTCGTCTGATAGGTTAAATTCCTAAGCTGTTAACTTATTGTTTTTATGTATTGCAAGTCTGCTTCCAATCTTCGATAGAGATAATCTATCATCATCATCATTATCAGCCAAAGGACGTCCACTGCTGAACATAGGCCTCCCCCACGGCTTTCCACAGCGAACGATCACTAGCGGTCTGCATCCAGTTTGATCCTGCGATCTTTATAAGGTCGTCTGTCCATCTTGTTGGTGGACGTCCTACGCTGTGTCTTTGGTCGAAGGGTCTCCAATCTGGACCTTTCCTGCCCCAACGCCCATCAGTTCTTCGCGCTATGTGCCCTACCCACTGCCACTTACTTAAACTTACTGATTCTCAAGGCTATGTCCGTTACCTTAGTTCTTCTACGTATCTCCTCATTTCTGATTCGATCACGTAGAGAAACACCCAGCATAGCCCTCTCCATCGCTCGTTGTGTGATTTTGAGCTTCTTTATAAGGTCCATAGTTAGAGCCCATGTTTCGGATCCGTATGTCATCACTGGTAACACACACTGGTTGAAGACTTTCGTCTTCAGACACTGAGGTAGATAAGATGAGAAGACACTCTTGCACAGTTTCCCGAACGCTCCCCAGCCGAGTTGGATTCGTCGATTGACCTCCTTCTCAAAGTTGGACCTTCCCAATTGGATCACTTGTCCCAGGTAGACGTACTCGTTGACAACTCCGAGAGTTGAGTTCCCAACAGATACTGGAGTGGGTACAACAAGGGAGCTCGACATCATTTTCGTCTTTTTCATGTTCATTTTAAGACCCACTTGTTGACCTTGACCGAGTCTCCGGTCAAGGTCTTCGTACATAGTGCCAAGATCGTTCAGCGTCTTTGCTACAACGACTATATCATCAGCAAATCGGTGGTGTGTGATGTATTCGCCATTAACATTCCAGAAGTTTGGAGGCGTCTTCCAATGCCGCTGTTTCAGTTTCGGAGATATAACATCTCCCTGTCTCACACCTCTCCGCAGTGGAATCGCCCTTCGTGTGAGAGATAATCTATAATCCTATCATATCATTGCAGGTAAAAATTATAAAGCAAATGCGCGAAGAGAGCGAGAAGTTCCGCAGATGGAAGGCGGACAACGAACGCGCCATGCTGCGTCTGCGCAACGAGGACCGCAAGCGAGCCACCGCCATGGCCAAGATGGAGTCGCTCCACGCTAAACAACAGAACGTGCTCAAGCGCAAGATGGAGGAGGCCGTCGCCGTCAACAAGCGGCTTAAGGTAATATCTTATATTATATATGAAATACTCGGGTCACAATTTTCGTCCCCGTACTCCTCTGAAACGGCTTTACCGATTCTTACCAAATTTTATATGCGTATTCAGTAGGTCTGAGAATCGGCTCCTTTTTTACCACGCTTTTATTAGCTTTTTTTTCATACCCCTAAGTGATAAAAGGGTTGTTCACCTTTATAATTTAAAAAAAAAAAAATTGGACGAAATTTTTTGTTTTTCTTTTTTTATAATGTGGCATTAAACAATACATACAACCTAATTTTTTATAGCCATTTTAGTATTTTGATCATTTTTCATCCCGCTCGATAACTGATCAATCATAGTGTTTTTCTTAACTTTTAAAATTACGCGGCTGGGCGAGACGGGGCCGGGTCCGGTGCTGGGGGCGTAGCAAAGTTCGCTGGGTCCGCTAGTAATTAAATATTTTTCTTTCCATACCACAAGGAGGATTAATGTCATGCTGCGTCTGCGCAACGAATACCACAAACGACGACTTTAACTGCCTCGGTGGCGCAGCGGTAGGAGGGTCGCACTTTAAAGCGACGGATGCGCCAGAGGTCCCGGGTTCGATCCCCAGGTCGGGCCAAAAATATATACCTGAGTTTTTCTGTTCAGAAATTCTTAGGGTAGCCCGGAGTTTGGAAGATGGCGGTGTTTCACCCCCGTGCCTCGGAAAGCACGTAAAGCCGTTGGTCCTGCGCCCGATCAATCTCCGGTCATGTCAGCTTGCTGTCCCTAAGGGCTATGAGAGTGAAAGGAATAGAGAGTGCACCTGTGTTTGCGAACACACTTGTGCACTATAATATGTCCCGCGGTTAGTCGTTGTGACTGGCCACCGTAGTCGAACTCGGCTAGGGGGACTACTACCGCAAACGAGCCACCGCTATGGGATTCATTTTGCGAGCCTTCTTGGGATGGAGTCGTTGCATGCGTTAGCTTCTCCATCTTACGTTTGAGCACGTTCTGTTGTTTAAAACAGAACGTGCTCAAACGGATGATGGAGGATAACAGAACAGGACGGACGACGAACTCGACAAGAGGCTAAAGGTAAAATAATAATAACTTATACATATAAATAAATAAATATACGCAAGACAAACAACACACACACCTATTGTCTGGTTTTATGGTAAGGATTTTTCTTCCTTGTTTTACGAACAACAACGATTATGACGGGATATTACATTCACGACTTTTATACAAATGTTCCCGTTCATCACAAAAACATTCACGACCGATGGTTTAGTAGTCAGGAGCTCTAAGTAGGTATGTCTTTACTTTACACCCAGTTCACGCAAAGGTTGCCCGCTGAAAATCAGTGTCGCGGCATGCTGGTCATCTATCGCGAATTTTACTGAGTGGGGACTTTTATGGCATACACTTGGTGCCTTTCTTTGAGGTTTTTATTATTTTGTTAACATATTTTTTTTTGTTCTTTACTCTTTTCTGTATAATTTTGTCCCTATGTATTTTTCTGTCTTTGCTATTTGTTATAATAATAGTAAATGAATGTGTTTTTGGGTGTATCGAATAAATATTCTATTCAATTATTTTCTTTAGGATAATAAATTAATTATTATCTTGATAAGGTTCCAGTAATTTTCGTATCTAAATTACGTCGGCCCATACCGTAACCCCCCTTTTTTCTATCGAAAGATAATATTGTCTTCTGGTTATAAGATGAAAGATAACTATTGATACATTTAGGCAGGCCTATCGCCGTACGCGGTATCCAGACAACTTATGAGTTTGGGTCGGTCATAAATAATTTAATAATCTTTATTGCACATTGAAGGACACAAATATCAAAGACGGAAAAAATGAAAACAGACAAACATAAAGTATAATATTGGTGGTCTTACCGATGGAAGCGATCTGTTCCAGACAACCATTGAATAGAGGAGACAACGTTTAATAAAGCAAAAATTTTAATATTTTATCCTTAGTTTTATTCTTATATCACTTACCCAGTCTATAAACTTACCACCTTATTCACAATAACGCAAACAGTCTAATAAATCTGTTTTAACCATTACACTGTTTTGTCTCTTTCTTTCTTGGTGCTGTCATCATTTCACAGAAAGTGACATAACAATGTAATAGCTTAAATAGGCTTATTCGACTTTAAATTATTATGAATAAGGCTGTAACTATTTTGCAGTTGAATCGATACTTTTTGTAGCGCATTTACAATGCGATTTAATGGATGCTGCACAAGGGCTGAACCACTTATAACTATAGGCGGAATAGTTTATTTGTTGGGCTAGTAGCGAGTTAAATAAAAATTTTAAATGTGGAGATCTGGACATACTCCACTCTACCATTACATTTACTAGACGGCTATTGGGCGAGCGCTTTTTTGATTGCGAGTTGCTTAAATAGTTTTAATTTTTTTTTCTTCCTTATTATACGTTGTTTTGTTGCTTGGCAGTACTTTTGACTGAATGTTTATGTTAATTCATACTATTTCCATATGTGAGAACCAGTAAGAGGTTTATGAGTTAACCATACAATCTCATATCATCTATTTAAATACCCTGGTTTTCCTGTAAAAAAAAAGTGAGTAAATGTCCTAAACCCATCTTCCTTCGTATACATCAGGAAGCGCTGGAACGCCAGAAGCAGACTGCTATGAAGCGCAACGCGAAGGGCAGCGTGAAAGCGGGCGCGGTTCAGCAATACATCGAACAGGAGCTGGAGGTGCATCTCAGTATTGTCGAGGCGGAGAAATCTTTGGAAGAACTTATGGAGTACAGGTGAGAGAATCATAAAAGTTTCCCATAGATAAGTTTTTTTTTTTCCTTTGTATTTCTGCTTCCTGGCAATCTGTTTTAAAACAATAAGCCAGCTTTTTGACTGAGGGATTCTCCGGTTTAACGATTGAGTCATAAGGGGCTTGTCCATTGACTCCTCCCTTGTCTCTGCGGTTGAAGATTTTTTAAAATCTCTTACTAAGGTTGAAAATGTCATGTCTCTTTAATCTGACGTATTGTTGGCCGCCGTCTCCACTCAATGTCTGGGCAAGAACGTTTGTATGTGCTGCGAGTCTTTCCTGATATCTTAGGCTGCTTTCGACAATTTCTTTTTTGACTGTGGCTATACCGAGATCGAGGTACATATATTTATTGGCAATGCAATTGGGAATACCAAGTATAGTCCTGAAGGCTTTGCTCTGGAATCTCTCCAGGATCTCAATATTGCTTTTGCTGGCAGAACCCCACAGCTGTATGCCATAAGTCCAAATTGGTTTTAGGATGGCTTTGTAAATAAGAATTTTATTGTTATCATTTAGATTTGAATGGCGACCTATTAGCCAGTTTAGACTGCGCAATTTCCCATCCAGCCGCTTTCCCTTGTTCCATATATGTGTCTGCCAGGTCAATCTTCTATCCAAGTGCATACCCAAGTATCTAGCACTGTTCTCTTGAGGAATATCTTTATTGTTCAGGTTGACTGGAGGGCACGTCTTTGTTCTTAAAGTAAAAGTTACGTGTGCTGACTTACTCTCATTTGCTTTTCCATAGATAAGTATAAGAATAAGTAACTACAGATTCAGATACAGATTATCTTAGTGAAAAAAACGAATTCGTTCCTGTAAGCATTTCAATATAAACTAGTTTTACAACACAAATGCGCTTTGTTGAAATATAAAGAGTGCTGTGCTACTATTCGACCTTGACGACCTTCGTGCTGTTCTGGCTAAGCAAGGCGTTTCAAGGCGTCGCCGCTCCGAGGGCCTGGGTTCGATTCCCGGTTGGGGTCTATATGGAAATTTAATAAAAGTTTCCATATTTTCTCTGGTCTGGTTGTTGTGGTACCACCGTTGTGTCTGTTGTTTCTACAATACTAGCGTATTAGCTACTTACTGTGGTATCAAAGCAATGTATGTGATTGTTGTCCAATTTTATTTTATTTGCTTAAAGCTTACCTTCCTACATAACCTTTAAAGCTGTTTAGCTTGCAAAACCGTTATACTACCAGAGATAATCCTATTGGCAAAGCAACCTTATTTATACTTTATATCTAATAAGTATACTAACATGATCTTCATCTCGCTACCATGAGACAGTTAATGTTGGGATTTTTTACATTTTCATTCAGTTCTGTTTACACACACGCTTATTTAGTCATCAAAGAAATACTCCCAAGACATAATTTGTTACAGAGCATGGATAACTGAACAAATCGAGAATCTCAGGAACAGCACAGACGATGAAGCAAACAGGAAGAAGATAGCTGAATTAGAAGACGATTTAGCGCTACGCAAAGCGCAGATATCAGATTTGCAGCAGAAGATATTAACTGCGGATCAAGGTAATTCATTATTTTATATTACATAGATGATATCATTAAGGTTTTTGCCCAGTTCACCGTAGCATACCATGACCGTGTTAAGAACGTGTTCGGCAAAAAATATTTGTGTAGTGAAATCAAAAAAAAAGGAAAGTTAGCCAGTAACATCCCATTGCTAGGCAAAGCCCTTACCTCAACTATGAGGTAGTTTGAGCCATACTCCACCACGCGGGCTCAGTGCGGGTTGGTGGAGGGGTGTTTGCAAGGCAAGCGACTAAACCTGCTGTCAGATGTTATCAAGCCGCCCATAAGGCGTCTGACTAGGCTTAAGGACTAATATCAACCGATATTATCCGGGACCAACGGCTTAACGTGCCTTCCGTAGCACGGAGATGCTCGTGATGTACGTCACTTATATGATCGGAATGGTCACCCATCCAGACACGAGTGAAATCTAAAAATAAATAACTTGCCCACTAGACCGTTCCGTCACAGACAAACACAGTTCCGTGCCATTGACGGAGAGTATTTAGCCGGTTCTGACACGCTACTTTGATAGACCGGTGAGCATATAGCATTTAGCACAGTTCCGTGCCATTGACGGAGAGTATTTAGCCGGTTCTGACACGCTACTTTGATAGACCGGTGAGCATATAGCATTTAGCACAGTTCCGTGCCATTGACGGAGAGTATTTAGCCGGTTCTGACACGCTACTTTGATAGACCGGTGAGCATATAGCATTTAGCACAGTTCCGTGCCATTGACGGAGAGTATTTAGCCGGTTCTGACACGCTACTTTGATAGACCGGTGAGCATATAGCATTTAGCACAGTTCCGTGCCATTGACGGAGAGTATTTAGCCGGTTCTGACACGCTACTTTGATAGACCGGTGAGCATATAGCATTTAGCACAGTTCCGTGCCATTGACGGAGAGTATTTAGCCGGTTCTGACACGCTACTTTGATAGACCGGTGAGCATATAGCATTTAGCACAGTTCCGTGCCATTGACGGAGAGTATTTAGCCGGTTCTGACACGCTACTTTGATAGACCGGTGAGCATATAGCATTTAGCACAGTTCCGTGCCATTGACGGAGAGTATTTAGCCGGTTCTGACACGCTACTTTGATAGACCGGTGAGCATATAGCATTTAGCACAGTTCCGTGCCATTGACGGAGAGTATTTAGCCGGTTCTGACACGCTACTTTGATAGACCGGTGAGCATATAGCATTTAGCACAGTTCCGTGCCATTGACGGAGAGTATTTAGCCGGTTCTGACACGCTACTTTGATAGACCGGTGAGCATATAGCATTTAGCACAGTTCCGTGCCATTGACGGAGAGTATTTAGCCGGTTCTGACACGCTACTTTGATAGACCGGTGAGCATATAGCATTTAGCACAGTTCCGTGCCATTGACGGAGAGTATTTAGCCGGTTCTGACACGCTACTTTGATAGACCGGTGAGCATATAGCATTTAGCACAGTTCCGTGCCATTGACGGAGAGTATTTAGCCGGTTCTGACACGCTACTTTGATAGACCGGTGAGCATATAGCATTTAGCACAGTTCCGTGCCATTGACGGAGAGTATTTAGCCGGTTCTGACACGCTTTGATAGACCGGTGAGCATATAGCATATATCGTACCGTATACCGTATTTAAGTATGTGCATTGATAGTCCTGTCGATACTGTCAGTTGGACTAATCACGGCACTTCTGGGCTAGACCCTTAGGTAGACCTTGCCAATAAATTATAATACGAATCACGGTTTGCTCACTAACACCAAAAAAAATGTTACATACGGGTATCATAAGGGTATCATACGCGTTGTATACTGGCATCGTACGGGTTCAGTGGGCAAGTTAGAGCGTATTGTGTTGCTTTTCGTGTGTGACACGTTCCTAACACTGTCATGATATAGTGTACTGTTTGACGACCCGTCTGGTGTAGTGGTCGAGAAATCGCCGACTACGCAGCGGGTGCGGGTTCGATCCCCGCACAATACAAACATTTGTGTGCATGAACATGTCTGTTTGTATTGGTCTGGGTGTTTTCTATGTATATCATGTATGTATTTACAAAAAAAAAAGTATTTAAGTATTATATCCGTTGTCTGGCACCCATAACACAAGTTTTGAGTAGCTTACTTTGGGGCTAGATGGCGATGTGTGGGAATGTCTAAAGGATATTTATTTATATTTATAGTTCAGTGCAGTGGGAAAAGTGTCTCACGAATGTATATGAAGTGCTGTGATTGATGTAGTTATTTGATTAGTTGCACATTGGTTTTGTGTTGACTATTGAATGAGATCTATCTACATTGGAACAGGTCTAACTTCTTATTGTTAAGGTAAACAGTTCCATTCATCCTGCTTTTATGATATCATATTCATTATAGCTTATTATGTTAGGTGTGTGTCCGTCAGAATAAGACCTAGTTACTTTTTCGGTGTTTAAATGTTTTGACGTGACAACGTCTTAAATTAGGTTGCGGCTGGGAGTCACTTATGAAAAAGTGTAACGCTCGGTAACGTTACGATAAGTCACCGAACGAGAGAGAGGTCCGCGCGCGCAGCACTGAGAGCGAGTGAGAGGCACGCGTAAGAACGAGAGAGACAGACATAAAAAGTCGTTGTCACGTAAAACTTTCGCCCGTATACCGACTTTACAGGCAACCAATTTTTTAAAGTTATTTTTAAATGTAACACAGTAATATTTGTTAGCATTGCAATATTTCTGTCTCTGACACATCAAACAACTTGAGAGCTGCAGTCATGTCTTATCCCATACCCTGCCTATACTGACGTGCGCCCAACTTGATTAGGTATGAGAGTGCAAATAAAACAACACACCAAGCAACGTAACAACATAGTACGTTCTCCCCGGCAGAAAACAAGTCTCGCACTCAGTGGGACAACATCCAGTCGATGCTCGAAGCCAAGGTGGCGTTGAAATGCCTTTTCGAACTTCTTGTGGATGCGAAGCGAGAGCTGCAGAACCAGAGCGAGAAGGGATATCAGGTAATATCACTAATTAACCGACTTAACAAAAACTGCTATATCTTTGTGCTTACTGCCGTACTTTATGCGTACAATCTAATAGATCGATGCAGTACAAAATATGCTGAGGAAAAAATATTATAAGTCAAAGATCTTGGTAGCTTTTAGAAAAAAAGTTTTTGTAGACTAGAACAGGGCTTACATAAAGATGTATTTTTTGGAACGGTTTTCGCGTTACATGCCTAAGAACGTTTTAGTTTCGGTAACGTTAACGGAAAACGTTTTTGAAGAGAACGAATTTTAAATTGTTCTTGTTCAATACAGGCTGTTGTTTTTGTCAGTGACATCCAACTCAGGGGTGATAATCTGAGTTATGCTTATTCTAAAAAAAGTCTTCAAATTCTAAGCAAGTTTTATACAACAAAACCTCTTCACAACATTAAAAAAATATACGAAACTAATGGGGAAACTCGCACCCTGCCATGTAGTTAGCGCTTAGCTACAAAATACTACCCCGTAGCTAGTAAGCTACTAAGAGGCTACCTGGTGTTGGTAGTTTTGACTCGATCGCTGTAACCCATAAAAAAATGATTTTGTGGGTTTTTTCCATTTAAATATATATATATCTAGCTCAGTTGTAATTCTACGGTCTTTTACTTTCTCATTTTGTTTTTGTTCCGAACGAAATCTTATACAAGGAACCGTTCCGAAGGTTTAAAAACGTTATTTTGAATAATGTTTCCGAGCCCTGCTTTAGAATACACCATCCCCGTCGTGATGCCCTTTAAATAGTACTTCAATTTTAAAATGTATAGCTACCTGATTGTTCGTTGATGATATCACCAAGAGGCAACATGTGTACTCATTTAAATTACATTGTTATATGTAAAGATGTATTCAGTTAAAAATAATTCTTGTTGAGTCTCCTACTGATACATCAGAAAAATCTTGTGGTCTTGCTACATTATAAGGTTTAGAGTTAAGTAATTAATGTTGAACGCTACCTCTAGGCGCGGTATGAGGAAATCAAGGAGGCGCACGATCGTCTCGCTATGGAGTTTGAAAGCAGCAAGACAGAGTTCGAACGACAACTCTCTGTGGTCAAGATGCAGAGTGAACAGAAGGTACGTTGTATTTGTATCAACACTTACGTAAATGATTGAAACTTATATTCATATAGATGAAATAAAAAAAACAAAAATTTGCCCACGGGCGGGACACGAACCAGTTGCTGGCTAACCGGGCCAACCGATCTAACAATTGAGCTACTGTACTGTCTGTCCGACCTTGCGAAATTTGTGGTTTCTTATTGATACGTCATTGACGTTGTCATGCTTGACGTTTAGCGCCATCTACCCGTTTGTTTATGCAACAGTGGCTTAAGTAGTTATTCTTTACAGAATAAAATCAACTTGGCAATTGATGACGCTTCGCTATCTAATAGTTTATAATGTTTTAAACACTCAGTGTCATATTTATGTTCTCATAAAGATGAAATAAGAAACCAAAAATTTGCGCACGGGTGGGACTTGAACTAGCAACTTCTGGCTAACCGGGCAAAACGCTCTACCAATTCAGCTATCGTGCTTTCTGTCCGAACTACGGAAATTGATACGTCATTATGCGTGACGTGATTGAAACTTATTTTTTACCCACATCAAAGACGGTGACATAAACAACTCAAACTTTTGTCTGTATGCGGTTTTTTTTTCAACTTGGCTTAGGCATTGTTAAAAATAATACGATTTAAACTCTTTGCCCAGTACATCGTAGCATACTGTAACCGTGCTAGGAACGTGTCTGGAAAAAATAATGTTTTGAAAACTATGACACCTTGCCAACCAGACCGTTCCGTCACCGACCAACACGGTTACGTGCCATGCACGGAGCGTATTCAGCCGGTTCTGACACGCTCCGTGCATGACACTCTAGGTTGTTAGACCGGTGAGCATACGGGTTGTAACTGTGTAGGACGTTATAAAGGCTTCGCCGTAACTTAGTCTGTGCGTTGATAGTCCTGCCGATACAGACTGTCGGACTGATCACGACAGTTCTGGATCAGATTCTTAGGTAGACCTTGCCAGCAAAATATAAGACGAATCGTGGTTTTCTCATTACCACCAATTAACATATTACATAAGTTATTTGGTGGTTATGACAAAAACTGGGTATCATACGCATACTTTCATCATATGGGTTCGGAGGGCAAGATGCTAATTTTTGTGCCTGACAAGTTTCTAGCACGATCACATCCCGGTCATAGTACGGTTATGGTATGGTCCGTTGCAGTAGGAAAATACTAATATGGTTTTGCAACAGTGGGTCAAGTTGTTATTCTTTGCAGAATAAATTCGACTGTGACATTGATAACGCTGCGCTAATAAATAGTTTAGAAGGTTTTTAACACTCAGTGTTATTTTTGTCTTATTGTAAAATAAGAAACCAAAAATAACCGGGCCAATGCTCTTTCGTATCGATGTACCGTGCATTCGGTCCGACCGGGCGAAATTTGTGGTATCTTATTGGCTAAACAGTTGAGTATATGGCGCTAAAGTCACGCGTAATGACGTATCCATAAAAGACCAACAATTTCGCGCGGTCGGACCGACTGCTCGGTAAGAGTAATTGACCCGAATAGCCAAAGGTTTCGGGTTCCAGTCCCGCCTTTGCGCAATTTTTGGTTTCTTATTTCGTTTTATAAGAATACAAAAATAACAGTGAGTGTAAAACACATTTTAAATAATTTAGTAGGCACTTGTAAAACAGGCTGTATATCTGTTATGTAGCTGCTTTACAAGGGTTACTCATTTAGACTGTTTTTTTAGAACAAAGACTGCATTTGTATATTCTGATTTTTTATTATATAGACCAGACTGACAGCTTCAATTGAACATTTTATTTTTTTAATGATGCAAGCATTGTAGTAATAGTGTTGTAAAATTTCAATTGTACGCGATTAATTGAACTTGTGATATTAATTTTCATTTATGTGATTTAACTAATTAGGATATATAATACATGTAAAACGTTACATTTAAACGTAATACATTTAACAGTTTTTGTAAGGAGTATAAAAAAATTAGATTTCTCTTGCAATAGCAATATTCTTGTTTACATTTACCTATTTTAACTTTTAAAAACTTTCATTAAATGAATTATTAGAAATAATGATGATCTTTGCAGAATTCGTTATTTTTATTTTAATTTTTTATTTGAATACTAGCGTTCCCCCGCGACTGCGTCCGCGTTTTTTTGAGCTTCCCCTCGCGTCACAGCGAGATGTTTTATACCCTGAAGCTGTCTTCAATAATAAGCTATCCAGCACAAAAATATTTTTGTATTTTATAAAGCTCAAATTGACTACGTTTTAGTTTGAAATCATTTGTATGAGAAAAGAAACTGGCTGTTTCTATTGTTTTTCCGGCAACTATTCGAATTTTTCTCGCCGTTAAAACCATCCTTGAACTTCAACGAACATTTAAAAAATATTGGTCTAGGCGTTGTTGAGTTATGCGCTTACCAACACATTTTGCTCGATTAAAACAACAATTAAATGAAATTGAAAATTTCGATTATTTAGGAACAACACTATTTTAAATTACGAAAAAGTCCACCACCAAATGTCATTTTGGTCTATCCAATTAAAAATCAGAGTATAGTCATGATTATAAACTACGGTAGATTCAAATACCATTTGTCATTTCAGATCTCAGCGCTCGTGGCTCTCCAACGAGGCGTGGTCGGGCGCACGGACAAGAGCGAAGCGTGCAAACACCTGCAGAACGTGATCACGTACCAGCAGGAACGGCTGGAGCAGTTCGAAGATGAGAATGTATGTGATCTTGTGCTTGATTAAAGCCGCTGAGACGGGAAACGCGTTTTAGTGGTAGTTAGATTGTAGTTTGTGAACACTGGGTTCGATTCCTGGGGTTGTTTGATGGTGAAAATAATAATTTGAAGAGTTGTGTAAAGATTGCACATTGACATAATCAATAGACACATGATAGACAAAACAAGTAGACAGATTTAATCTATCTGTCACCTTTTCCAAACAAATTAAATTAAAATCGCTTTCATTATTTAAATAAGGAATGTGTAGCCTTTATAATGAGAGAATAGCGGAAAAGATTCTGGCAACATGAAAGTAAATATCTAAACCGCTAACTATCAAACACAGAGCTGTGAAACTGCGAGCGAAGCGAGCTCGAAAATTTTCTTTATTGCTTACAGGAGTAAGCAAGCGATGTCGAATAGCACATTATAGCTTAAATTTACAAATTAATTCATGGCCCCGAATTAAAATTTAAAGTTGACGAAAATGACAAAAACAATGGTAATATGTAACATATCATTCGCGAACGTAGCGAGCGCGAAATTTTCTTTAAACTAACTAAACTATAAAATACGAAAGAAATTGTTATTTCTTTCGTATTTCTCTTTCACCTCGTGATATCAATTCAGTAACAGTTTTCCTTCAAATGTACGGATTATATTTGGTGGGCCACTGGAATAGTGCTCGTGAGCAGCAGTTTGTGTATCTGATCCCTGATTTAAAAAATAAAATGCCATCATTATCAGCTGACGATAACTTCAGTTTTTCTAAAGTTTCTGCCTCTATGGACAATACTGACTGGTCTGTCAGGTATTCATGTCCCGATGAAGTTTATAGGTATTTTTAACCGACTTCAAAAAAGGAGGAGGTTATCAATTCGACTGTATGTTTTTTTTTATTTTTTTTTGTATGTATGTTACCTCATATCTCAGTCGTTTGTCGACCGAATCAAAAATTTTTTTCACCCACTTAGAGGGTATACCTTCTAGTTGGTCCCATTTTTTCCATTTTGGGATCTGATGATGGGATCTTGGTGTATTCGAGGCAAACCCTCAAATTTTAAAGGCACGTATAGTGTTTCTTTACTAGAATCTTAATGTTGAAGTGTTGTTACGTCTGATAGTCGACATTTTGTGGGGCCGAGCTGATGGTGGAACTCCTTAACGCCTAGGAGTTCAGTAATTATAATGACGAAACTTATAATAGGTAATTTGTAGCTTCGTACAAAATAGAATCATAAGGTGCAACTTCCCCCCCCTCTTATGTAATCACTAAAAATAAAGAAATAAAATAAACTTTAAAAAAAAGTAAAAACCGACTTCAAAACCAAAATGCACTAAAAAGTCTTAAATAAACTCTTCACCATTGAAAGGAAAGGAATCCGTTTTAGGCAAACAATTTCTTTTTGGAGTCGGTGCCATCACTTTGACCATCAAGCATCAACTATCACAGCACCGACTCCAAAAAGAAATTGTTTGCCTAAAACGGATTCCTTTCCTTTCAATGGTGAAGAGTTTATTTAAGACTTTTTAGTGCATTTTGGTTTTGAAGTCGGTTTTAACTTTTTTTTAAAGTTTTTTAGTTATCAGGTATACTTATTATTCTATTTTACTTACGCACGTTGGGGCCCCGTATAATTTATACGGCAGGTACAGCGGTAGCTACGCCTCTGTGGATAGCCTGTTAGGTTAACTGAGCCAGGATTAAAGAAGTCATATTTTGGAAGATTCACGGCCTGTATTACTATTTCCTTATAAGTTCTGGTTAGCGTTATCTGTCTGTATACGTCAACGATAGGACCGCTCCATATTTGAATTATTCGTTGGTTATTATTGCTGATTTTCTGATGGTGACACAGGTCCTTAGTAAAAAAAGCTGTTAAATATAGGCGAAGAGTAGCATGATAGCTACTGATATGCTTATTCAGAAAGTGTGCGAAGGAACTGTCTGACGTGATTCCACCAGCTCCTTTTCATCTTTGAAACACAAGATGCGGGCGCGACTACCAACCCTATGTTTCGTAGAGATCTCATCAATGCTCATGTGCAAACGCATCCAATGTTTTCGGCTCACATTTCCTTTGCGTCCCGCTAGGGAGTGGAATTCGCTACCGGTAGAAGTGTTCCCTGGCAACTACAATTTGGACGTTTTCAAGAAGAGAGTGAATAGGCTGTTACTGGACAGACATATTCCATTTTAGGCTGCATTGGCACTTATTTTAATTCATACTATTTCTATATGTGAGAACCTGTAAGAGGTTTATGAGTTAACCATACAATCTCATATCATCTATTTAAAAACCCTGGTTTACCTGTAATAAAATTAATAATAAAATAAAATAAATAACACCAGGTGCAATCGTGGCCAAATGTTGAAAAAAAAAATTACAAAAAATATTTCCTTCGGATTTGAACTTTTAATGTTATTTTTTTAAACCTTTGTTTTTTTAACAATGGTAACTTTATCTTTACTATATTCTTTACATCTACCCTTCTAAGTCTGAGAGTATCATAAAGTGTTTACTATTTTGACGTGAATTTCCGCAGAAAAAGCTCCTAGAAGAGCTAGAATCTCTTCGCACAGCAAACAAGAAAGCCAAGAAGCGGACCAAGAAGGAAGCCACAGTCGATGCGGTGAAGACTATGGAGTACGTAGCCGAACCGACTGACGAGGAGTATGACGAGGCCGAGGATCGTGACAAGGATCCCGACTGGCGCGCTACGCCGCTCTTCAAACGGATTCAGGTAAACATTATACATTCTGTGTACTAGGTATAGGGAATTTGTCAATAAAACGAAATATACAAATTATGCATCTAAATTTATTTTATCGCCTTCAAAGTAGGCCCCATCGCTTGCAATACAACATCTCCACCGCTTCACCCAGTGTTCCGTACATTTTTCATAGGCTATTTGCGGTATGGTCTTTAGCTCATTCAGCGAATTTGCTTTTATGGCTTCTATCGACTCAAAACGTTTTTCTCGAAGTTGTAATTTTAAAAAGGGAAATAAAAAAAGTTAGACGGAGCCATATCAGGTGTATACGGTGCTTGGTCGAGAACTTTTGTTAAATTTTCGCTTAAAACTCTAATGGCTGTGTGTTATCATGGTGCAGCATCCATGAGTTGTGGTGCGACAAATCTGGACGTTTTCGGCGGATACTCACGCAAACGCTTCATAACGCCAAAATAATATTCTTTATTCACTGTGTCTCCCTCTGAAAGGAATTCGAAGTGAACCTCACCACGGTAGTAAAAAAAAAACTCTCAGCATCACCTTGAATTTGGAACGACTTTGCCGCGGTTTTTAAGGTTTCGGCTCGTATTCAAGACGCCATTCTGAAGACTGTTGGCTTGTTTGCATGTCGTACTCATAAACCCATGTCGTCGTCAATTATTATACGTTTCATAAAGGTCGGATCCGTAGAAGCTCGGGAAACGATGTCTTCAGTGACATGATTCCGCTACGCTTTTTGAACAAAATAAAGCTCTTTTGGAACAAGTCGAGCGGCGAATCGTTTCATGCATAAAATGTCAATGAGAATGTTGTGGACGGACTTGTTCACCTAACTAGCCAACTCTCTCAGACTCATGCGTCGATTTTCAAGCACTAGCTTCTTGATTCTGTCAATGTTTTCTTTGGTCGTAGCGGTTGAAGGTCTACCAGAACGAGGCAAGTCTACTACTACTTCTCGGCCTTCTTTAAAAGCCTTATACCATTCATAAGCCCTTGTTTTCGACATGTCATGTTAAATAGGTCCATTCTTACGAAAAACTGGTAGTATATAGGAAACCAGTCTCCCGCAGAAGGAGGGTACTGTACTATAGAAACATTGAATACGATGGAGTACGTAGCCGAGCCGACTGACGAGGAATGACGAAGCCGTGGATAAAGGATCCTATATATGCTGGCACGCAATACCATTGTTTAAATGGATACATGTATGTGCATTAAAAAAAGTTTGCGATCTCTTCAAAAATCAAAATCTTTTTTGTTGCGGTAAATGTTATTATTACGTATTATTATTATGTTACTCCACCATTTAATGCAATGTTTAATTGTTTATCCCTACGTTTCGACACGGCTAGTCGCGTCATGGTCTCGGAGCTACTTGAAGCTCGGCGTCGACTGCCTGTGCGCGATGACATATTTTCTTCTACCCGCTCACTTTGAATATTCATTGCACTTGTACAGTCAGCTCGACAAACAACACTTAACAGTATCTGGGCTATATACGGTTGCGCTCGTGTGTTGCAATTAAACGTTGCATTAAATCCCGTAGTGTTGTGGAAGTTTAGTTTAAATAATGTAACAAAGTTTGAAATCTTATATTATTGTTAATATAATATTGTTACAGGTTTTTCTTATTGGAAGAAATCACACAACAAATATGATTTTGTGAAACAGTTAATATTAAAAAAGTAATCAACTTTATGCTTGTCATAGTAGATCACTAACTTTTTTTGATGTGTGTATATCGAATTGTTTTATTGATATTTCTTCCTGAGATACAGGATTCATCCTAGCTTAGATACGAGGTGCGGCCCAAAAGTGTCCGGCCTAACAAAGAAAACGAGTATTTCTATATAGTCCCCCTCTATTTCAATGAACATTGCAGATCTCGTAATAAGCATTTCTATCCCCTTAAAAAATACTCTGGAGTTTTGTCCTCAAAATGGGCGAAAACCGCTCAATCAATCATTTATCTGCGTCAAATATGATATACAAGGTGTCAAATTACAGTAGGTAAATAAAGGAATCACATATTTGGGCTACATAAATTAGCATGCAAATGTCATCAGGATACAATAAAAATATTAGCAATATAATATGCAGTTCCAAATACCTTAATTAGTCAGTTTTGAAATTACCTTCCAAACCTCCTTTATTATTAAAAAAAGCATCTAGACTAATTATGGTGGTTAAGCCAGCGGAACAAATGTCTTCTAAATACTGATGATATGCTTGAGCCACTTCATCATCCGAAGAAAACCGTCTTCCCCTTAAGTCTGACTTAAGTCTTGAGAACAAATAATAGTCGCTTGGGGCCAGGTCAGGGCTGTAAGGTGGGTGGCTAATTTCCTCGAAGCCACATTTTGCTACAGCAGCTTTGGCAATTGCAGCAGTGTGAACGGGAGCATTATCGTGGAGAAGCCGCACACCTCATTGATTTTTCCCCGTCGCTTCTGCTTGATCGCCTGTCGTAACTGCTCAATAAGGGTAGCGTAGTAGCTGCCATTTACCGTGGTATTCCTTTCTTTTATGACAATCATCAGTATGGCGACTTTACACCAAGACGACGCTACTCCATCGAATCCCTTTAGACAGGGGATCATAGTACAAAATTATGGTTTCGTCCCCCGTAACAATCGACTCCAAATAACTTCTTCCATAACTCCTATATGCGTCTAAAATTTCTTGAGAACACGCTTTTCATTTTATTCGCTGCAAGCTCGAAAGATGTTTGGAAACAGAAACACCAAAATCATACACGAAAAAGCGGAATAAATGACAATCGCGATGTCAATTTTTGTATTTTATTTTAAGCCGTCCAATTTTCCAGCCTGAAACTTTTGGACCACACCTCGTAGCCTACTTCCTTTTCAGTCTTTTATTTAACTTATAAAATTGAAATTTTGTCAATTGTGCAATGTCATGATACTTATGTGCTGCCCTCGCGCCCTCATTTACTCCGAACAATTTCTAACTAATTTTTCTCCCCAGGCGCAGCGCTCCCGCCTCACCATGAACTTCACCGCGTCAGACACGTCGGCCGACACGTCCCGCGCCGCCAAGCGCGCGGTGGACGGCTCCCTGCACTGCACGTGCCGCGGCAGCTGCTCCACCAAGATGTGCGGCTGCGTCAAGGCAGACAAGGGCTGCGGGCCCGCCTGCCGCTGCCAGCACGAGCTCTGCCGCAACCGCCGCCACGAGGACGGCGACGACAAGGAGAACCACGTAAGTGTACACAAGATGGCGGCCGTGAGGCAGACGAGGGCTGCGGGCCCGCCTGCCGCTGCCAGCACGAGCTCTGCCGCAACCGCCGCCACGAGGACGGCGACGACAAGGAGAACCACGTAAGTGTACACAAGATGGCGGCCGTGAGGCAGACGAGGGCTGCGGGCCCGCCTGCCGCTGCCAGCACGAGCTCTGCCGCAACCGCCGCCACGAGGACGGCGACGACAAGGAGAACCACGTGAGTGTACACAAGATGGCGGCCGTGTCGAGGCAGACGAGGGCTGCGGGCCCGCCTGCCGCTGCCAGCACGAGCTCTGCCGCAACCGCCGCCACGAGGACGGCGACGACAAGGAGAACCACGTAAGTGTACACAAGATGGCGGCCGTGAGGCAGACGAGGGCTGCGGGCCCGCCTGCCGCTGCCAGCACGAGCTCTGCCGCAACCGCCGCCACGAGGACGGCGACGACAAGGAGAACCACGTAAGTGTACACAAGATGGCGGCCGTGAGGCAGACGAGGGCTGCGGGCCCGCCTGCCGCTGCCAGCACGAGCTCTGCCGCAACCGCCGCCACGAGGACGGCGACGACAAGGAGAACCACGTAAGTGTACACAAGATGGCGGCCGTGAGGCAGACGAGGGCTGCGGGCCCGCCTGCCGCTGCCAGCACGAGCTCTGCCGCAACCGCCGCCACGAGGACGGCGACGACAAGGAGAACCACGTAAGTGTACACAAGATGGCGGCCGTGAGGCAGACGAGGGCTGCGGGCCCGCCTGCCGCTGCCAGCACGAGCTCTGCCGCAACCGCCGCCACGAGGACGGCGACGACAAGGAGAACCACGTGAGTGTACACAAGATGGCGGCCGTGTCGAGGCAGACGAGGGCTGCGGGCCCGCCTGCCGCTGCCAGCACGAGCTCTGCCGCAACCGCCGCCACGAGGACGGCGACGACAAGGAGAACCACGTGAGTGTACACAAGATGGCGGCCGTGTCGAGGCAGACGAGGGCTGCGGGCCCGCCTGCCGCTGCCAGCACGAGCTCTGCCGCAACCGCCGCCACGAGGACGGCGACGACAAGGAGAACCACGTAAGTGTACACAAGATGGCGGCCGTGTCGAGGCAGACGAGGGCTGCGGGCCCGCCTGCCGCTGCCAGCACGAGCTCTGCCGCAACCGCCGCCACGAGGACGGCGACGACAAGGAGAACCACGTGAGTGTACACAAGATGGCGGCCGTGTCGAGGCAGACGAGGGCTGCGGGCCCGCCTGCCGCTGCCAGCACGAGCTCTGCCGCAACCGCCGCCACGAGGACGGCGACGACAAGGAGAACCACGTAAGTGTTCACAAGATGGCGGCCGTGTCGAGGCAGACGAGGGCTGCGGGCCCGCCTGCCGCTGCCAGCACGAACTCTGCCGCAACCGCCGCCACGAGGACGGCGACGACAAGGAGAACCACGTGGGTGTACACAAGATGGCGGCCGTGTCAAGGCAGACGAGGGCTGCGGGCCCGCCTGCTGCTGCCCCGGCCCCCTTTTATTTATTTGCGTCCAATATTGATATATTTACAGTTATTTAGTAGCACATGAGTAGCCGCCAAAGCTATAGACAAATGACACCCGGAAATGACTGGAGAGAAATCTGGTGTAGGACCAACGACTTGTAACCTGACTAGTACTAAATATATATTAATAATATTTTTACACTTTAATTACAGTAAAAGGTGTAGTTACTACGTGTTACTAATAACATGCTCTCAGAGGCAGGGGTTCACACACTCTGAATTCTTAAAAACGAGCTACTTCTACACAATGCCAATATGAAATCCTCTATTTCTGTTAGAAATACCTACCATGCCTTAAGATAAAATACGATTCATAAGTCACTTCATCTAACTTGTATTCTTTGTTGCAGCCTTCAAGCACAGAGTTGTCGCTAGACTCAACACCGCCGTCATATTTTGATAAACGGTACGTATTTGTATAAAAACTTTTTGTTATATTAGTAATTTTAATTCCATATATAATTATTAACATATTCTAAAACCGTGTGTAGATTTGAAACTTCTCAAGAATTGAATGAATCAGTCACAGAAGCTTTAAATGAAGTTATAGAATCTCAAACGGCAAACGACGATAAAGAAGTCGTTGTTTCTCAATCGTCGAGTGACACTAAAGAAGTCGTAGGGTCACCATCGTCGAGCGACAATAGTCCGCCCACAGACCGCTCTGTTCGGCGAAAGCCAACTAAACGATCCGCGTTAGGGAAGACGCTCACAGCCTCCGATCCAACTCAAAAATGGATGCTGGCACTACTCCTGTACAATACCTGCGTTGCCCCCATGTCTACGTACTGTGCCAATAGCATTTTCGAGTACGGAATGGACGCTGCCAAATATAACGTGATCTCAGCCATCTTCAAGTTCCTATTAAAAGAGGTTGTTTTTGAATAAATCTTTAAAGCGTTGCGGACTATGCTCTTACTGATTTTTTATTTATTTCATTTTAAAACTCACAAAACTATCTCTCTGAAACATTCATCAGTATCTTACGAATTTGAAATGATAAATTATACCTCCTTTGTAGGGCCAACAGGACATACTCATTCTATAAAAATCTATCAGGAATTTGGCACATATTTAAGAGACCTGCTTCTTCACCAAGCAGTAAGTGCATAGTTCTGCAAAGCAGCTTGTAGTGTAGCAAAGTGTGGGTTTCACCATAGTAATCATCCATGTTGTAAAAAATGGTAAACATGCATAGTTTTAGTATGAAAATAGTGTGAAATTTTAAAAAAAAAATAGTATGAAATAGTGCAAAATTAAATGTATGTCCTAGTTGGTTATCCGATTTGCATTCAATAATAGTACACATCAGTAATATTATTAGATCATCAAATTTTAAATAGTATCAATTTATTGAATAAAACGTAGGTTTCGGTGACTTACTAGTTTATAATGTTTGCAACTTTTTAAAAAATTGATATTTTAAAATAATGAATGCTATGCAGAATTATGCCTTCAATTATCCCCTAAAAATTTCGCCTTTATTTATTTTGTTTTTATGACAGAAATTACTTCTATGATTTTTTTTATATTATCCTATAGTTAGATAAGGCATAATGAATGAGTTTGGGATCACTTAGGCCCCATTTTTCAATGGTCAGATAAATCTTATAAGACTGATAAATAATAAAGCGTCAAATTATAAAAATTGACAATTACGTATGATTGCTTACAGTTAGGTGACGTTTTCAAATTAGCCATATTGTATTTTATTCGACGAGATTTTTTTTTATCTGACTATTGAAAAACCAGCCCTTAAAATAATAAAATTATTAAAATGAATGTATTTTTTCAGAGGTCACCTTGACGCCACATACATAAAGAAGAAGAAGAGCTATTTCTTCCCCAATGATCAGGAAAACACTGAATCCAAATCATAAAGGTACTTTACACCATACCAGTCATTTTAATTTAATAGTACATAGTCTTACATTATATCACAGTTCGTTTTATGTTATCCGCAAACGTACTAAATAGAAGTTTTGCCTGGGAAAAATAATAAGGGTTTTAATATTTCTTTTCTCTTTTCAGACTGAATGACAGACAAACTAGTAAGAGGGAACTCATCACTAAAATGTGACAAACATAAGTGCCTTTGTATACTTAGAGAAGACAATAAAATTTATAAATTTTACTAAATGGACTAAATTGAAATGACGTTGTATGCATGGAATAATGTTAATGGTTTATTAAACGGTCTGAATAAGTTCCTGTAAAGTGTTAAAATAAATTATGTTAGTAGTTTTAAAAATCCATTCTGTAATACTTTTTTTTATAAATTAAGAGTGGAACTCTATAAATGTGTATTTATTAAATGAAGTAGTTTTTGTGACCCTCCCATATCCTTCTGTCGACAAATTTAATGAAATAGGGCCTAATTATCTCACATACTGCTAAAATAATAAACAAAACAGATTCTAAAAATATCATTAAAATAAGTTTAATCTGTTAGTAAACTTGATAAATAGAAATATATAATTAATAATAATAATTAATAATTTATTGATATTTTTTCTCATGAATGCAAAAAAAAACAAACTGCTAAACTAAGCAGCAAAAAGCCAACATCACGCGGTGTTCCCAGGCGGTCACCCATCCAAGTACTGACCGCGCCCGACGTTGCTTAACTTCGGTGATCGGACGAGAACCGGTGTTTTCAACGTGGTATGGACGTTAGCGACGATTACGGCGAATTTATGCTTTGTATTAATATTTTGAGTTTTATGGAGCGCCAAGGTTATCAATGAATGCTATGGTGCTTAAGTTCACAGTTTAAATGCCAACGTCCATATCACGTTGAAAACACCGGTTCTCGTCCGATCACCGAAGTTAAGCAACGTCGGGCGCGGTCAGTACTTGGATGGGTGACCGCCTGGGAACACCGCGTGATGTTGGCTTTTTGTCGTTTTTTTATAAAGGTTTTCTTGAATTAGAAAAAGAATTTGGTTTGCTACAAACAAATATTTGTTTTGTAAACGTTTGTGAAGAATGTTCTGTTTACATAATGTTTTCAGATTTGTGGTTTTCGGAGAATTCGTAAACAAACCTACATGGCAGCGAGCTCAATGAAGCTTTACTCATTTACACATAATATTATCTTTAAAATAAGTAGCTATTTATTTAGTCTAACTTTTTCAATTGTAAGACTATGCTTGTACTGTACTTGTATGTTTTTATAAAAATATATTAAGTATCTAGAAGTATACTTAAGAAATCTTCGTTAAATAGTATTTTTTGTGAGTTGGGCTCAAATTTAAATCAAAATTACCTACTTTTGTGTATGCTTACTTATTACCATTTATTTTGCACATTTAGTGAAAGCGGTTACACAAAGTGGCGAAAGAGTGACATCATCTTATGATTTTTGGCATTTCACCATCGCATGTCTCCTTTTAAGCATCCCCAGTATCAGATATAAGTATGAAGTAGAGGTATATTGAACGTTTTGGAGAAAATAGAATCCAATCCTTTTTTTTTTAACTCCAGCGAAGTCTGGTTATTGCAAAAAGACCACATATTGAAGGCAAAAAGTGACAACACGGAACTCTACGTTTAATCTACGAGTCCCTAATTCCGATAAATATTCAACAAATTGATAACCTTTTTTGTTCATCTCATATTTTAAAAACAACAATTTCTTCAATGAACTAGCTAAGGTTATTTTCATCGTCTGTAACGATAAGCCTAGTAGTTCCCTCTGCTATCTAGACTACAAACCATCGTTTGCGGGTTTGAATACCCCAATATGCAGATGTTTTTTTTGCTTTGAATGAAAATTGTTTAAAGAATTAAGTATGTAAAATTATATTCTATTATTTATTGTAGCCGCTATCCAGCTAAGTATAGCGCCTATCGTATTACTAAAAATATTTTTCTCTAGTATTTAGAAGCGATGCTGAGTACAGAAAGTTAGGATTTTAACCGACTTAAGGACGTTCTCAATTCGACGTTCCCTCTGCTGTAATAACGAGGTTGCCTTTCCTCTCATAAGTATTTAGTTGTAAAAAAAGTGAATAAAAAACAATAGTGAAGCTGCATTGTAATCACGAGGTCCGAAATTCCCCGGATGCCGTGGTCTCGGCTCGCAGCCTTGCGTACGCCTTGACCGATTAATGCGTCCTGGTGACGCGTCATCTATGTGAGTCAAATGAAAGCCTCCAGCAGAGCCCCTACTAATGGTTTGATTCTGTGAAGTGTTAGAACTACATAAAACATGATTTTATGCTCTTCAGTAGTAGCTTAACATTAGTATGAGTTGTCTATTAGATTAATATACCACGGGTACCAGATTACTTTTTTGAACTTCGAGAATGGCCAGAGTTTCCCCCACCTTCAAGGTCCAATTACTATTAAATTGAATTAAGTTAGCTACATAACTAACGCTTGGATTTTTATATTCGATATCTATTATAAATTGTGATATTAGGGTTTTATTAAAACTAAATAATATACTATTTTTATAAATTGTACAACCTTAAGAGAAGATTGTAATTCAAACCGTACGGTAAATCAAACATCACCGTGATATTTTTCGTCAAAGTAGAGCATACTTAGTCCACTTTATCATAAATCCCTGTATCTCGATTGTACCAAACCCTACCTGCACCATAGAGGGTAGAAAAAAAGCTTCTCTTTACAACTAATCATTCAAAGCCTCCACGAAAACCCATAGTAGCGTCGTTTCGTCGAAGAAAGGCCCGAAGGCTTGCTTTCGATGTTTACGGGGAGAAATCTCTTCAACCGGTCGCATACAGTCAGTGCCGCGCGTCCCGCGAACTAGCCATCACGCGTCTACGTATGCGTTAGTTAAACCTACCAGTTAAACTGTGTGTGATAGTGACCTGTGTTGACAATACTCATCTGTGAGCAGCGGAATTTTACTGACAATTTTTTTTCGCTTCATACACGGTATGTTATTTTTTTAAGCGGCTTTAGGGACGACGCCATTCAGACGTACCTTTCTCGATGTTTACTTTCGAGCCGTCTATGAACGTTTCTAACGGGTCTGGTAGATTCATGCAGTTAAATTATGTAAGAAATTGTGATTGGATGCTCCGGGATTGTAGTGTTTATGTGAGCTAGGAAATTAATTGTCTGATGAATTGGAGTTAAGTTATTCAACTTAATGCTAACGATAATATTGTGTCCTTTAATACTGAACGCATTGTGTTAAGCCGGTATTAATCACTGGAGATAGTATTTAGAAAGTTATAGGGTGTGGTGGATATTTTGTACCAGTGAAACTATTTTCAAAATCAGTCCAGCAGCAGTTCTAAATTTTACCTAAACAACCTATACCTATATCAAATTATAAAATATTGTTAAAATGTCTTCAAAATATAAAAACCAGCTATAAACATGAGAAATCCTAAGTCAATAGAGACGAGTGTTGTAGAAAATGTAGAGATGATTGCTCGTTCCCATCCCGAGCCGCTCTACAATAGAGTTCAACGAATCAACGATAGCGCGGATGCCTCGAATTGCTCTCGTTTCTTCCTTATTACTTCCAAAAACATCCACAGATTTCTAAGTAAATTCTTATAACTTTAATTAGCGCATCACCTTCTTTGTGAACTCTTTTTGCGCTCCGTTGGTTCAATCAGTGTATACTTATTTAAGACATCCCACAGAACTTTACTGTACCTTAATTGTGTCGAAAATAACATGGAAATGAAAAACGTATACCCTTAGCAGCTTTTTAGTTCGATGGAATTGGTTTATTACTTATATTTACGTATTTAAAAACGTATATTGCAGTTCCTCTCTCTATATTTGTTCAGTTGTTCCGCTTAGGCAGACCGGTAAATAGGTACAACAGAAGTAATAAACACCTACTCAATGTATTATATGTTGTTGTTAATAGCAATGTTTATTGCACTGGCTACTGCAGTAACAAGATTTAAGTTGCTTTATACAGGGTGTGCCGTAGGAGTAAATTTATAATAAGTCACCAGAAATCAAATCAATGGTTTTAATTTATTATAATGGAAAATAAATGTTTTGTTATTTTCAAACGAGTAATGCATTGGAAACAAACGTGTCCAAGTAATAGAATTTGATATTGTCATTTACTATAACATATAAAGGGTTAGCTATTTTGATATTTTTGGACTAGGGAAAGTCTCCAAGTCACGACGGACTTAGTATTGAGCATCTGCAGCATGCGGGTGATCATTTGCCCAGGGTCCTTTCTATGTTGTTAACTTTTTGTGTTCGACATGCATATTTGCCCAATGAGTGCATGAAGACGGTGGTTGTCCCAATAGTCAAAAATAAGACTGGAGACCCTTGTGATAAAAGTAACTATAGGCCTATTTCGTTGGCCACAACAGTAGCGAAGGTGCTGGACGGTTTGCTCGATCGTGTCTTGAACAGCCATTTAAAATTAAATGATGCACAATTCGGATTTAGGTCTGAATTGTCCACAGAGACTGCAATATCGAGCTTAAAGCATACCGTCCGGTACTATACTGATAGGAAGACGCCGGTCTATGCGTGTTTCTTGGACCTATCGAAGGCCTTCGATCTGGTATCCTATGAGTTACTATGGGACAAAATGAGGACTGATACTAGTCTCCCCAGTGAAATAGTCGATATTTTTGACTATTGGTACAAACATCAAACAAATGTGGTACGATGGGCCGGAGAGGTATCCAACGTGTACAGATTAAAGTGCGGGGTGAGGCAGGGGGGGCTAACTTCGCTGAGATTGTTTAATCTGTACATGAATGGGCTTATCGAGGAACTCAGCGGTACCGGAATCGGATGCTCCATAGATGGGAAACAGATAAATAATCTAAGTTATGCGGACGATATGGTCCTGCTGGCTCCCTCGGTAAGTGCAATTCGGACGCTCCTGAAGATATGTGAGGAGTATGGCGGTGCCCACGGACTCAGATACAATTCGAAAAAGAGCGAACTACTAATGTTTAAGACCCGTGGTCATAAGATCACAACAGTACCTCAGGTTTGTGTTGGTGGTCTTGCTCTTAAACAGGTGTCGCGGTTTAAGTATCTGGGTCACTGGGTTACTGAAGACCTCTAATAATGAGGACATTGAGTGGGAGCGCAGGGCGTTGGCGGTAAGATGCAATATGCTGGCTCGCAGGTTCGCACGATGTACGGAACCCGTTAAGGTGATACTTTTTAAGGCTTTTTGTCAGTCATTTTACACGTGCAACCTGTAGGTCAGCTACACGCAGAAGGTCATCAACGCCTTGCGTGTGCAATACAACAACGCATTCAGGGTGCTGTTGGGACTGCCACGGTGCTGCAGTGCATCGGGTTTGTTCGCCGAAGCCCATACTGATAGCTTTCATGCTATCCTTCGGAAGAGAGCAGCCTTGATGCTGAGCCATATCCGTGGGAGTTCCAATAGCATCCTGCGCGTTATAGCGGGGCGTGTAGATTGTCCCTACATGAGGCAGTGGGTTCGGCTGCATGTGTTGTAAAAGTGTGTTTTAGTGCTGTTATTTTATTTTATTTTATTTTTATTCGTCCTGTGGTGTATTAAGTGTTAATTGCTGGCTATATTTTCTATTTTAAATGTATGGACTGATGTCTGAAATAAAAGATTTGTATTGTATTGAATAGAATTATAACTTTGGATGACTATATCACAGAGTTAAAGCATTTTAGAGCACTATATGACCAGGAGGCTGTTTCTCGAGGCAATCGAACTCTATTCGTGTGGTAATCCGATTGCGAGTTTAACCGTTATACCTAAAAAATCAAGTAAAATATCTACACGTAAAAATCTATTTAAATAGAAATCGGCCCCTCTCTGTATAGTAACAACTTATGAACAACAAGAGTAAAAGTACCTAATTGATGGCAAGGCAAGGAGAAATGATGAATGATTCCTGCATCACCAAAGCTTTTCTTCATCTTTCTTTGAAAATTCGATAATCTGCGAGTATAATGGGATTCAGTGACGACGTGATGTGCCTAAAAATGAATTAAGCTTTTTTGCGAAGACATTTCAATTACAAAAAATGATAAAAATATCTCGACAATAATCAGCTACAATTCGATTTAAATACTAGAACACCTCGACCTTCGTGACCCATATAAACCAGACTATTTCTGAACTAACACTAACTCCTTAACGAATGCGTTCGCGTGCTTTGTCACTAGTTTGCGTGCTATTTTTATGTTTCTTCACTTTGCTTTGTATCAAGTAAAGGTTTAAAGAAAAAGAAATGCAAGGCTGAATAGACTCATTCAAAGACAATGGTACCATCTCCGCGCCCACCCGAGTCATTTGGATGCAGATTCGCTGATTGTTTTGCTGACACTGCGCAATCCTAGCTTTGCAATTCTTGAAGATTTAAGACTGATATCGAAATCGAGACGAGTGCAGTGTACCCATAGAAAAAATGAATAAGGTTAGAATGGTTATGATCGTTCGTTTGTATGGGAACCTCTGTCGCCGGTGGGAGTTACCGCGCTGTTGCTGCAGTGATAAAAGTACCAATCAATGAATTAACGCACCAATATCACAAACCAATCACAATTTCCGCTAGGAGCTCTGTGATTGGTGTAATTAGTACTTGAAACCAACTACCAATCACAGAGCTTCTAGCGGTGAAACCTCCAATCATCATTCAGATACGTTCATTCTTTTATGTCAAAATACTAGTGATGTGGTAAAGGTCGATTATTATAAATTCAATTACCGATGTAATGTTGTTTCTCTTTGTGAATAAACATGTAGGATTTATGTTTGAAATAATTTGGATAATTTAACAGCTCATTTGATCGCAAGAAAGGGTACTACTATTGCCTTTCGGTAAAGACAATAGAAGAAAAAAATGTGTTGCCAAACGTTACTTGAAATAGAGTAACTTTTACCTTTAAACATTAAAGTAGTTTCTAAAAATAGTTCTATTAGTAGAATTGAATCATTCTTTGTATAAAGAATAAGTAATATTACTTATATACGACAAAAAGATTCCAATGTAAAGAAAAATGATTAAAGGTATAAAAGTATAAAGGCCATGGCCTACATTATTCAGGTATTTTATGTTACCATGTTATTTATTCATATGTATTCTTAGCTAATATAATAAAGCTGAAGAGTTTGTATGTGTTTAATCGCGCTAATCTCAGGAACTACCAGACCAATTAAAAGAAGTTTATGTGTTGGATGTCTAATTTATCGAGAAAGACTTTAGGCTTGAACTTGAAGGGGAGAGAACAAACTCAATTCGAAAATAGTTAAGATTACAATTAAAAAAATACAATATACTTATAGACGTATGGTTGACCGGTATAGAATGCTTTTGGTATTAAGTCCGCCACATGTACAATTTTATGTTTCGTGCATGTGCAAGTTTTCAATAAATAAATATGACCCAAGTTAGTATGGTGGTTAAGTTAAAGAAATGTACCGCTGCATGATACAACAGTTAACCTTGCAGTGCTTTTGTTCGCATTTAAATCACATCACCAAAGAGGCTTTGCAGAGGTTTGTTAAATTACAAAATTATACACAAATTCACAATACGTGTAGAGCTGACTACAAATAAGTCTTACAAAAATATTTGTATGAAGGGTTATTGATAATATGACCGGATTCTTTTAAGAGTTGATGGGGGAGCTCATTTGGGACAATCTTGATCCCATAATATACTTTCCAAAAGTCAACCATGTATAAGGAAATTTTCTTTTTAAGTTTTTGTAGGAAAACGAGATTTCGAAATTATGATAAAATTAATACCGAATGCTTTTAGATGCTGTAAGAAAATATGAACCGATACTAGCTTACTAGCTTAACGTGCTTCATGAAGCACGGAGATGCTCGTTGTTTAGGTCACTTAAATATGGTCGGTATGGTCACTCATTAAAACACGATCGCGCCGTAAGTTGTTTAACTTCGATATCACTGCCGAAGGGAGTAGATTGTTGACAGTAAACCAATGTAGAACTTGTGAAAGAGTATTGAACACATATCAATTTTAAACTGTGAATTGTCGTACCCTATTTTACAAATAAATAGAACAAACGATAAATTAAAATCGAAGATAATAACAGCGAAAGTAGAAAAGTTGAGGATTAAGCAGTGCGTTTTTGCTGAGTTATATTTTTATTGCAGGAATACGTTATTTTGGTAGCACGAATTAGAATATAATACATTTTTTTTCAAATAGCTCTAGTAGTTCCTGAGATAAGCGCGTTCCAACATATGAACTCTTCAACTTCATTGTATTTATTTAATCATTATTATGTTTCAAATAATTAATAAACAAAACTTATTTTTGTCTTTTAATACATCAGTAGGGAAGTTACCATTTATCGATAATTTTACTGTGCTGTGAGCTACATCCCTAGTGATGCGTATACAAGCGAACAAAGCAAATTGGACGCGATACATTGCGTGTTAAGATAGCAGATTTGTTAAAAATATGCGTGGACAGTCATCAATGAATATGTTTTTTTTTATTTAAGTGCAAGAAAACCGCTTTCATTTGAAATATCATAATTAAAAAGTGTTTTTTGCAAATAATGTCGAAATAACTACGTATTATTACTCACCGGTGAAAAAATACACTTTCTCTCTCATTTTTTATGACCTGGCTTCACGCTCTTCAAGTAATTATAGCAAATGACGGCATTTTTGACATAAAATAATGCAACGCTCTTGTCACGCGACTGAAGTAGCTACGGCTCAATGCAGGCATATGCCTACAATTAAGCTCGCTGCCGCACTGACCGGGGCCATTCTAACCTTATTCATTTTTTCTATGAGTGTACCTAAGGTTAAGAGAAATAGGTTTCTATACATCTTATTAGTGCATCGGAGTATCCAGGAAAGTCAGAAATCAGGACAAGGAAAACTATCCTAGTTACAATTGTATGTAGAAACGTAAGGTACCCACTGACTTTTATTTACTTATTTATAATATTCTTTATTGCTCAGACCAAAGAAATAATAATTGGTGGACTTATTGCTTAAAGCATTCTCTACGCGTCAACCATTGGGTGAAACAGAAATGATTGAGGCGGCGTAAAAGAACACAAAAAATAATATAGGTGGGTACTACTAATACTTCGCCCCATTAATGTAATTAAATTGATTAAAAATGAAGAATGGTGTCTTATGTTGAGTACACTAGCGTTCGCAAAGTTTTATTCGGATAGATCACGGAGATATCGAAGACAAAAGTGGAAGGAGAGTCTCTATAAAGAGTTCGCCCACCGGTCATCATTCGTACCTATGCAAATTCACACCAAGTCGCTGGCTGTCTTACTAATACTACTTAGGGCTGCCTCTTCCTTTTGACAGTATAAGTAGTAAATGAGATTTCATATTTATCATAACCATCTGGTTGCCCTTTTCTCTTATAGATTAAGTACCTACTTACCTACGTTAACCATTGCTTCATTTGACTTAACTGCTGATGCCTGTGTTTTTTAAGAAAGCATCATTGCATTAAATCTTTCAATAGATTTATATTTGAAGCACCCGTTAGAAATCTGCTCCACCGAACAATAATACTTATTTATCTCGTGAAATCTCGTTAGCAAACAGTCAGCAGAGTATTATTGTTTTATTTTGTAAATATATTATTAGTATAACAGAAATACAGTAGTCAAATTCCAACCCTATGGAAACGATTAGCCAGACATTCAGCCATAAATATCGTCGGGCGCCGACAGGATAGTCTTATGAACCTTAAAATGTAAGTACACGTGCTGCATATAAATATTCCACTACACTCGCTAGCTACCATACCCACTACACTTGCTTGCTACCTTACCAACTACACATAAATAAATATAAATAAATAAATATCCTTTGGACATTCCCACACATCGCCATCTAGTCCCAAAGTAAGCTACTCAAAGCTTGTGTTATGGGTGCCAGACAACGGATATACTACTTAAATACTTTTTGTTTGTAAATACATACATAATATACATAGAAAACACCCACATAAACTGATGGTTTAGAATGTTTTTAACACTCAGTGTCACTTGTTAAACGTCACGCGTAATGACGTTTCCATATGAGACCACAAATGACGCAAGGTTGGACTGACAGCACGGTAGCTCAATAGGTAGAGCGTTTGGTCCGGTTTGCCAGAAAGTTGCTGGTTCGAGTCCCACCCGCGCGTAAATTTTTATTTTCTTATTTCATTTTTATGTACACATATATCAGGGGTGCGATTGTGTAAAGCAATCGTATTCATTTGACAGTTCAAAACGTACGGTATGATCTTTCAAATGGCAAAGAACAAAGGGTTTGACAGATCATATCGTACGTTTTGAACTGTCAAATAAATACGATTGCTTTACACAATTCCACCTCTGATCTTGATTAATAAAATATATTTATTCTCATAAAAGACAATATACAGTCACTTACATAAGAACAACGCTTGCTTAAAATTACATCTTTAATTATAAATAAGACTTACAAATGTAGCAGCCTGTAAGTACCTACGTAAATTGATGATATAACCATTAGTTCATCTGTAAGATTTAATTGTCTTTTCTTCAGTAGATACCAACTCGACTTTTTAAGATGTGTAAGACCTAATTCAAACAATAATTTACCAAGCAGCGCCTTGCGAAATCGTGTTGTTTTTGCAGCAAATCGCCTTGAGGAGCTAGTTCCTATATGGACTGAACCGGCACCATACGAGGAGTTAGCGAAGCTGGCTGACTTGTGAAATATCACTCTACTTCTATGGACTACATCCTTGGCCAATGTCACCGTTTTGGAATGGAATAACGAACTGATTATAACTGTACCTGATTATGAAAGAAAAAAAGAAAAGAAAAGATTTTATTGATCAAGGTTTGCCTTTGGTTTTCCAAACTATTACAAAACTATCATACCTAGTTACTCATTTTCTAACAGAATATAGCCTACACTTTCATGTTACGATTTCTCGTTTGTAACTCCGATGTAATTTGAGTATGCAGGCGCCCAGTAGATACCTTAATGTTGTCATTGTTTCTCAAAAGACCTATCATAACACTTGAAAGGTACATATAAATGAGAAGTAACTATAGTTAGTAAACGTAGACAGTTACTTCCACATTCACGCATAATAAAATGTCGGTTAAGCCCTACAAAAGTTTTTCCGTTGGAACAGCTGTGCCCGCGTCCCACTTGCGAGCTCTTAAAGAAGCCAAGACCCTACTCTAAGAGTAGTTTCGCATTACGTCCAAGATCAGAATTCGTGAAAATTTAGTAAGGGTAATTGTAGAACTATTTCTATGGTAGTTTTGCACTAGATCCGGCTACCGTCATCCGATTCCTCATATCAAAATTTCTACGATGAATTTATGGATAATAAATTCGTAGTGCGGAATTAATATGTTAGTATCGATTTTAGATAATTTACTTCATTTGCTCATGCTGTTAAACGTATGATAGAGATGGAGGGACGTGGTTTGACAGAGTAGGACTCTAGCTGTTTTCAACTCTACTAATTATTGTAATTACCGTAAACGAGAGTGCATGTGCAAAATGGTCCGATTGGATTGCGTAACAAATTGTTGGGTAGACGTTCAAAAGTAAAGAGATGTTAATAACCACAGCTTCACACATTACGAACTTTTTTACTACCTTACCTAACACATTGTTATGACATCATTGGCAACTACGAACGTATCACCTAGCTCAACTACTAGATATTTCAACCAACACATTCGAAATTGGAAAGTATAAATATTATTATACACATTATATTATAATTTAGGATTCGGTTAAAATTAAAAATTAAGCTTTGCTTGGGTGTGTGTACCGTATACAAAAAGTAAGAAAGAAAGGGTTTATTATCTCATGAAAAAGGGTACATTTGGATGTTATAAATCTATATCATTTAATTAATAGCATATACATATTTTAATAAAAACAATTAACCTATTCAGAATTGATAATATTAGTAGGTACACATGTCAAAGTTTTCAAGGAATATTAATACAATTTCAATTTATTTAAATAAAAATAATATACGGGTCAAACACCATGACTTCAAATTTATCAAATCATCTACTTTATAAAAAACAGTGGTGAATTAGCCATTTGTAAAGTGCACTTTTGAATTTGTTGTTATTAAGCATGTAATAAATCTTACGGGTTTATAACATTATTGATGAAACAGTGCTAATCGTCGGTTTTGAAATCTAATCCTTAAGGCTATAAATACCATCAACAAATATGTGGAGGTGGGTTTTATTAAGGTATGACCTAAGCCTCTCCATAAAATATATGTGCAGGCATTACGAATTTGGCTAAAATGTGAGGGTTAGTACTGAGGTAAAGGCTTTTAGCATTTTGAAGAAAAAAAGTGTATAAGTGATTTCATAATTTTGCGAAGTAGGTATATGTATGTTTGATTCGTTTTTAGGGTTCCGTAGCCGAATGGCAAAAAACGGAACCCTTATAGTTTCGTCAAGTCTGTCTGTCTGTCTGTCCGACCGTATGTAACAGCCATTTTATTCTGTAACTATAAGCATCACACAATTGAAATTTGGTAGGAAGATGTATCTTGTTAACCGCTTACCGATTCTAATACAAAAAATAAAAAATAATGCCAGTTAAGTTGGGGGGGCTCATGAAACTAAAACCAAAAAAAAATTTTTTAGTCAGACCTATGCGTGTGGGGTATTTATGGATAGGTCTTTTAAAATGACATAGAGGTTCTTAAAACCATTTTCTTCTAAAGTCTAACGTTTCATAGCTAGACGCTTCCAAAGTGGTAAAATGGGCGTCCCCCCCCATCTAATTTCTAAACCAAGCAAGTGTAAATTTTAAAAAAATATGTTATGTAAGTCTTAACAAATACTTTCAACGAAAATTGGTTCGAACGGGATCGAACGAGTCAGTTTGTTAGTTAGTTTTGGAGATATAGCACAATATTTTCAACAACCACAAACATAAGGATTCCCTAATTCAGTTAAAGTTGGCACGGAACCCTCAGTGCGCGAGTCCGACTCGCACTTGGCCGGTTTTTTTAGTTAACCTAATGATACCTACATGATGCTTGTTTCTTAAAGTGGCTTTATTATCGTGATTCTGATTATTTTTAGCTGATGTAGAGCTTGCATAATTAATTAACGCTGGAGCTTCGAAAGTTAACACTTTAGTAAGACAAGTTGCAATTGGAATATTTATGATTTATCGTATAAAGTATTAACTCAAGCGTAATAAATACCAAGGCTTGATAAATCTGCCAAAAGCCTTCGGAATTCTTGTCGACGTCAGTAAATGAGTAATAGTATCAATAAACTTGGGGTTCTCCATGGCCCGTCGACCTCTTAAGTGGTCAGTGTACAGTGAGGTACAAAACCAGCATTTTGACTCCACAGTCAGTGAAGGTACGAACTACAGTAAGAAAAGGTTACCTTAATTCTTAAATAACTAAGTTTAACGGAGACAGATTTGAACTTAACTTTATTTTTTAATGTAGGGATATAAAACAGGTGAAGGCCTTCTCTAGAAACAGCCAGTCTTTTGTAGATTTTTTTAAACCCAGTCGCTAACATACTGGGTTTTGTTTTGGTCAGCGACGAGCGACTCAGGGGTGGTTGTACAAACAATACTGATGCCAAAAAAAAATATACTAGCTACGACGTAGTATTTCGTAGATACGCGCTAGGGTGCGTTTTTCGATTCGTTCAAATTTTCCGAATGTTAAGGAGAGGATTTCTTTTATAAAACTTTCATATTATGAAAGTCACTGACCAAAACAGCATAAATACAGCTGTTTGTAAAATGCGACAAATAAAAGATTTTTTATTTAAATTTATATTATTCAACAGTAACGTACGTATCAGGTACATATTAAGTATGCGAAAGGTACTTTGAAATAGTAAAGTCACTTCGTATTTTACCTGCATTAATCCCTCAAGCGTATGTGAACGAGACACAATGCAAATTCTATTGTTATGCGGTTGCCTGCAACCGCTCGGGTGTTGAAGCATGTTTTATTTCATACTTTGCCAAAAGAGAATAAGCAAGGACTCGTACAATATTTCACATGAACATTGTATTAGTTATGGGGAGATGTACCTGCTTGTACTTACGTTCGGATCTCCAAGGCTGTCTTACGCAACGCGATGGGAACCGTGCGCGTTCACGCATTCACTGTACATGTGTTAAGATTAGGCAGTAAACTTTAACGGCAACACTTTAAAGCTCGGAGTCGAGGATACTCGAGTTAATATGCTATTCAATTCTAATGCTGGTTAATACTATCATGGTTTCGAGTCAATGGCAGTAATTAATAGAGACTCTATTACCAAGATAGGTGACAGGTTACTACCTTCTTGTACTGTGCTCATTAGCTTACGTTCTAACCGTGTTTTTGAGCATAAAATACGTAAAATCAACACTGGGTTGCAAATACTTATAAACATCATACTTCTTCTGACCTATAGTCGAAGTCCGTAGCCGAATGGCAAAAAACGGAACCCTTAGGCCGGGTTCCACTAAGCCGGACTGGCAGATGTGCCGGAAACCGGACGCCGGACAGAGTGTTCACATTACACCGGATCCCACAAGAAAATCGGACCAGCACCTCAGTTGAATTTGAACCTGTGCCCACAATGGACGACGAAATTGTTGTGTTGTGGTGGTGGTGGTACCATAAAATTATTATCCCTTTGGAATAGAACGACAAAAGCGAGATGTCACTAGCAGCAAACTGTGTGATAAAAAGAGATGGGTAGCAGAACCATTTTTGTCAGATGTCAAACAGTTGACCGCCCTGCAGAAATTCGCTGAAAATTACGTGCATTTGATTTTTTAAATTTAAAAGTGAAATTGTGTATATTTTGGAGAAATAATGCGTCTGAAATATGGTGACTTGATCGGTAATTGATTATTATGCATTACAGCGGCATAACCCCAACAAATAATCATTTAACAGGTAGATTAGTCCAAATCGAAGCCTCTTAATATACGACTTATATTTACCAATGCGCTTCAAATTTAAAGTACGCAGTTTGATTATTCTGTTCTACAAACGTGAAAAATAGAAACGTTACGTAAAAAAATAGAGACAGAATAACACAGGGAATGTATATCGACGAATATTTTGTATAATGAAATAACATTTAGTTTTACGCTAGAGCTGCATGTTCAATATTTTGTGTCGACTGTTTAGCATGCAGTAAACTACTATATTTAACTTAGGAACATTGTTATAAATCACCTGATCGAAAGGTTATCTCATTTAAAGCTACAAATGTTACTTACTTATGTTTGTTACTGACATCTTAAATCGGTTTCGTTTGACAGCTTTTACTTGTCCTCCTATTCCGATAGGAATATTAATTTTATGGGTGGTACAGAAGGCAAAATAAAAGAAGAAAGTATTGGGTACATCCTATTTTACGGGAAATACGTGCATTTTGTAGTGACAAAACGCTCACTTGGCCTTCCGGCAATTTTACCGGATCGGGAGATCTGCCGGTCCGGCATAGTGGGAACCCGGCCTTATAGTTTCGTCAAGTCTTGTTGTCTGTCCGTCCGTCCGTATGTCACAGCTACTTTATTGTGAAACTATATGCATTACACTATTGAAATTTGGAAGAAAGATGTATCCTGTTAACTGCTTTACGATTCTTATACAAAAAATAAAAAATAATGATATTTAAGGGGGAGCTCCCATGGGTGACATGGAGGTTCATAAAACCATTTTCTTTTAAAGTTTAAAGTTTGATAAATAGACGCTTCCAAAGTGGTAAAATGGGCGTCTCCCTCCCCCCCCCTTTTACTTCTAAACTAAGCGAGTGTAAATTTTGAAAAAAATATGTAATGTAGATCTCAACAAATACTTTCAATGAAAATTGGTTTGGACGGGTTTGAAAAAGAAGTTTTTGAGATATGGCACATTTTCAACAATCGCAAACATAACTTTGTTCCTAATACAAACACTATAAAAACAATAATATTATACAGAATATTTGCTGTCTACAAAATATTGTGGTATTCTAACTAAGTGGAAGTAACTGGATTCCGTAATTCAATTAAAATTGGCACGGAAACCTCGGTGTGCGAGTCCGACTCGCACTTAGCTGGGTATTTTATACTTCAAGACGTGTTTTCATGTGTTATGTAGCTTATACCTACCTACATTCTTCTAAAACAGATATTGTGTTATAGCAAAACTCGCTGCACCTGCTTGAAACATTTAGATTTTCAGAGAGGTGAGGAGTCCGTCCTGCATAGCATCGCGAACAAATCAATGTGACAAACTAGATAAAAATAACTTGTTTCATGAAAACGGATTTTTCCACATGAATTATCCAACTATCGATACTTTTGCAAGACTGACGATGTTTTCGCAACGTGCGCCAAACCAGTCGCGCTCCGTTTAGCCTCTTCAATGGCTCTGAGATAACAAATCTTGACACTTATGACAGCCGCTGTACAATTTGCGCTCACATCTCATAATTACCGAATTTCGACCTTATTAGATAAAGAAACTAAGCGATTTTTGACAGAATGCTTTGAAAACCTACTGCATTTATAAATCTTTAGATACATTTTGAGGTTACGGATTATTGTTTCATTTTGTACGATTATTGCAATCGTTTTTAGATGATCAACGCATAACACATGCTGTAAATTATCTAAAAATAAATCATAGGTTCTTAAAAGCTACGATACAAGTGTATCATGCTTTTATAAGAATTTTTATAAAGAACGTCGGGAAATGTAGAGATGTTGTTAATCTTAAAGATTTCCCTCGTGGATAAGGACGTTTATTAAAATAACTCAACATAAACCAGTGGTGTGAACACTTAAACAAAACGTGTATAATTTATATTGTACCCTTTTAACCGGTTCAACCAAAACACAAATAACTTTTTATAGTCTATCCACGTACTTAAGAAAACGAGTTAACTATAGTATTAATTAGTAGTATTAAAAAGTGGACGTCTTTAATAAGTTCCTTAGCTCCTATAGTACAAACAATAAGAACTCATCCATGTATTTCGTTCCATATGTAGGTACTAATGATGAGAGTATCTAGCTGGACGAAATGAATCCTTGATTAGCTCTTGTTTAAACTAAAATTAAAATATTTGCATCGAAACAGTATACAATTTTATGGTAGTTTTTAATTTTAATTTTATGGTTCGTTAATCGCTATTTATAATTATTATGTGCATTAAAACAAATTATATACATATATATATATATATATAAATGAGTAATAAATTCTATAACATATTATGCATGATCATGCAGGTTGAAAAAAAAGATCGGCATTTAATTTTTTAATGTAATGTACAATAGTAGTTTACATGAGAATTAATACGTAGGTACTAGTACACACCAACAACATGTTCCATATGATATTGATGAAGAGATTAACCATTCTTAATAATTATAATCAACAAAGCAATCTAAGAACAATTTCTTGCGCCTGAGTACCTGCGCATCACATTTCATTTGTAAGTATGAGGATAACGCAATACCAAACCAATTTCGTGCTACAATTAAAACCACATTCAGCAATAGAATCCCACAAACATGCATCAAAAATACTAGCTTGAACGCAACAACAAAATTAAGTAAGAATTTGACGGAGCAACTTGTTAGGTACCTACTTGACATAATTACTCAGTGTATTTACATGTTTCCACATATTTAAGATCTTTCTTGACAAATAAATACTTCAACGAAATTACAATTTCGGTGGTATGGTTCAAAGTTACCAATACGAAAGTAATATACAATATTGAAATAGAGAATAATGTCGTATGTTTTTCTTGAATGAAGTTAGTTATCCTGCTCTTAAGCACGTATATGGAAGAAATAATTAGGTACCTAATTAATCCTAGCTACAAATACAGAGTCGTCTTTCGTTAAGTCCCTAAGTTAATTAGTAAGACTTCACGTAATCGAAGCTCTTGATAAGATTAGTTTAATTGGTCTATTTTGAGTTAACTTAATTTGATCATTTGACGTCATTAATTGCGTAATACGGTAAGCCGGTAAATAACCCGGTAAGTTGGTAATGAACAACGTACTCATCCGTATCGGATACTAGAATCACTCAGATTAAACACAATACAATAAGGATTCGTGCAAAAAATACCAAACCACTATTATTAGATTAGGGGCTTTCAGATGTAACATGCTTATATTACTATCGAAGTCACTGCCGCCTAACCACCACAAGGTCCAAAATCGCTTGCACCTTGCGTCGAATTTTGTTTGAGTGACGCCCGTTTTAATTGTCGTGTGTGCAAGCGATATTAGTTGTAAGGCGCCAGAGACCAAGACCGTACTATGCTTGAATATTTAATTACAAAATGTCATATAGTAGTAATACTAGACTAGGGCCAAATAGATAGCTTAATAATAACAAACATGAACAAAAAAGATAAGCAACATAAAAAAAAAACTTAAAACCTACCTATTCAAAAACAAAACATTTCCTTGCGGCAAAGAGACTATGATGCTAACTGCATTGCCGCGTTGGATAGCTATGCTTATCCTTTGGGCTAGGTGCCAGCCTAAATCTAAATTCTCTTATGGCCAATAATAAAGCTGTTATTATTTATTGGCCATAACAGAATTAAGATTTGCAGTCATTTTTATAAACAGCTATCTCCATCTAGCAGAAGGTCTCTACGGACCCAATGTTTCAACGGCAAACGGCGCAAACACATAGGTAATCGCAAGTAAGATTTACTTGCGACGCTTAGCGTTTCAGCCAACTTCGCTACTGCTTCAGTTTTACTCTAAGATGAGAGGGAGAAAAGTTGCATCCCAAACTAAGGAAGGCCTGACCACGTTCCCAGCGAAAGAGCGTGAGGCCATTCGGGTTTCTTGTTCTTGGTTGCAATCATCATGGACTAAACTACGTGGATCCAACGTGGAAGATAAGTTAATGGTGCCTAGGGCCTAAAATGTTGTGTGCAATCCATTATTAGTGAGAAAGCATTTCAAAAGTAGGTCTGCTATAGAGGTCTTGCTGCAAGGAGTTGTATGGTTGAAGTACCTCGTAGCAACATCACCACCAGCCGACCCCACCTAACAGTTCCCATATTAAACAATGCGTGTGTGCAATGTAACTTTAGTTTTTCTGCGCCTAATCGGTCACTGTACGTAGTTTCGTAACTTATTGTGCACAAGGCACATTGTTCGCATCCAATCATGATGAGGGTTGTCACCCATTGAAAGAATTATAGGATAAAATCACTATAAATGCCCAGCTCAAAGTAAGGTAGCTAGAGTTTGACCAGTAAACAACGTGTTCTTTTTGGTTTACGGAAGATTCAACCAAACATTCTACAAAACAAAAGAAATATTTGTAACAGAGTTATGACGCCCAAGTTAGATTGTTTTAAAAAATCAGTTGGTCATCATTTACTCTCAGTGTTTTTGCGGCGTTGTTAACTTACCTAACTTAAAGAATATGCGCGGCATATGGGCTATGGGCTCTGCCTTAAATAAACTTTCATTTACGTGTATCTATTATTATTATTATAGCGCACGCTCGCTACGTTGCCAACTTTACTGCAACTGCGATTAGGCGCGCGTAGGACACACCGAGTGCAATGTGGTATTTTTTTGTATAAAAATAGAAAACAATGCGAAAATGCCATTTTTTTAACATAACATCTATTTATGTAGTGTGAGCTATAACCTAATTTTCGGGAAAAGAAAATACGTTGTACATTATCTTCCGTCCATTATAGTCAGCAGTCGTTTTTAGGTAAGTGAAGCTAAGAAAAGACGAATGCAGAATAACTCGACCAACTTTTATTAGTTTTTTATTAATTATCCTTACGCATGACCCAATCAAGCGGCTAAGGGCAGTACATTTTACTGTAGAAGTAAAAACTGCGAATAATCATATCAATCAACCAATCATCATACAATAATAAATTTAATTTTGTAAAAGTAAACAATATAATATTCTAGGACAGTGACGACCCTACTTTGTGATAGGAACGGAGCGTTTCGTGACGAGACGCCGCCGAAGCGTGGAGTGCCATAACAAGACCGCGGCAAAATATAGTTTTCTTTGTTTCCTCCACAAAAACCAGGTAACTGGCCGTATCTCAACAAAAACGCTGTAAATCGTTGAGTAATTTATGCGTTATTAGTAATTATGTCTATCTACGCATATAAATAGCCTTCTCTAAGAAAGGAGGTACGTCTTCATTGAAAAGTACATATTATGTGCTATTATATTATATTTGACACTTATACTTATATTAATGTTGTTTCCATTTACAAATAGTTTACCCATCCACAATAGGTATAAAAGTGGCATAGCAATTGTAGATTAAACGGTAGAATAGTTTCTTGTATTGCATAAACATACCTACCTAACTACCTTTAATATACTACTTTCGCTTTGAATAACAATTTATGGATTATCATCAGAAATTAAGTCATACCAACAAGAATGCTAAGCATGGATGGATTATCTACATAATAGGCTAAGTAGTAAGTACTACTTTTCTCCATAATTTTGACTTTTAAATTAGCTAAGACCTGATTTTTCCAACCTCAGGTAAGGACAATTCTGCGAGTAAAATACAAGATGCCTAATTTGAAAACGTCACCTATTAATCAGCAACCATTAATGTAAATGACATTTTAAAATCGGTCGTTTCATACTTATCCAAGACCTATATTTCCAACGTTAGATAAGACTTATCAGACCAAATAAGTATAAAACGAGCAATTTTAAAATGATATTCACGTAAATGCTAACGAATAGGTGACGTTATAAATTTGGCGTATTCTATTTTATTCGGCGGCCTTTTGATCCGTGAGCGTCTACAATCATAAGATTGTTACTTACTAAAAGTTTATTATTACCTAGTTACCTACCCTAGTTTTTGAAAGACAAAAGTTAAAATCGGTCGATCGGCAAGAAATACTAAAACGAATTGTGTCATGCCAACCGTGTCTGCAACAATAGCATAGCAATAGTACGAGTATAGTACTGTCTCTGCTATGGGAAGCTGTGAAGAAATCGGCACAGATTCAACTCGCTCACTATTATGTGTAAATGCACTAGGTAATCTACTTGAATTTCTATTTATGTTATTGGGAATATAGTTAGAATGAAATTATGTAGACCCTTCTATGCTTATAGCGTTGAGCTGCTTATCGTGTGAGAAGATCTTTTGATGTTTCTGTTGGTTTGTTTATTAAATGAAATTATAGGGCAAAGATATGAAATACATTGTTGGTGAAGCATTTTTAACGTGTTTACTACTTGTCTTGTAGGTTTAACTCGAAATAAAATAATGAATAAAAAATATAAGAATAAAAAAAAATATTTTAATGGATAAAATTAGTATCAAATCCAATACCTTTGACATTCTTTTGTTTAAGTATGTTTTTGATGCTCAAATGTTTAAATAAATTAACTGTAAAAAAGAATACTTTAAAATAATACTTTATTTAAGTGACCTAAAAAGGTGAAAATAAACTTTTAATTAAATCAAACGAACCAATTTTGTACCTATAACACAATTAGATTTTATAAAAGCTTGTCGCGATATATATTTTGTATACACTTTTTATTTATTATCTAAAGTCACTTTATATTGTTTCATAACCAGCTACATATTATAAAGGCACATCTCGCGACAAGCTTTTATAAAATTAAGGTAAATTGTGTAAACTGATAAGTTTGATTTAATTTAAAGTTTTTATTCATCTTTTTTGGGCCCTTAAATTAAAGCTTGATATAAAAAGTTTTTTCCAGTTATTTTTTTCATTACTTTTTGTTCTACTGAACAAGCTCTCTTATTTGATACCATATTGTGGTAGTGCAAATATAATAACGAGTCCGCCATTTTGGATCATTACCTAGCCATATTGGATTTTGAATGACATCTCATAGCTAACCATGCATTGTCATGTGTAAACGAAATTTCAGCTCAATCGGTGGAAGACAACTGGTTTAAAATGAAGTTGCATGATTCCACCCAGACAAAAAAACATTACAAATTAAATAAAAGCTTGTAAAATTGACATTTCTTCCTAATCTTACTGTCTGATCTAGTTACTTAATCATGAGCTATGTATAGAAAATATTATTCTTAAAATTTAGTGGCTCAATTTGAGTCAAACCAGAGTGGGCTACCCACAAACTCAACAAGCGTGAAATGTTAATGAGATTCACTTCTACTCGTACTCATTACTAACCTAAAACTGCGATAAAGCTAACATTTATTCAGTTTTGAGGTCAGCTTTATTTAAATATTAATGTTTACTGCGGAAAATAATGGTACGAATAAGTATAATAGCTGTCCAAAGGCGATATTATGCCACATTATAACTTAAATCTTCATTACCTATCAACCACAGGACGTCCACTGCTGAACATTACAAAAAGTTATAAGTAATATTGGACACCAATCACATACATTGCTCTGATCCCAATGTAGCTAATGCACTTGTGTTATGGAAATCATATACAACGGTGGTACCTCAACACCCAGACCCGAGACAATAAAAACAATTTGGATTTCTACATTGACCTCGGGAATCGAACCTCGGAGCGGCGGCCTTGAAATCAGCGTGCTTAGCCACTATACCATGGAGATCGTCAAACACACCCAACATAGTTTACATATCGACGGTAATTTGAATTATATGTGGGGGATAACCATTGAACTACTATTCTAGTAATAGTCCGTATCGAACAGACACCACGTACAAATTTCGTGTTCCACCAATTGACGATACTTGTCATCAACTCATACAAATGGTTTCATATTTGTTATTCAAATTTCAAGGAATACGTTACTACAATCGTACTGTCGTATTTGTGTCTTAATTTTTGCTAGGCATAGCTTTTCTATAAACAACTAAAAGTAAAAGTAAAGTAAGCCTGTGACATCCCACTGCTGGGAAAAGGCTTTACCTCAACTATGAGGTAGTTCGAGCCATACTCCATCCACCATATGGGCTTAGTGCGGATTGGTGGAGGGGTGTTTGCAAGGCAAGCGACTAACCGTGCTGTCAGATGTTATCAAGCCGCCTAAAGGCCTCTGACTCGACTTAATGACTAATATCAACCGATATTAGCCGGGACTATAACGGCTTAACGTGCATTCTGAAGCACAGAATGCTCGTGATATACATCAATTAAATGGTCGGAATGGTCACCCATCCAAACACGACCGCGCTGTAGGTTGCTTCACTTCGGTATCACTACCAAAGTGCTGCTACCACTGCGCTACGAGCACCTCGAACAACAACTAATTGGGGAAATTATAGATATGATATTAATATTAATAAAGAGATAAGATTATTAGAAGAAACTGCACCCACAATTGAAATTCAAAGTCTGTGTAAAAATATCGTAAAAGTAAAACAATAGCCAAGAAAGAGAAAATAGTGCTTATAAGTCCTGTGTTACTCACTGAGTCGTTTCCTCGAGATGTAGCGCTGTTCCAAAACCCAAACACAACGCTCCAAAACGTATCTCTATCTTATGTTACTGATATCTAGTTCGTCTTGCAGATAAGACAGTGATAGAAAGAGATTTTTATGAGAGTCAATGTTGCAAAATATGCAGATACGTTTCACTGAATCGCAACTTTTAGGGATAGAGTTGCGTTTCGTCTCTATCATAGAGATACAAATGATCCATACTCAACGAAGATACACTTTTACCAGCTCTAGTGCTTAAGACCTACAAAAATATAATGAATTAAATACCTTTAAATAGCGACATGATTAGTAATCTGACTAATTAATCAAATTCACCTGCTTGTACATGTTACTATGATAAAACCAGACAAACATTATCATAATAATAGTCCGCTAAAACTAGTTTACTCGGCACTTGACCTTTCAACAGACGACTATGAATCCACAGAATGCATTAGATTTGCGTCCGCGCATTATAACGCGAAAGTTTTGAAGGCCGAACAAAACTGTGTTACTATTGTTGCAGGTAAGAACTTTCTTTCGCCTTAATAGCGGAATTCGTAAGCCACGGGCCGCGTTTAACGGAACGACGAATTATCGTTACGAATATGGTCAAAGTGAGTGTAAGGTGGATCTTTTGGTATGGGCGGTATTTTTGGTTTTGTGAATCAGGACTCCTGTTTGGAAAGATTGTGCCAATATTCTGAATTCCTCCGACTTATTATTTAGTCTTGTGGTTTCAAATAAGGAAATCGTTCTTTAAGATTTAGCTGACACATCTCATCTATACTAATATTATAAAGCTGAAGAGTTTGTTTGTTTGTTTGTTTGAACGCGCTAATCTCAAAAACTACTGGCCCGGTTTTAAAAATTATTTTTACGTTGGATAGTCCATTTATCGAGGAAGGCTTTAGGCTATATAACATAAAGATACGACTCATAAGACCACAGCAGAAATGAAAAATGTTGCGAAAACGGTAGAAAGATATTCCTTTTGAGAGCTTCCGCTGAATACGCTGCGGAAACCGCTTAAGTTACACAAAAATGATGTATGACAGGATTGTTCAGCATTAAGAGTTCTATAATAAAGTCCGCGACAGCATATGTCTATCTTTTATGGTTGACTTACTACAACCTTTTTTATGTTAATAAATTTGTAAAATAATAATGCATTATTTTTAGAGGTGTATTAAACACACAGGTATTTATTCTTATCAAAATAAATACATTCATCATCACGAGCATTTCATTTAGAACCAAGTTGCCCTGTATATCATTTGATTTCAATAAATATCTTAGGAGCTATCACAGTTTTAACATAACTCCGCACCAAAATAATGTTCGCAGCTTAAGTACAACGTGCGCTTGCGCTAATATATTATAAAGCTGAAGAGTTTGTTTGTTTGAACGCGCTTATCTCAGGAACTGCTGGACCAATTTGAAAAAATATTTCTGTGTTGGATAGCTTATTTATCGTGAAAGGCTTCAGGATATAAAACATGACGCTGCGACGGGAGGGGAGGGAGCAAGATCAAAACGCGCGGACGAAGTCGCGGGGGACCGCTAGCTTTAATCATAAACCTGCCAGATACCATACAAAAACAATATATGTGTAGTTGTGTATTCGATTATAAATAAATAGGTTAATAGAATATAACTATGCACCGGACAACACACCAATTATCTGCTTTCGAAGTAAGAAATTATCTTCCTTGTGTTACGAATACAAAGAAAATTATGACGGAGGCGAAATAAATACTTATACATATAACATCCATGACTTTAGTACAAATGATCAAGCTCACCACACAAACATTTAGCCTTGCGGGATTTGAACCCGCGACCACTGGTTCAGTAGTCAAGCTAGCTAAACACTGCACCAAAAGAGATCAAAGTACCTAAGCTAAGTTAGTCTAAGGATAAGTTGTCCATGTCCAAATAAGCTATGGTTATGTTTTGGAAATGAATGGAATTAATCCTAACATTACTTTTAAAGTTCCAACTATTGTGTTCTTCAGCATCGTCGCACTGTCTTTTATCTTGAAATACCTGGGGGGCATTTCTCGTACAATTCGTATACGAAAAAAGTTCACCGCTCGAGTTTTCTTTTTTGAAGAAAAACAGTTTTTGATTTTTCAGGGTCACAATTTCTATGTATTTAGATTTTGTTCGTGCGATAGTTTTTTAACGTGTAGATATTTAACTTAAATTTTTAGGTAAAATGGTTAAACTCTCAATCGAATTACCACACGAAAAAAGTTCGATTGCCGCGAGAATCGGCCTCCTGTAGTGGTGACAGTAAGACCCAAAAATACGGTCATACCCATACAATTAAGGGCCGTAGCGAACAGGTAGGTTATTTAGTTCCGGACATAATTTCAAATTTTCCAGCACTTTAGTCACGTTTCCAGGGGCAGGCTTGACCATGATCTTTACGGTAATATGACTGTGAATATTGGAAATATTATCCATGGGGGACCGCAATAATGTATCATGTTCAATTTTATCTAGTACAAAATTAAATCATCATTAATATTTATAACCTTTTATAGAGTCTCTTCAAACCTAGCCCGGGACGTAGAGGCTGGTAGCCCTTTTCTTCAAATAACTTTCTTTTATTTTTATTAGAACTTACCAACGTTACCTACGCTGCCCATTACCTTTTTTTTACTAAAGATTAACGATTTAGCTACCTTAGCTAAAATAATATTTGATGCAGCAGAATATCAGAAAATTATAATTGTCTACGCGAAGTGTTTGCAAATGTGATGCACTTGTTTAATAATGTAATTTTCAACACACTTGCTCATAACGACGTCTTTATTCCACCGATTTTTGGCTCATAATCATAGATATTAAACACGCGTGCTTTTTTATTATATTATTGCACTAGTGCCTTTAGTTTATTAACCCGACCAATTTAGGTTTGTACCCTAGTACCAAGTCGTAAGTAAGAAGAAGAAGCGATATAATTTAGTCGGGTTATACAATACTTTTATTTTAGCAACAAACAGTATTTATGCGAAAAATAACAGTATCTACATATTTATTTCAATAAATGGTAAATCCAGATTTATTACTAAAAAATAGCTCAAACTCGTTTAACATTTTTTGTGATTTGTGTTTTAAACACGAATTATTACATTTTTAATCTTGGCTTTTGGCCGATCTAGTTCGCGCCTAAGCCTTGCACGAGCATCGGTATCGCGGCAAGAAAAAAAAACAATGCGCCATTTTTCGTTAATAATAATTGTCGGCTGTGATGAAGTTTGCATTATTTAAGAAGTTTAATATTAATGAAAATGCCTAATTCAAGTGAAGAAAATGAAGAAAACCTATTATTTACTCCGCCGGACATACGTAACGAGGCAAAAAACGCGTGCGAAAGTCATCAAAATCGAGTGAAATGTATTTTTACTAAATGATTTAATAATTAAAAACTTAGTAAATGAAGAGTCTTGTTTTTTCCTCGCAAGTGTGTTGAAAAACGTCGTATGATACGCGTGTGCCTGTGACCATTATATACGCGGCTTTCTTATGGCGCACTCGCTTTCGCTCGTGCGCACACAATATCGCCTTGTATATAATGGTCAACTTAGCACACTTGTATCATAATGTACTATTTCAACACACTTGCTCAAAACGACGTTTTTATTCCACCGATTTTTGGCTCAAAATCATAGATATTAAACACGCGTGCTTTTTCATTATATTATTGCACTAGTGCTTTTAGTTTATTAACCCGACCAATTTACATTTGTACCCTAGTACCAAGTCGTAAGTAAGAAGAAAAAGCGATTTAATTTAGTCGGGTTATACAATACTTTTATTTTAGCAACAAACAGTATTTATGCGAAAAATAACAGTATCTACATATTTATTTTAATAAATGGTAAATCCAGATTTATTACTAAAAAATAGCTCAAATTTATTTAACACTAGCGGTCCCCCGCGACTTCGTCCGCGCGTTTTGAGTTTGCTCCCTCCCCTCCCGTCGCAGCGTCATGTTTTATATCCTAAAGCTTTTCTCGATAAATAAGCTATCCAACACAGAAATATTTTTTTCAAATCGGTCCAGCAGTTCTGAGATAAGCGCGTTCAAACAAACAAACTCTTCAGCTTTTTAATATATTAGCGCAAGCGCCCGTTGTACTTAAGCTGCGAACATTATTTTGGTGCGGAGTTATGTTAAAACTGTGATAGCTCCTAAGATATTTATTGAAATCAAATGATATAAAGGGCAACTTGGTTCTAAATGAAATGCTCGTGATGATGAATGTATTTTTTTTGATAAGAATAAATACCTGTGTGTATAATACACCTCTAAAAATAATGCATCATTTTTTTACAAATTCATAACATAAAAAAGGTTGTAGTAAGTCAACCATAAAAGATAGACATATGCTGTCGCGGACTTTATTATAGAACTCTTAATGCTGAACAATCCTGTCATACATGATTTTTGTGTAACTTAAGCGGTTTCCGCAGCGTATGCAGCGGAAGCTCTCAAAAGGATCTATCTTTCTCCCGTTTTCGCAACATTTTTCATTTCTGCTGTGGTCTTATGAGTTGTATCTTTATGTTATATAGCTTAAAGCCATCCTCGATAAATGGACTATCCAACGTAAAAAAATTTTTTCAAATCGGGCCAGTAGTTTTTGAGATTAGCGCGTTCAAACAAACAAACAAACAAACAAACTCTTCAGCTTTATAATATTAGTATAGATTAGCGCAAGCGCACGTTGTACTTAAGCTGCGAACATTATTTTGGTGCGGAGTTATGTTAAAACTGTGATAGCTCCTAAGATATTTATTGGAATCAAATGATATAAAGGGCAACTTTGTTCTAAATGAAATGCTCGTGATAATGAATGTATTTATTTTGATAAGAATAATTACCTGTGTGTATAATACACCTCTAAAAATGATGCATTATTTTTTTACAAATTTCTTAACATAAAAAAGGTTGTAGTAAGTCAACCATAAAAGATAGACTTATGCTGTCGCGGACTTTATTATAGAACTCTTAATGCTGAACAATCTTGTCATACATGATTTTTGTGTAACTTTAGCGGTTTCCGCAGCGTACGCAGCGGAAGCTCTCAAAAGGAATATCTTTCTCCCGTTTTCGCAACATTTTTCATTGCTTCTGTGGTTTCATGAGTCGTATCTTTATGTTATATAGCTTAAAGCCTTCCTCGATAAATGGACTATCCAACATAAAAATAATTTTTCAAATCGGGCCAGGAGTTTCTGAGATTAGCGCGTTCAAACAAACAAACAAACCAACAAACAAACAAACAAACAAACTCTTCAGCTTTATAATATTACTAGCGGTCCCCCGCGACTTCGTCCGCGCGTTTTGAGTTTGCTCCCTCCCCTCCCGTCGCAGCGTCATGTTTTATATCCTAAAGCCTTTCTGGATAAATAAGCTATCCAACACAGAAATATTTTTCAAATCGGTCCAGCAGTTCCTGAGATAAGCGCGTTCAAACAAACAAACTCTTCCGCTTTATAATATACTAGCGGTCCCCCGCGACTTCGTCCGCGCGTTTTGAGTTTGCTCCCTCCCCTCCCGTCGCAGCGTGATGTTTTATATCTTAAAGCCTTTTTCAATAAATAAGCTATCTAACACAGAAATATTTTTTCAAATCGGTTAAGCAGTTCCTGAGATGAGCGCGTTCAAACCAACAAACTCTTCAGCTTTATAATATAATTAGCGCTGTACTTGAGCTGCGAACATTATTTTGGTGCGGAGTTATGTTAAAACTGTGACAGCTCCTAAGATATTTATTGGAATCAAATGATATAAAGGGCAACTTTGTTCTAAATGAAATGCTCGTGATGATGAATGTATTTATTTTGATAAGAATAAATAACTGTGTGTATAATACACCTCTAAAAATGATGCATTATTTTTTTACAAATTTATTAACATAAAAAAGGTTGTAGTAAGTCAACCATAAAATATAGACATATGCTGTCGCGGACTTTATTATAGAACTCTTAATGCTGAACAATCTTGTCATACATGATTTTTGTGTAACTTTAGCGGTTTCCGCAGCGTACGCAGCGGAAGCTCTCAAAAGGAATATCTTTCTCCCGTTTTCGCAACATTTTTCATTGCTGCTGTGGTCTTGTGAGTTGTATCTTTATGTAATATAGCTTATAGCCTTCCTCGATAAATGGACTATCTAACGTAAAAAGAATTTTTCAAATCGGGCCAGTAGTTTCTGAGATTAGCGCGTTCAAACAAACAAACAAACAAACAAACAAACAAACAAACAAACAAACTCTTCAGCTTTATAATATTAGTATAGACTAGCGGTCCCCCGCGACTTCGTCCGCGTGTTTTGAGTTTGCTCCCTCCCCTCCCGTCGCAGCATCATGTTTTATATCCTTAAGCCTTTCTAGATAAATAAGCTATCCAACACAGAAATATTTTTTCAAATCGGTCAAGCAGTTCCTGAGATAAGCGCGTTTAAACAAACAAACTCTTCAACTTTATAATATATTAGCGCAAGCGCACGTTGTACTTAAGCTGCGAACATTATTTTGGTGCGGAGTTATGTTAAAACTGTGATAGCTCCTAAGATATTTATTGAAATCAAATGATATAAAGGGCAACTTGGTTCTTAATGAAATGCTCGTGATGATGAATGTATTTATTTTGATAAGAATAAATACCTGTGTGTATAATACACCTCTAAAAATAATGCATTATTTTTTACAAATTTATGAACATAAAAAAGGTTGTAGTAAGTCAACCATAAAAGATAGACATATGCTGTCGCGGACTTTATTATAGAACTCTTAATGCTGAACAATCCTGTCATACATGATTTTTGTGTAACTTAAGCGGTTTCCGCAGCGTACGCAGCGGAAGCTCTCAAATGGAATATCTTTCTCCCGTTTTCGCAACATTTTTCATTGCTGCTGTGGTCTTATGAGTCGTATCTTTATGTTATATAGCCTAAAGCCTTCCTCGATTAATGGACTATCCAACGTAAAAATAATTTTTCAAATCGGGCCAGTAGTTTTTGAGATTAGCGCGTTCAAACAAACAAACAAACAAACAAACAAACAAACAAACTCTTCAGCTTTATAATATTAGTATAGATATAGTATAGATTTTCTGTGATTTGTGTTTTAAACACGAATTATTACATTTTTAATCTTGGCTTTTGGCCGATCTAGTTCGCGCCAAAGCCTTGCGCGCGCATCGGTATCGCGGCAAGAAAAAAAAACAACGCGCCATTTTTCGTAAATAATAATTGTCGGCTGTGACGAAGTTTGGATTAATTATGAAGTTTAATATTAATGAAAATGTCTACTTCAAGTGAATAAAATGAAGAAAACCTATTATTAACTCCGCCGGACATACGTAACAAGGCGAAAAACGCGTGCGAAAGTCTGTGCCATCAAAATCGAGTGAAATGTATTTTTACTGTTTTAATAATTAAAAACTTAGTAAATGAAGAGTCTTGTTTTTTCCTCGCAAGTGTGTTGAAAAACGTCGTATGATACGCGTGTGCCTGTGACCATTATATACGCGGCTTTCTTATGGCGGACTCGCTTTCGCTCGTGCGCACACAATATCGCCTTGTATATAATGGTCAACTTAGCACACTTGTATCATAATGTACTATTATGTTATACAAAAAAAGAAACATGCAGTAATGACACATCACAATATTAGGTGTAAGTATGTAGCAAGAAAAATTAAAATACTTAAATGACACAACACTTTAAAACCCTTTGCAAATACTGAATGTAACAAAAGGCATCTTAATCTTGACATACTCAAATAACTAACACAAATGAAATCACTTTTAGAATAAAATGAGCGTGATGCGTGAAACTCCACACTTGACCGGCCATACCTCAAACCTGTCGGATGCCAGCCGCTTTTTATTTCGATTGCATTTCGCTGTTTGGAGCCTCCTTGCTCTTTTTGTGGTTTTGGTTAACTTTTTACGAATGATGATCGCTGTTTTTGAGCTGTTGCCGGTTAAAATCTGAGGCTGCTGTGAAACGAATTTGAACTGAGACGAAATCTTAGAGAACTCTTTCTTTGAGCCAGTGAGCTACAGCTCAGAAAGAATGTTATGGTGTGAATGCAATGAAACGTTTCTTTTTTAATGGAGAGACAAAAGCTAGCAATAAAATAAACAGTTAAAAGTATTTATGTCTGATACTAGGTAAACACGACACTAGATAAACTAAGTGAAAGCGAAAGATGAGTAGGCCGCCGACAACATTGCATTGCATCCAATGCAAATATGGACACTCGTTCCAATAAACAGCAAATATTTTCTCGGTATCGATAAATTTTCTACTGGATGACTTGCAAACACAGTAATTAATCGCTAGAAAATATAGTAAACGGACAAATGAAATACGGGACTTTTTATTTAAAAAGACGTAAAATCACACCAGTTGTTATACTCGATGCGAACTAACTTACCGACAAAGAACGAAATTAGCAGACAAATAGTAATTAACAGCTTTCGTCATGCAGTCAAAGTGTTAATTATAAAATAAAAGTCTGCGGAAAGAAAAGTGTAACTTACTTTCAGGTCTACACATCTATCTGAGTCATCTTTATATATATAATTCTTCTGTGAGTGTGTATGTCACTGAACTTCTCTCAAACGACTGGACCGATTATGATAAAATTTTTTGTATGTGTTCAAGGGGATCTGGGAATGGTTTAGTTTCACATATTTTTTTTTAAATCAAATTAAAGACGTGTAGACAGGACAACGTCTGTCGGGTCCGCTAGTTTATTTATATAGTTTAAAGTTGTGGAAATTAAGGAGCCCGGGATGTATTACTTGTCAGATAAATAATTTCATACACCAGACAAAATTGAATCGTTGTCAGTTGAGAAGATATTAAAAGGTAACGGGTTATCTTTTTATTTAGGTTTCTGTAACATTTGATGGGCTTGCTTTAACAACGATGATTTTCGAAGAAGCCTATCAGTTAACTTACTTTGAAGTTCTTAGCAGACGATAATATCTCAGACATCACAAACGACCTTGTACGAAAGTGAGGACTAATTTTAATACAATTTGCGATACAATGGTTGTCGAACGCTAGTAAGGTAGGCGTTACGTGGCTTTGTGGACAAGTGAATCACTTTCGTTTGTTTGCAATGAATATATTAACTCGTATATTGTTATTATGTAAATTAACTTTCAAATATATTATGAAACGAAAAATAGGTACCTCATACTTTTTGTCATTCCTAAATTATATTGGGCTTGACAGTCTCATATATTTAGTTAGCTCCCGTTAAACAAAGGTCTAAAACACATATCAAATTGAACGGTACCTATTTCATGTTTAAACAACAACCTATCTGTACATCCTATTGATTGTAATTTAAACACTTAACAGGTACCAAATTCCTTGACGTCAAAAAAAAAACGTTTGAAGTGGGTGTTGTAAAACTTTAAAGACGTACTTATTATGAGTAAATTATTTCTTCGGACCGTATCAAATAACTCTATTGTGGGTACAATGAAAACGATCCCCTTTGTTCCGATACAAATGCTTTACAAATTGTTGTTCTTCCGAAAACAATTTCGAAGATGGCAAAACTACCTTTTATAATGGTCTGGTTCCTTTATTAAGAAAATAAATGTAATAGTTTTAGTTGTAAAAAGGACGTAATTACTCGTAAGGCAAATTCAATAATATCGAAGCGGAGTCTGATACGGTTTTCTAAGTAATAGTATTTTTCAAGTTCCTTTTGCATTGTTACCTTCAAATGTAACAATTTTTATTTTATATTTATTTTCATTATACGTTAGTTTAGATACTGCTAACCCCAAATTGCTGATTGTAATGCGATCTTGTGTAGTGGTATATTGAATATGACACTGCAATCTGTGGTTTCATTGTTCACACAGGGATCGGTATTATGCAATGTTGGTTCTTTATCGATCTGTAAATTAGATTATTAGCATTATTAAAATGTTCAGATTTTATGTCTCCAAGCGAGTTTGTTTCCGAGAATATAAGCTATAACTATCCCGAAAGCCTTTACAGTTCAAGTATGTAGACTTCTCCAACGTAGAATCTGAATATATTTTAAGAGAATAACTATAACTATACTAATGTTATGAAATTGAAGAGTTTGTTGGTTGTTTGAGAGAGAAGTACTGATCCGATTTGAAAAAAGAAGTTTTTGTGTTGGATATTTATCGATATCGATAATCTAGTTCCAGGTTTAGTAAGTTAATCTATACTAATATTATAAAGCTGAAGATTTTGTTTGTTTGTTTGCTTGTTTGTTTGAACGCGTTAATCTCAGAAACTACCAAACCAATTTGAAAAAAAATATATATTTTTGTGTTGGATATTTAGATAGCTTAATTATCGAGAAAGGTTTTAGGCTATAAAAATCACGCTGCGATGATAGGGGAGGGAGCAAACTCAAAACACGCGGACGAAGTCGCGAAGGACCGCTAGTCTGTCCAGAAAAATGGCGTTACGTATTGAATTTATAAAGCAGATACAACAACTTGTATTTAGGCAACATATTTTAGCCAGTTACGGGTTGAACGAGTTTTGAAGCTCATTAGTTTATACATACGATCACGATGTACCTATTTGGAATCAGTTAGTAACTTGTTTTTTATTTATATATTGCACAACCAAAATTTAGTACAAAAGATGGACTTAACTCCATATGGCATTTTCTACTAGTCATACCTTTGGGCTAAGCAGAAACGGTTGTGTACTCATTACTCACTCACTCAGTAACTCAGCAGTACAAAATTTAGTACACAGATAGTCACGTGATCTATGCAATCATCAAGATATAGGTTATCAATAATCATATTAACAACTCCTACTCTTGATTGCAGGATAGAATGCGGTGATCGCGATGAACGCGTGCGCAGTGGCGCTTTGGTGCGCGGCGCTGCTGGCCGCCGCCGCCGCCTACACGGTCGACTGTAACCACGAATACACCGACTGTGATTCAGAACTCAGTAAGTAGTTTGGCTCAACTGTGTTAGGAAGGCAAAGAGAAACGCTTCCTACCGACCGGGTGTTATGGCCGGGGACCAAGGTCCAATGATCCCCGTCTTGGTTTATTCCTATATAGTTAGTCCGTTCTAAATCTTTAATATCGCGGTTGAGTCTCCATACTTCTACTATAGCGCCATCTAGTTGCGTCGAGTCGAGTCAGAGTGTTGCGTTGAAATGTAGTGACAGTGGTTGAGCATAGATGTCGCTACAGTAGTATCTACTTTGAACCCGCACCTTCGATTTTAAGACTACAGGAACTTATAGTAACGCTACTGCAATTTTAAGAGCATTTGTTGACTTGACACGAGTGACACCGACCTCAGTAGTGACATCTTTTATCTTCAAATGGCAGTAACTAGCTGCAGCTTTAAAATAAATATGTAGAGATCTCTGAAACTAAATGCGCGTGACGCGCTATGGTACTAAATACTACTGTAAGAGCTATCTCTTTCTTCAGCCTGCAGTAACCAACTGCAGATAAGACTCTTATCTGGATATACTCTGACTCTAATAACACACAGTGTTTCGCACGGTCGGACCGACAGCACGGTAGCTCAATTGGAAGAGCGTTTAGCCCGATTAGCTAGAAGTTGCAAGTTCAAGTCCCGCCCGTGTGAAATTTTTGGTTTCTGATTTATCGAAAGAAAGAAAAGCAATAATTGATCTAGGATATCACAAACATACTCACAAAAAAACAAACGCTTGTACAACTTTACAAAAAAAAGATAGAAAGAAAGAAAAAACAGGCATTTCATCTTTAACAACACGAAGTGTGGGTAGAAAAGCGGTTGCCACCACCTTTAATAACTGTAAATAAGTACTGTCTTTAGGTCACATAATCTTTGGGACTAACCAGCAGAAAGTTATAAGTGTATGCTGCTTATCCTATGCTATCTTAAATAAACTCTATAAAAACGTGCGTTTGCCAGTGCGATTGCCTTCTACTGAAAAACCGAGCTCAGCTAATACTGTGTCAACTCAATTACATTTTATTATAGAAGAAAGCTATAGCTTATATTGTAATTTAGCTGAAGACAACCAATTCCTTACTCTATTACGTTATATTGTAAGCAATTTTTTCACTTTTTATACAAGCTTTGAAACGTGGACATTCAACCTAAAGCCTTTTTTTGCTGAGCACGAGCGTGACGTATTGAGGACTTAGTTCATTGAACTGTTTCCGATCTGATAACAAATAATATTAATTACGACTATTTTAACGGTAGTTACATACCTGTGTTCGGTTTAAATTATAAGGTCGTTGTGGTCAGAGTGATTTGTCAAATTAGTTGTTGGCAATGGTCGTCTGCCTTTCTAATTATACGAAGCATCGGTAACGGAGAAGTATAGAATTACGAAGATTTCATTTGTATGGATCGTAGCGTCTTTTTAAGGTTGGAACTAACGAACATCTTAGGAGTACTTAGGTGTACTAAGTAAAAGATGTTTGCCTATTACAACTGCGTGTCATCTTACATAATACCAAATTTTGTTCGCAATGAGACTTTTTAATATACTACATAATATACAACATATAATTTCTTACATATTAATTCCATTACATAGGTACTTTTATTTACTAAAATGCAATCTAATGTAATGCTTTTGACTCTACGTAAAAAAATGTTTATCTTTTTTGAATACCCTGTTTAAACAAGGCTACCGATTAGAATATCATACCTACTTATTAATAGCAACATGATAAATTATGCGCTGGCACAATTAGCTTGTCATTGACAGAGTACATTGATCGATGATTGAAAAGATCTAGAGCGCCGGCGCCGCTTAGTTAGATCATTATAGTTAAGTTTTGCCTGTAAGTATACATTTGCTGAATATCGAAAACACTTGAAAATTATTTCGATCACATTAAACAAATTACATAAACGTGTTTCGAAATATCTTCTTTTTCTTAAATCATTTCAAACGGATCGTCCTTTTTTGTCGAAATTTTCTATAATTGAACACGTAAATAATTTTCATGTTAGTGATAACGTCTCTATTTGCATAATTTAAAAATGCATATATTTAAAGTACTATTTCCAATATTGTGTATGATATGAGTATTTTTGTTCGCTCATAGAAAAGACATCAACGAACTAGACAACATTGTAGCAGACATTTTGATTGCCATTTTAGAAAATCACAAAATAATACTAACGAGTGTATATTTATTACCTTTGCACAATATTTATTGGTATTGTCATTATTTAGCGATATATAGTTATTAAGCTTTAAAAAACTTTCTTTTTGCTAAGTAATTAATAATATATGCATTTATAAATGCTCTTGGCGTCAATGCCTTTACATACTCAGACGTTGTAAATTATATCTATGCAATAAACTGTTGCATCATTTTCAACTATGATGGAAACAGTGTGAGGTATTTATAGGTAGTTAACGGTGAAACATCAAATTAAGGTTAACGTGTGGGCTACACTCCAAAACATCCGCCAATTTGTTACACCTACATAGGAAATTATTTTTGCAATCTATGAAAGATAAGTTTATAACTTTAAACAGTAAATAAAAATACGACCAATAAATAAAAATTGCTATCAATATACGAAACACAATAGTTCTTAAAATTTAAAATGGATATTAACTAAAAAACATAATGCCCTCTTAAATAACACGCCATAACAAATCATTGAGTCATCCCAACCGAATCTTCAAATGAGTCAATGAAGTTATAAATGCCCTATTTCTCTGAAGTCAGAGGGTCGTCCATTTAACTCAAAACATCGGTGTGTTTCGTTTTTTGTCGGCGGTTTTGGTTGAATCCCTTTTACCAAACTCGATTGCTTTAAAACTGCAATTGGTATAGGTGTATCAAAAGCACACAGTATAAGCGCTTATAAGCGTTTTACAACGCTGACGAATAATTTGCATACACTCTTGAGTTTATTTTCGCCATTTTACTTCATGTGCTACCATCATATCCCAGTTTCTAATTTCGACGTGTCATTCGATCGAATCGAATCGCAAATCTTAAAGAAATAGGATACCAGTATTAGAGATTTAATATGGCTTTAGCTGACTCGAGTGTGGTATTCAGCGTTTCTCGTCAAACATAGCTTGTAATCGCTATCCTGATTTCTATATGTTACATAATAACTCTGCAGGTCTGTTAGAGCGTGGTCAAATGTTCGCATTCTGTCAAAACACGTTTCAGAAGCCGTATAGTCTGTAAGATGGTGTCGGTGCTTATCGGTTTACCTGTTCATTTCACACATGACTGCGTCTCGGGATGAGTGAAAGAGTCAGAGAGATTAGTAAGTTACGGACTTTGTCTAGAAGAGTATCCCTGATTTCAATTTGAGCAATGAAAGGTATTTCTGTATACATCCGATTTGATGTAACAAAATGAGTTATGGAGAGCTCTGTCTCGGAAGGATCATCACGCAATGTTTACCAGTCAATATCTGTCTATGTTGAATTTCATATCATATATATATATATATATATATATTTTATGTTGAAAGAAATTAATTTGCGTCGGTGCATTTTGAGCTTTTTAGTCAGTTTAAGAAGGCGGTTTAATTTTATGATTTTTAGTTTTTACCCATATCGTAAAAACTACTCGACCGATTTTGATAAAATTTACACTGTACTTTAAGTTTAAACATACCACATACACTTTATAGATCATCATACTGAAATATTATTTAATTCTAACGACATCATATACATACACATTGAATTGATTTAACCTCCTATTTTTTGAAGTCGGAAAAAATCGAAATAAAGTGCATAATTCAGATACGAATTACAAGGACCGTCATTGATTAACCTTTATTTTGCGCGAAGAGCATACGAAATTAGATTATACAACCGATTACTATTCTTACGGTAACAGGTTCGAATCCTGTTCGCATTGAATTCTTGCAGTAAATAATGCAATACACGTAGCATTTGCTTTGAATCGAAGTTCCTTGTCAATAAACTCTGAGTGGAAACCTAGGCTTTTATCTTGGAGTGTTTTTTTCGCCACAGATTCACACCTTTTGTTATCTTATTTTTATACAAAACGAGCTGATGATTCTGACTGATTCAGAAAAACTTTTAGGGCGATGTAGTATGGTAGTCACAACACTAATTAAATTGAAATAAATATGAAAATTAATCATTTGCCTTATAAGATAGAATTCGATGTAATAATAATTTGATTTAAAAAAAGTCGGAAAATCTAAATTTAATTTTGTAAATTCGTATCTACTATGCGCAAGCGCAGTCTCAACTCCCACAGCCTATCCGGATATAAAAATGATTCCGACTGGTTTCCAACTAAACTTCGTATTTCGAAATAAAGAAATAACGTTGCATTGCGATACGTGTTCGAAGTTCTGTCGGATGAATCATAACGGGTCGTATCGTCATACCGCCGTCTCTGGCATATGTTAACCTACTTTGTTGTAAAACCATATTTGTAAGGAGTATGAATGGAGCCATTAAACGGCTATATTAAATCAAATTAATAGCAATATTACATGTCAATTTCCAAGAGATAACACGTATGATTTTAGTACCCTCAGTGGTTTACGACTATTATGTTAGTTAGGTAAGAGCATATTCATGATTGATAAACAAGCTCGAAAGAGAAAAATTAGCTTATCTCGTTTAGTCCCGTTCACTCGGGCCCAAGTGTTTACGGTGACGTCTTTTTCGAATGTCATTTTATATAGTACTTGGACCCGAGTGTTTGGCCACTGTGGTGTGTGACGACAAACATCATCACTCATACGTCAACTGACCTTTAATAAATAATATTGTTTAATTATCTTGTAAAATATTCCTAGATAAGTGAAAGGTCACAGGTTAAGGAAATATCATGTGACGTATAATTAAGTAGGAAAATCGTGTAAATAAACCTCTGGAAAATGTACAATAAAAGAGTTCAGTTACAACCACTCAACAACCACCTTGTTTTACTTCAACACCACCGCCGCGCCCCGCGTAATTCCACACCACCATCACGCTATGTGCCAACCACTCGGGTCCGTGTGTGCATGTTTTTAGTAATATCTTATATATAGTTAAAATTATGTAACAATAATAGTGTACATAGCTTTTATTGATTTTCTATTATTACCCGTAAAAAATCGTTTTCCTGGGTTATTTTTCCTAATGTTAAAGGCACTCAGTGTTAAGTTAAAAGGTGTTAAATAATCCTATCGTAACATAGAGACTCAAATCGGCTTACTTTTTTTGCATAAAGGATACCAAAATCATTTTAATCTTGTGCGCATGTACATCTTATTAGATTTAGTAAAAGAATTTTGAAAAGATTTCGATTTGTTCGTTCTCACCTTCTCAGGAATGTTTTCACAGTCCGAAATAGTGAGAAAAAATATCAAAAATTATGGCGTAACCAACGACTAGGTGAAATCGTGACCTCCCTTTTCGGAAGGGGGCTGGACGCATTCCAGCTTGGGCCAAGGGGTTTCCAAACTTTCAGTTCACTGCTTAAAGACAGGTCAAGTCAGAATGCAGACGCTGGTCACAGTCAAAATGGCGTCAAGTTGAATAGAATTTACGTTCACTTACTGACATGAGCAGGTCAACAGGTCAGCAACACTCTTATTACAAAAAACCGGCCAAGTGCGAGTCGGACTCGCGCACTGAGGGTTCCGTGCCAACGGTAACTGAATAAGGGAATCCACTTAGTAAAATACCACAACATTTTGTTGACAGCAAATATAACTTTGTTTTTCATAGTCTTTGTATGAAGAACAAAGTTATGTGGGCGGTTGTTAAAAATGTGCTATATCACAAAAACTACTCGTTCGTTCGAACCCTAAAAAGAGCACCAGGTTTAAACCAAGAATAGGTACACATCCAATTTAAATGGATTACGGCCATTACTAAATGCTGTAATTAAAATATTATTTTTAAATTGACAGTAATACCTTAACACAGTTCTTAACCTGGTACTTAGTTTTGGAAGACTAGAGTCAAGCTTCTCAAGTTATTTAAACCAAAACATTATCGTATTTTTTGCTGTACATGTAAAATTTTAAGATGTGCAACGACAAAAATAGTGTTGTCGATCTATCAGTGTCACAGTTGACAGTTGAAAACAAAAATTTACAGTAACATTTTTTTTTATGTAACGTCAAACTATATCTACGGCATTAGTTTGAGAAACACTGCCTTCGCGGTTGTTTTTGTACGTTTTATTAAAGGCCTTCGTTAGTTTTTGTTCTACCAGAATGATGAGCCTGACTTTTAGTTAACCGTGTAATTTACGATTAATGATTACGTAAGCCAAGCGTGGAATGAGTCAACATTATGATGAACTAAAAGAATTAATTGTGTTGCCCTTTTTGCAAACAAATCCATAGAATTATATTTATAACAATACACTTTTTAGAACAATTTTATTTTTATAATATGCATATATTATTACCTGTTAATCCCTAACGGATGTGTTTATGAACAGTCTTTTGTTATACTATTGTTTACGCGACCGCCAAGGGCCTTTTGATCCGTGAGCGTTATATCTGTAACTTACTTACCTGTACTTTGCAATAGTATCTCGAACGTGTTTGCACGGAGTGCATATTTATATTATTACTAGCGATCCCTCGCGACTGCGTCTGCGCGTTTTAAGTTCCCTCGCAGCGTGATGTTTTATAGCGTTAATAAATAAGCTATCTAAAACATAAGTTAATAGGTGGCGATTAGCGCGTTCAAACAAACAAACTGTTCAGCTTTATAATATTAGTATAAATCTGTTTTTTCTTTAGTCTCTACATATAAGATTTCTTCCAAGCTCATTCAGTCCGTTTTCTAAAGAAACAAAGAAGTCGGTTAAAAAGATTCCGAATAATAATATAACTAAAAAAACTATAAGCTCTGAAAAAAAAATACATAGAAAAACCATAATAGTTCTTAAGCTAATTAATGAGAAGTCTTAAGTCTAAGAGAAAACAAAGCTCGAATTCACACATTCAAAATAAATCAGTAGGCACAGTACCAACAAAAATTGTGCTATGTGCTAATAACTAAGTCCATACTTAATAATAATAAATATTATTTATTGCATACAATAAACAAAAAATAATAACAGAAAAAAATCTTAAATATTTGTTATATATATGTACAATTCAGGCGGTCATATTATTTGAAGCAATTTCTTCCAGACTACTTTCAGGTAAGGAAAAGCATAAAGAATGAGAGAAGTGGCATGAGAAAGTGGTCAGATTTGATTAAAGAGAGATAAGAAAAGTATATTCTTTACATTATAAATATATATTGATACTTCTTATAATAAAGCGTGTATTTGTATGTTTGTTTAAACGCGCTAATCTCAGGAATTACTGGTCCGATTTGAAAAAACATTTTTGTGTTGAATCTGATCTGAATGTAGGAAAGCTTTAGGCTATAAAACATCACGATGCGACCGGAGGGAAAGGAGCAAACTCAAAACGCTCGGACGAAGTCGCAGGGCACCGCTAGTAATAATGAGATAAGAGTGCTTGCTTTTAATCCATTACAAAGTCAGAATGAATAGGCTTCTACTCGGCTCGATTCATCTTTGACTTTGTCTTTGCTACGTCTGACATATAGAAGAGTCAAGGGCAAACCAATTACAAAAAAAGGCTAGCTTTTAGGCTGGGCCTACTGTGCAAAAGTTTTGTTAGTTCATTCATACAAAACATTAGCTCAGAGAGAACTTGCTTAAGGTTTTTGTGTAAAACAAAGATATTATTGTTGATTGATGACGATAAGTCATTGTCCTCGCAGAGCCTGAGAAACTCGAGACAATATTGTCTATTGCGAAACAGTTTGTCTACCACAAGTGTATCTCATGTTACGGTACGATGTGCGAACTTTGTCCACATTTGGGAATATGTATAAAGGTCGTAAATGTTAATGAATATAAAATGCACTTAAAACAACTGTGTCAGTCGAGGAATCAAACCACGTGTCTTACAAATTGGCAAGCCTCTTAAAATTTGCAAATGCTTTCTTTAACGCGCAGGCTGCGTGACCTCACCAATGTGACAATGGCTTGCCAATGAATCGGTAGCTGAGTTGCATAGGTATACGCCCGGATAGCGTAAGACACGGGGTTCGATTCTTCGTCTGACACAGTTGCTTTTTTCAAGTGCATTTTATATTATTAAGTTTGTATAATTATTAATGGATGTTTGTAATGCTCAAGTTACATAGTAGGTGTTCAAGGAGATAAAATCTAAAGTGGAACTAAAGATGTTTTGTGAGTATATTAATGAATAAACTATATATGGTTAATATTTGTAGTAGTAATAATGTTCTTTAAGTGAACAACACTTGACATAAAGTCTAACATAATATTATAGTTTTATTAAAAATATCAAGTACATACTTGCTTTTGAAGTTTACGCGAATAATAATCAATTGAGTAAAACACAAACTAGGTATATTATTATTATAAAGCTGAAAAGTTTTTTTGTTTGTTTGTTTGAATGCGCTAATCTCAGGAACTACTCGAACGATTAAAAAAATCTTTCTTGTAAATCTGTGTTGTATAGCTTTTTTATAGAGGAAAGCTTTAAGCTATAAAACATTACGCTGCGTCTGGAGGGAGGGAGCAAACTCAAAACGCGCGGAAGCCGCGTGGGACCGATATTTCAGGATACTTTGTAAAATTTAATAAATCTCCGCGAAAAATATCCGTAAATTGTGTTTTAACCGACTTTATAGTTAACCTAGCACGTACAACAGCTCCTCATAATATTCTTTGTTGATGCTAGGTATGCATGAATATTTTTCAATCACTTTACTTGTCATGTATCATGTATATTATTGTAAAATTAACTTAGCTATTTAAAATTATTCCAAGAAGCTTGTTTAAACAATCATTATTTATGACAGAGCGTGTGCCATCTATATCATCATATAGAGTTACTCTGTGATAGATTCGTACGTGATTTCGTGTACAATTTGGAAGGAAACAAGGCATTAGTCGTGAGTCGTGATGTGTCTGCTTGGGTCACATCAATACTTTATGATCCTGTCTTCGTAATATAACATATATGTTTTACTTACTTACATAATGTAAATGCCTAGCCAGACTCTGATGTAATGGAAAAAAATACTCACTTAAGTACATACGAGATTACTTACTTGTATTATGAATGTTGAAGTAATTATACTCACACGTACCGAGGTAATGATATCAATTTCAAAAATTACAACCCGAAAGCTAAGAAGGAGCAGGCCTCTTTTGCTCGCTTAATTGGGTCGTTGGATCATTTTAACCGACTTTAAAAAGGAGGAGATTATAAATCCAACTGTACGTGTTTTTCTATGTAAGTTGCCATTTATATAATAATTGGACCGATTTGAATTGTTCTTCTGAAAAGGCTTACCTTCTAGTTGGTCTGTTTGTTATTGAGATATGATGATGGGATCTTAAAATAATTTTGAAGGCACCTATAGTGGTATTGTACTAGTATCTTAATATTGACATGTCTTTATATCTGAAAATCACCATTTCGTGGAGCTGTGCCGATGGTGGAACTCCTTAAGGCTTAGGAGTTCAGTGAATTTTGACGCCAGAACTCATGTTAGGTACTTTGTAGCTTATTAAGTATCACAGTCAAAAGGCCAACTCCACACTCAATTCTATCTATAAATCACTAAAATTTGCAAATAAAATTTACTTTTACAAAAAAAAGTTAAAACTGACTTCAAAAACAAGATGCACTAAAAACTCTTAAATTAACTCTTTAAAGGATTCATCATCCATCACTCACTCTTGAGCGAGTTATAACCTTAGTGAAATTAATGCAATAATCGAGAGCAATAGTGTTGAAAGTGTGTTAGTGTTGGGAGATTTCAATGCGCACCCAGGTGAGCTATTTGCAAATGAATTGTTGAATTTTTGTGCTGAACAGTCGTGGTCGTGTATTGACTCGGAGCTGTTACCCTCGGACACATACACGTTTGTTAGTGAGGCTCACGGTAGCCGTAGGTGGCTAGACCATTGTGTAGTAACGGAGGCAGCTAGAAGTATAGTTGCAAATGCTTCAGTATTATATGACGTTTATTGGTCTGATCATATGCCGCTATTAATTGAATGTAATTTAAATTTAATTCAACCTGTAATTCTTAACCCAAGTACTACGATTAATAAAATAATGTGGGGTGAAAGAGATAGACACCAAATAAACAGGTATTCTGAATATTGTCACTCAAACCTAAGGTGTTTGGATTTCCCTACTGAGTTTTGCGAGTGTGGGAATAAAATCTGTCATAGTGCAGACCATAAATTATTATTAGATACATTGTATAAAAATATTGTAAACATATTGACAAAGGCTGCTGTATTAAGTTATAATAAAAAGAAAAAATATAAACCAGTTGTAGGCTGGAACAAATATGTTAGCGGTGCTCACAGGGAGGCGCGGCATTGTTATGAAATGTGGTTGCTACATGGGAAACCTAATAGTGGCAATATTTACAATAAAATGTGCGAAACTAGACGCAATTTCAAATCTAAATTAAAATTTTGTCAAAACAATCAAAAACAGTTACAAATGGATATCATTGCTCAGCAGCATTTAAATAATATTTTTTATCAATTTTGGAAATGTACAAATAAACTTAGCCCCAAGCTTAGTCTCCCTGCGAGTGTGGCTGGTATTTGCGAACCACGAGATATCGCTAATATGTTTCAGCGCCACTTTCGGCTCGCTTCTCCTTTAGAGGCTGCATCCGCGTCTCCGATGCTCGATGCTTCGGAAAGTGTCCGAGACTAAAGCGTTCTGTTTTCTGCCAAGGATGTGGCATGTGTAATAAGAAAAATGACAAGAGGTAAGTCACCAGGGCACGATGACTTAAGCATCGAGCATCTTAAATATGCGGGTGTACATTTACCTAGGGTCCTGTCTATGTTTTTTAATTTATGTATAAAACATTGTTATCTGCCAGATGATTTAATGTATACAATTGTTGTACCGATAGTGAAAAATAAGACTGGGGATGTTTCTGACAGCGCTAACTATAGGCCTATTTCGTTAGCTACAATTATAGCTAAAGTGCTGGACGGTCTGCTAAATGAACAATTGAATCGGCACCTTAATCTCCACGACGCTCAGTTTGGGTTTAGGCCACGTTTGTCAACAGAAAGCGCCATTCTTTGTCTCAAGCAGACCGTTCAGTACTACACAGCCCGAAAAACGCCAGTTTACGCTTGTTATTTGTACCTGTCAAAGGCATTCGATTTGGTATCATACAATGTACTTTGGGAAAAATTAAATAACGAGACAAATTTGCTTTCTGAAATTGTGTCAATGTTTAGGTACTGGTACAACAACCAAAAGAACAGTGTTAAGTGGGCTGGTGTGCTATCGGATGTGTACAGGTTAGAGTGCGGCGTGAGGCAAGGGGGGTTAAGCTCTCCAAGCCTCTTCAACCTGTACATGAACCGACTGATCGGTGGGCTCAGTGGCACCAAGGTCGGATGTCATGTCGACGGTGTATGTATTAATAATATTAGTTATGCTGACGACATGGTGCTGCTGACCCCATCGATCGGAGCAATGCGTAAACTTTTGGGTATATGTGAAAATTATGCAAAAGCCCATGGACTCAAATATAATGTTTCCAAAAGCCAGTTTATGGTTTTCAAAGCTGGGACTAAAACATACTCATCAGTTCCCCACTTAGCACTCTGTGGTACGCCTTTAAGACAGGTTCACTCGTGTAAATACCTTGGCCACTGGGTTACAGAGGATCTTCATGATAATGCCGACATAGAACGGGAGCGCAGGGCGCTGTCGGTGCGTTGTAATATGCTGGCACGTCGGTTTGCACGTTGTAATGACAAGGTGAAAATTACGCTTTTTAAAGCCTACTGCCAGTCTCTTTACACGTGCAGCCTATGGGTCAGGTTCACGCAGCGTACCTATAGCGCGCTGCGCGTACAATACAACAATGCCTTCAGGATGCTACTTGGACTCCCGCGATTTTGCAGCGCGTCGACAATGTTCGCTGAGGCGCACACTGACGGGTTTCACACGTTGATCCGAAAGCGGTGCGCCTCAGTCTTATATCGGTTCCGCAACAGTACAAATAGCATCCTGGCGGCATTGGCTAACCGGTGGGACTCGCCGATGCTAGAGCGTTGGATTAGTTTACACGCTACCAAAGCTGGCGGCCTCTACTAGGCGACTTCTCTTTTTGTTTTAAAATGTATTTTACTAACATAGGCTAAGTTTAAATTTGTTACTAACATGAATATGGACTACGGTCTGAAATTAAATTCATTCATTCATTCATTCATAAGTAATTACACAGTGTGTAAGTTACTTTCGTTATTATTTATTCACAAATAATTTAGTAGTTACACTACTATTATAACTCGAGAACAGGTGGACCGATTTTGATGATTTTCTTTGTTTGAATTGTCTTGGCCCCAAAAAGCACTGTAATCATTAATGCTAGTCTCTCTCAGTAATCTATCTACCTCTACTATCTACCTCGGCGGGGCCGAGGTAAGATGGGGCCTGGGCTCAAAGAAGTTCACTGAGTCCACTAGCATTCAAGAATAACCAAAACTATGCCTAACACTGGATTAACGAAGCATGTTACCACATCTATCTACGAGTATCTGATATATCTCTCGAGCCTCGTTCATCGAATGTATGTGAACTAGTTGATACAGTTCTCACGACTTCTTCCACTTTCTGCCGAAGGTATTATTAGACCGATCTCACGTCGATAATCGCGATCGATAGGTCATTAGCTCGACAAAAAGATCGCTTTTAACTGTTTAAGAGGTAATACCTAGCCATCACGTGGTAACAGTGAAAGATAATACCTAACGCAATTTCGTTTTCTCCTAAATGAACATTTAGTTTTCTTTCTTTACGTACGGAGTTTCCCTAAACGCCGTTTTTCTTGGCTAATCCAATAATGTAAATAATCTTTTCATATTTTTTAAAGTAATATCACTGAATAAAATTAATAAACTATTTGATTTAAAAAGATCTTAGTATAAAACGATGAATTGCCCATGTATGTTGTGAGTTTTGAGTTTATCTCATTTTAAAATTAATCATTTTGTTAAAAGTACTGTCACGATTGTCTACAATATTCGATATACAAAGATAAACGGACTTTACTTACGGATAAAACGCAAGCGTCATGGTTGAGTTTTTCTTTGCGGCTACCCGGATTTATAACGCGCACACTAGCGCCATTTTTGATAGAAAAATCATAACTCGTTAAATAAAAGACCAATCAAAAATCTGGTACTGAACTTACAAAAGTTAATTTTGAAAGTACTCGTCTTGATATTTCACGTGATTTTCGTTGATGTTACATTGATACTCTAACGAAAATCAATTGTAATATTGACGCGAGTGATTTAAAAATCACTCGTGTCGTTTCACCAATTAAAAATTAATAAATACCACATGAACTATTGACACATAAGTACACAATTGAGCTATTTTTTCAATCACTTTTGTGTGGATTTTACCTGCTTTTCATTAAAAAATCACACGCCATATTAAGGTGGGTGATTCAAAAATAGAGCCTCTAATATGCTGGCGACTATACTTACCTTGTGCCAATGACGATTCACACAAGTATTGTTTATAAAAGAATTCTTGAATGGTGTACTTTTTCGTGTGTGAACAATGTGAGATTGTTTTGACTACTTGGTCATAATAATAAAGCACAGTCGTGCGTGAGCAAAAATTGTAACAATTTTGTTCGGTTTTATTGCCCATTTAATATTGTTTTCCCATTGATAATACAATGCTGTGTTGGCCTCAATGCTTTACTTTAATTTTATAATAAGTTAATTGTTTAGCTCACGGAGTTCGTGAGTTACTTAAACGCAATTTTGTAAATAAATAGCTTCATCGGAAACGTGAAGAAATATAGCAAAAACAACACGAAATTGTGGATGAGTACAAACAAGCCGAAGTTAGCGCTTATTCATTTCACCATTTTGCTTTTTATTTTGTTTGCGAGCGGCTGCCAAATTGATAGCTGTCATTTAGCGCCAGATATAGTGCCACCAACATAACTGAAGAATGTCAGAATGGCGCTATGATCGAAAAGGGTTGCCGTTTTTACATACATAATAAATTCTGGCTTTTTAATTCTCGCCTCTCGATAAAAATTTGAAACAAGTATTCCACAGCAAATGGTGGTATTAACGCTGAGTAGCATTATCTATCAATTAGGGCTAGATTGACATGTGGGGCCATTTTAGTGTTAGACTTCTTGCTCTTTTTTAAATCAGCGATGAAAATAATGTATAGAACATATTAAATATTGATTTTGGTTCATTACTCAGTAGTGAATAATTCATAAATAAATAAGACGCCTTTTTTTTTTAAAAAAACTAGAAATTTAGCATTTCAGTAATAGTCATACTAAACTGTACGGCGGCAATGACATTTCCAAAGTGACAACTGTATTTTCACTTTTGGCCATTCTTCAGGGGTGCGATTGTGTAAAGCAATCGTATTCATTTGACAATTCAAAACGTACGGTATGATCTGTCAAACGGCAAAGAACAAAGGGTTTGACAGATCAAACCGTACGTTATGAACTGTCAAATGAATACGATTGCTTTACACAATTCCAGCTCAGATAAGTTGGTGGCGCTGTAAGTGCTTTAATGACGGCGACGAGCGTTCCAATGTGTTTGCAAGCGCCTTTAACGGCTGCACGCAGTACGCACCCAATAAATATAGTTGTGTAATCTCGAGATTATAAAACATAGACCGCATTTCAACGAATTTGTTTATTATTTATTTCAACAAGAAAATGTTTGCTCCACTTGTTTTTAATGAAATAATATTGCCGTTTGCTCATAACGTAATCACTTTTACTTGAACAGAATTGTAGTAGCAAAAGAATGAATAAAGATCAAAAGATATTATCAACACGACATCTTTGTAAGTACTCGTAAGCACATAAATAAATACATAAGTAAGTACAATGATTGGTGCAGGCAGAACAATTGATATAAAAGGTTGTTTTAAAAAGTTTTATTACGGTTAATGTTTTATGCAAGATTCCGAATGCAAGTAACATAATGAATCATGTAATAAAAACATACTTACCTATTATTTAATTGAAGAATACTTACTCACCACATTATGAGTTAAACGTCCCTACACATCACAATTTCTCCCTTGATTGCGGCAAAAAGTTGATTTATCACACGAACGGCTAATTCGATAATCGTGAAGGAAGCCGCGTAATCGCGGTTGACATAACGAACGCTCTGATGCGTAGCTGCCGTGCGCACGCGCAACTCAGTGCAAAGACTACCATAGTTTAATGTACTTAAGGTTTAAACTTACATTGTCAGATGCGAAGTGTGTCGTAAAGGATTCAAATTATTTGATAACCATTCTCGTAATGCAATTGCGCGTGGAGAGAAATGAAATATTTTTTTTCTAACTTACATTTCAGTTAAACAGTGTTGCTGAATTAGCCGTTGTTAATTCAATTCAAATCAACACATGACAACGACTTTTAAAGTGGAAACGTTATTGAAATACAGAGTGTAAAGTGTTCAGTATAAGTGTCTAACTATGCCAATGTAACGCAGCTAATTTTACGTTTCGACGTGTTCGGCAGAATGTATCGTCAGTAATTCGAATTATTTAAATAACGTTACAGGCGTAATCACGGTAACTTCAGCCTGAGGCCGTAGTGCGAGTCGGAGCGAAACTTACTCGATCAAACGCATTGAGCACGTAAACGTGAATTTGTATGGGATTGCTTTAGTGTACCTGTTAGCCACTAGACGGCGCTACTTTAATCCCATATAAATTCACGTAAACGCGCTCAATGCGTTTGACCGAGTATGTCTCGCTCCGACTCGCACTACGGCCTCTGGTGTGTTAAGAATATTTACAGTTTAAATAAGTAGGTATGTATTATAAATGTAAGTTGCAGACTTCGCTAAAATTATATTCCTTGAGGGATAATCGTAAAGTATGTATTGAAAAATAAATTAAGCTTTCTTTGTAAAACTCGAATAATATTTTTTGCGTATAAGTAAGTGTTATAAATACCTTAATGTAGATGTTTTGTGCCCAACAGATCCAGCCGATTGATACTATTTCGTAACATAGTCCATCAGTCAAAGATCTTTGCTCTAGATCGCTATAGTCACACTGGTTCATTCATTGACCTTGGACCGTTTAGATGATCATCAAAGAGACAATCTAAGCGAAAGTGCACGACCCTGGTGACTTGATCGATGATAGTGACACATGTAGGCGTGCGGTACTTATGGGGTGACGCAATAGAAAATAAATCATTTTGCTTTAAGTCTGGTTATACTTATGGGTATCTAAGTTGATGCAACAAGTTACTTCGTTATTAGGAGTAATCTATAATAATAGTTCCCCTAGCCGATTTCGACTACGGTGGCCAGTCACGACGACTAACCGACTGCGCGGGACATATTTTAGTGCACAAGTATGTGCGCAAACACAGGTGCACTCTCTATTTCTTTCACTCTCATAGCCCGATGGGACAGCAATCTGACACGACCGGAGAGAGATCAGGCGCAGGACTAACGGCTTTACGTGCTTTTCCGAGGCACGGGGTTCAAACACCGCCAACTTCCAAACTCTGGGCTACCCTCAGAATTTCTCAACAGAAAAACTCAGGTATATATTTTTGGCCCGACCCAGGGGGGAGTAAATAATAATCTGAACTAATTATAATCAGGAGTAATCTATACTTAAATCTGAAGAGTTTGTTTGTTTGAACGCGCTAATCTCACGAACTACTGGACCGATTTGAAAAAAATCTTTATTATGATGTATAGCTTATTTATCGAGGGAAGGCTTTAGGCTATAAAACATCACGCCGGGAAGGGAAGGAGCAACTCAAAACGCGCAGACACAGTCGCGGAGACCGCTAGTTAGGACATAGTTGTTCTAAAAGCTTTGTAATAATTCGTATATGTAGGAAAATTTGAATTAAAAATAAACTCGATCGCGATCACCAAAAATTCAAAAAAAAGTTTTGTGCGGCGAAAGAAACCTCTGTCCTTATTCAATATTTAATGTACGAACCAATCCAAATGGCTCAAAGATAAAGCATGAAAATGTTACATAGACTTTGACATTTACTAATAAACTTGGGTCGACCGGTCCATAAACTGATCTGTGGATAAGTGGTGATTTACCGAGGCATCGTGCCTGAGACCTTGTGCCGCTTTTCGATCAGGAGGGTAACAAACATGCTTTATAGTAATAGATGTTTGTATGGTGCCTAATAAATAAACCGCTTGTTGTAATTTTGTAATACGTAAAGACCCCGGTATGGTGCTAAGCCGCTTTGAGGTTCAAGCTTGCATTATGAAAAGCTATTCATAAAGGTGAAATAAGAAACCAAAAATTTGCGCACGGGCGGGATTTCAACCAGCAACCTTTTGGCAAACCGGGCCAAACGCTCTTACCAATAAAATTGAGCTACCGTGCTGTTAGTCCGACCCTGCGAAATTTGTGGTTTCTTATGAAAATGTCAATTGCGTGACGCTTAGCGCCATCTAGCCGTCTGTTTATGAAACAGATGGCTGATGGAATGGATGGAAAAGCTCCTGGTAAGTAAGTTGATTTTGTCTAAGATGATCGCTGAGACGTTGTCATTTCGACAATTTTAGTGATGTAACCCAATAAAATTTAACCGATGTTTTCGTACTTACAGAGTAATCAATTTGTGTCTAAGGTATTTTTTGTTTTGAAAATACAAAAAATAAGAGATGTAACCATTTAATAAAACTTCTTTTACCCGATAATTGCTGTGTTTGGTAGAAATAAGCGCTTATAAGCAAAGTGTCACCCGCTCATTAAATGCTGAATTGTGCCATAGAATTGACGGTTAGCTTTTGTAGCTTTTTTGGAGAGAAACGGCAAAGTGACGGTTTGCTATGATTCACAATTGTTTGCCTAGATGGCGCTGATTTGATATGTTTACACTTAAGCCGCACAGATAGCGCTAGGTACTTGAAGGTCGATTCTGCTTACAATTCTTTACTGTTCTAGTATGAGCCAAACGTCAAAAATCTATTCCATTGTGATTTTGTCACAAAAAATAGTGGAATTAGGGCCCTAGACAGTGTTAAACATGTGTAAAACAATTACTTTACACATAAAAGCCTGCTATTTACGAATACCTGTATTACATATTATAAAACAAGATTAAAAAACAAATTCATATTAATACAATTTTTTGTCTGATGCATTGTATTTTACTTTTGGGGCAAACAATCTATGGGGACGCGGTCATTTCCTTTAGTGATTGATAATTTCTTCCAAACCGATTATTCGGTTTACGATTTAAGGCCGATTAGGTTTTGTCAATCACTATCGTTCGAGTTTCGCTCCATGCATATTATTTATGTTTTTGGAAAATAAATTCACATACCTATCATTAGTTGTTGATCAAAGTAAATGTCTATATTTATTACAGCAACGTTTTTTTATATTTTGGCAACAATATCAAAAATTTATTATATTTATTTTGTAAAATAATATATTTTCGTTCTTGGAATGTAGTATGCGTAAAACGGAAGAATGTTCCATATGTGTCAATAAATGCATCAGCAATCATCCTAAATAAAATGGTCTATGTCTTATAATAATTATATATTTTGGAATAATTACTTAAACGTGATTGTAAGATTTAGATAAAACAGAAGCAATGTAAATGGTAAACAATTTGACTTAGCTAAACTATTTTTCCCTTAAGTCGACCGTCAATGTTTTTACTTTTTAATACAATGGCATTGTGGGTACTCTTTGCAAACACAAGCGAAAGCGGCGTCTTGATTGATGATGATGACACACAGTCAGGGGTACCATTAACAAGTTTAGTGTTAAAGCTTGTCTTGCTCAGCGAGGTATTATTACTACGTATAGAGACTCTATGCCAAGCAAAAAGTGTGCGCAATTTGATGACAAGATTTTGACGTGGACTGTCAACAGACTGACGTATTCCTTGAAATTTGAATGTTGAATATGAAACTACAGTAGTGACACAGGCTTTTTTTCAGGTGCCTATTTGATGTGACTGTTTTGAATGGATATAATTTTATTAAAATGTATTAATAGTTACTAACAAGGATTAATATTTATTTATAAACGTTAAGGAAATAAAAGTTCAATAAATAAAAGAACCGTATTGGAAAATGACACGTTTGTTTGTTTGAACATTGCCAATTTGAGGAAGTAACAGGGGTCTGAACGAAAATTGCCCCTGACGCTGCGGTGTTAGCTCTGTCTGCGGTAGCTTTCAAACGGATGATCCGATTTTGGTATTTTTTTGTGTCGTAGATAATTTTATCCTAATTTTGGAACCCAGATCAGCAAGTCGCGCTTAATGAAAATATGTTCAGCCTTTTTTAAATAAAGTTTTTTTTTCAATTTAATGTATAATTGAATAAATTTGTTAATTTATCGAGAAAGTCTAAAAGATTATAAAACATTACGCTACAGCCTACGAGGGTAATTAATGTCGTGGGGGATCGTTCAATTATCATAAAGCGTACAAACATTAACTCTCGTTCAGTTGGTTTTATTATTTTTCAAATCATCCTTTTTTTTCATTTAAAATTTACATACAAACATTTCTTGTAGGTTTTATTTTCGATATTTTATAAACACAAGACGACATTTTTGTCGAGTTAATTGACCAAATGGAACATTGCATGCGCTACGAGCGGGAGTGAGTGACTGGGATGACGCGCATGCGTTGATGTCCGGGACCATCAATTCATTTGGCACGAGGTATATCATTTCCATACGTTGTAGTATAGTTCAATGGTCTTGCTAGCCTTAACAATGGCACAGACATTATTTTGTAGGTATTTTTTGTAGTTATGTGTAATAGATTCTAAAAGCAAAACTAGAGGTATCCAACGGCTACAACTCCAAACTCTAATTTTCACTCCCTTACGATTTGATTGTTTTCATGGGCCAATTGAAAGAAATTGTACGCATCTTAGTCGGTTTCAGCTGTCTTATCATAATGTATCTCTCTCACTAGCTGGGTTTGAATAGCTTTAGGATCGTTTTTTTTAATGGTGTCGGAAAACCATAGACAAACAAAAAAAGTGCGTAAGTAAATATTTTAAAATGGGTTAATGACCTTTAGATTAATTAAGATACATTTTGTTGTCATAATAAAGTCCCTTATTCACTGAAGGTACACATTTTTATTGTTTTACTGTTTATTATTTACGTTGGCAAAAAGCAATTAATCTTATACTTAAATCTAAAGTTTATAAGCTGCGCTGAGCTATCTCTTGATGACATAAACATCTAACGACAAGAAAACTGCTCAATGGTATTTAATAGTATCATTTATAAGCAAACAAAAAAGCAAAATACCTGAAGATAAAATTGGAGACTTGACTAATTAATTAACCTAAAGCTTTCTAGTCTTGATACCAACAGTTAAGATCATTCATTAATATAACGAAAAGAAACACAACTTTTGCATTACGAGGCCATTATACATTGGCAACCCTGTTTGAGACTAATGTGGTCAAAACGTGCATGGTCATTGTCAATTCTGTCTCTTGCGCGTTCGTCTCGACTCTAACAGGTGCAAAGACCTCGATGAAAGTATGAAAAGCGCAAAGAAAGTTGTCTGCGTCTAGTCTGCGCGTTAGATTGGAAACCGTTTTGAATGATATATTTATCTCCGTAGTGTAAGTTGTGTTTAACTGCCTCGGTGGCATGGCGCAGCGGTTAAAGAGTCGCACTTTAAAGCGACGGCTGCGCCAGAGGTCCCGGGTTCGATCCCCGGGTCGGGCCAAAAATATATACCTGAGTTTTTCTGTTCAGAAATTCTTAGGGTAGCCCGGAGTTTGTAAGTTGGCGGTGTTTTACCCCCGTGCCTCGGAAAAGCACGTAAAACCCTTGGTACTGCGCCTGATCTCTCTCCGGTCGTGTCCGATTGCTGTCCCATCGGGACTAGCTATGAGAGTGAAAGGAATAGAGAATGCACCTGTGTTTGCGCACACACTTGTGCACTATAATATGTCCCGCGCAGTCGGTTAGTCGTTGCGACTGGCCACCGTAGTCGAAATCGGCTAGGTGGACTATTATACTATTATATTATTCTAAATGGTGTAAATAAGTCTACTTGCAATTTGCTGAGAATCGGAGTATTATTTCGCATCCTTACGTACGTCGAGGATAATATCAAATAATAAAGTTTCAGAATAAAAAGAAATAATAGTAACAATTAAAAGTATCCTAGTTAAGATAACCTAGTTTAAAGAAGTTTCAGGTTTTTGACACTCTGTATGTATGACTAACGGTCCCCCGTGACTTCGTCCTCACGTTTTGAGTTTGCTCCCTCTCCTCTCATCGTAGCGTAATGTTTTATAGCTTTGAAGCTTCCTCGATAAGTAAGCTATCCAACACAGTAAGAACTTTTCAAATCCGTTTAGCAGTTTCTGAGATTAGTTTGTTTGAAAGCACAAACAAACTCTTCAGCTTTATAATATTAGTATAAAATGAATGCACAAATAATTTGTGACTTTCGTCTTATACAAACATTTATACATAACGTATTTTCCGTGTCATGCTTACGGTTTCAATTCAGCACCTCCATTATTTTTAATTAAATTCAACACAGATAAACAAGCAAGCAATACCCGTATCATTTTGATCTCCATGAATCTCCGCTAACTCGACCTTGTCTCTCAGAACGTGATAGAGTAAATCTGCTCGTCGTGTTATGATAATGAAACCAGATATATTTGATAATGATTATCCAATCATGAGAGGTTAATGATTTTGATTGGCGAACGAAGATTAGAAATCAAATTATTCATGCGACTGCAAAAAACTAAAATAACGCATTTGTCTTCTATTTAAGAAAACAATCTCAAATGCGTTGTTTTAAGCTTTAAGTCGTTTTAATTTATATATTATATATTTTTCATGATTTTTAGTTATTACCCATATCTCATAAACTACCGATATTGATGAAACTTTGAATATAGGTACCTGATTGAACTGAAAAAGAATCATCTCGCAAAAACTTCTCGTTTTTGACAAACATACATATACTTACGAAATTTAGCACAAGTGTTTGGAAGCCTTACTAGATCAACTTACTCAACTATTATAAAATTACAACGATATCACATACATACACATTGAATTAATTTCCTTCTTTTTTTGAAGTCGGTAAAAATGAGACTGACATGTTTAAAGAGCCTACATTAGTCGCAATAAACTGAAATGGACTAGTTACTTATTTAACCTTGGAATTAAAACAGCAGTTAACGAAAATATATATGGTCAACGCTTTTAAAATCGTGTTACCCTGTCATAAAAGTAAATCTATACTAATATTATAAAGCTGAAGAGTTTGTTTGTTTGTTTGTTTGTTTGTTTGAACGCGCTAATCTCAGAAACGACTGGCCCGATTTGAAAAATTCTTTTTATGTTGGATAGTCCATTTATCGAGGAAGGCTTTAAGCTATATAACATAAAGATACGACTCACAAGACCACAGCAGCAATGAAAAATGTTGCGAAAACGGGAGAAAGATATTACTTTTGAGAGCTTCCGCTGCGTACGCTGCGGAAACCGCTAAAGTTACACAAAAATCATGTATGACAAGATTGTTCAGCATTAAGAGTTCTATAATAAAGTCCGCGACAGCATAGGTCTATCTTTTATGGTTGACTTACTACAACCTTTTTTATGATAATAAATTTGTAAAAAAATAATGCATCATTTTTAGAGGTGTATTATACACACAAGTATTTATTCTTATCAAAATAAATACATTAATCATCACGAGCATTTCGTTTAAAACCAAGTTGCCCTTTATATCATTTGATTTCAATAAATATCTTAGGAGCTATCACAGTTTTAACATAACTCCGGACCAAAATAATGTTCGCAGCTTAAGTACAACGTGCGCTTGCGCTAATATATTATAAAGCTGAAGAGTTTGTTTGTTTGAACGCGCTTATCTCAGGAACTGCTGGACCGATTTGAAAAAATATTTCTGTGTTGGATAGCTTATTTATCGAAAAAGGCTTTAGGATATAAAACATGACGCTGCGACGGGAGGGGAGGGAGCAAACTCAAAACGCGCGGACGAAGTCGCGGGGGACCGCTAGTTTGGTTATAAGACAAGCCATCAAGTGCGTAAACCCGCCAAAATACTTAGATAAACCAGCAAGGGTTTGTTCTTAATCAACGTAGATAGTAAAAGTAATAATGTCAGCGCGGTGCAGCGGCCCGGTTGATATAACTTTTCCTCTCTCGACAGAGCGTCGTCTGCAGAGCAAGAAATGATCAGAAGTGCCAGTAATACTAACACCACTTAAAACCTTTTTTTTATATTTGATAATTAGGAAAATTGAATTTAAAATCATTTTGGGTGTTTGAGGTTTTGCGTATTTAACGTTACACCTTGTAAAACTTGAGTAAGTTTACCATTTTACTCTTGCTGTTAGGCTAAGAACAACTATTACTCTAATAACTTACACATTCTACTCACTTATTTTTACTCTTATTAAAACGAGTATTTAATTAGTGGGTTCTCACACCCAATAGTAACCTACCCAAAATATGTACTTAAGTTCACTTTTCTAAGTCCCCTATAGGTCACACATACCTTGTTTTACCTCTTAAAGTAACCCCGTATTTTGATTCGCACTTTTATTTAATTATTACTCTGCTGCAATAACTTTAATTTACGCGAATGCATTAAGCGGTCAGCCACCCGCCAGTTATGCGCACACGCATATACTTCCTTATAGCACAGGTAGAACGGATGTGTAAACATCCGGCTACTTGAAGCCTGAGTTTTTGGTGCTAGTTTTGACACCTGCTATCAATGTACATCCATCTTAATTTTTTGAGTCCCACAATGAATATGTGCCTAAAAAAGCTGGTACCTAGAAAAATTAGCGGGTAAAGTTTAAGGTTGCGAAAATAATAGTCCCCCTAGCCGATTTCGACTACGTTGACCAGTCACAAACGACTAAACGATTGCGCGGGACATATTATAGTGCACAAGTGTGTGCGCAAACACAGGTGCACTCTCTATTCCTCTCACTCTCATAGCCCGATGGGACAGTAATCTGAGAGGTCAGGCGCAGGACCAACGGCTTGACGTGCTTTTCCGAGGCACGGGGGTAAAACACCGCCAATTTCTGAACAGAAAAACCCAGGTACATATTTATGGCCCGACCCGGGGATCGAACCCGGGACCTCTGGCGCAGCCGCTTTAACGTGCGATCTACTACATAACTGCTGCGCAACCGACTCAGATTTAAGTTGTAAGGTATACAATCAAATCAGCATATTATTCACCATTGTTTTCGTTACAAGATCTATGATTACGAGGACACATCTCTACGATGGACACTTAGTACTTGTTAGAGTCATCTGTATTTAGGCAAGTGTATGTAGCGTTGTGTAATATTTCAAACACACAAACACATGATAATTGAAATTTATTGCATAGAAAGATCGACGACATCAGTTACACTCAAACTGACTATCCAATTCCAATGCAATTGATCCAATGTTGACTGTATGATAGGTACTTACGAAACACGTAACCTGTATTTTTGAGATCTGTGGATTTTGTTGTTATAATAAAATAAAAATAAAACTTTGACGCAGTGCTAAATCGATGGATCGCAGTGACTGGGTGCATTCTGTTGACCTTTAACGTTCTTCGCGCGGTTTGAAGGAGGTCAGATACTTTTCTTTGTTGACTTTTCAAACGTATTTTCCAAGTAAATTCTTTGTCATATCTGAAAAAGGTCTCTTTTGTTATTTAAATTTGTAGAAATGCTGACTCTAACTTATATGGCCACTGTGTTTTAATGTTTTAACGTTGGCTTTACGTGTCATCTTCAAAAATATGAACTGGCTCCTTCTTCGTATTCTCGTTTTATCATCGACCCCGGAGCCTATGAAAAACGAAATCCATGAATACGATATCGTTTTGCAGTTCCGAAAAACATTTTGTAGTAGGGATTACACAAAAATATTTAGGGATTTGCAAAACTATGGTCGTAAGTATTTATTCACGTATGTCCTTTATATCATTCGTTTATGTAAGAGCAAGCCCATGCTAAATAAAATACGAAAAATTTCAAATAGCACAATTTGTTAAAGTGCTCAATGTCATCGTATTGTTTAAAAGCCGCCTGGGAGCGAGTCGTGTGAACATTTATGCAATGTTAAACGTAAAACGATACTTACTGATACGTTTCTGATTAAACCACTCTTTTTTTATACACAAGAAACAATACAAAACAATAGTATCGAAAACTAAGTTTAAAATATCGTGTCAAGAGGCCATTATTTTAATATATTTTTTTTATAAAATGCAAGACTCGAGATTAAATGTTTATCATTATTCGCCTGATTGCTTCTTTATTTGGGATTGAAGCAGTGTGTTTGCTTCTCATTTAAGGTGCATCCTTTGCCGTATCTAATGTATATCTAAATTCCATTAAAATCACACTAAACATCAATCTTTGAACTCAGCAGCAACCAATTGGTATTTCATGTTCACGACTATATCTAGTTCTTACTCCGCAGAACCCGATGTCTATTTATTATTTTGTGACTTAACCATCCCTGTTGCTCATACCAGTAAGACCTCGTGAATGAAAGGGACAACATACTTCAAAATACCAACTAATATTTAAGAGTAGAGTCTCTAAGCCTTGGATTACAACTTGGATTGATTATTAGGCCACGGGTACACGACCACCTGAGAACCGGTCTGTGATCGTCCTTAGCTTAACCTACATAGCCCGAAGTGGGGTCAAAGTAAGGGCGGGTACACACGAGATGATATGCCGATTTATGTGTGCATATTCCAAGACAGGTTTTTCGAAAGCTGAATTGATGACTTCGCAGATGGAAAAGGATAAGTGCTGTGATTATGATGACAGGGCAATTATATATCTTTTTCGGTAGCTTTTTGGAGGGTATTAATGCACCAAGGTGCGAAAGCTAAATGATATGAAGCTGAGCTCTGTGATCAAATGGACCCGTGGTCTTATATGTATAAGTTCAAACCCCATAATATTAGGTATCTGATATTCAAGACTATTTTCTCAATCGAATTGCCCACCTAATTGAAGTATTAGATAGGGCTTATGTCCGTCAATTCAATAATGTAGAAATCACTTGTTAAAATTGTCCTGTCTTTATCCTAACACCAAGGATACAGATTTTAATTTCACTTAAAATGTATAAAAACATAAGCAATTATTATTCTCATCCGTGTGTGCAGGGGCCTTGTAATAGATTAATTACGGACTACAGGCGAATGCTGGTGATAATTCTCGTATGTAAATAGCATGGTACCTATTCTTATGTCACGCCTGTATTAAAATCTGTTTATTAAGCACATAGCGAACTGAGATTCTGTGGTTATTTAAAATAACGTGTTTTATCTAACAAAATGTATTAAGTTACGAGTAGGTTTTATGCGTTGTTTTCATAATTTTCGTAAATACGTACATTTTTTAGAGCAGAAACTAAGAAACTTAGAGTAATGTAAATTGTATTCGAAACTTACACCAATCCATACGAATTTCTTTTTTGAAAACGTTTTTATCTTTTTTGTAACACCTATTTTAAATTGTTTTGTTTATTGGTCAGTTCATTACGATCCTATAGTAAATATGCGATTTAGTTCAGTGATGGATGATCTATTACCAAATTTGGCCGGTAATCGCACTGGCCATTGCTTGTAAATTGAAGTAAGAAGTAACAATAAAACAAATTACGAATTCTTTCTCACGTTCAAACTCGTATTGTCTACAAATCGTGTCGACACGTCTCGAATTTTAAGAAACCACGATACATACCCTTTACGCTTCAACATAGGTCTTAATATGAATGCAGTAAGGTTGAAAATAAGAGAAACAAACAGAAAACAGCATTTTTCATCGATGTTCAATTGGTGCATCGGACAACAGTTATATTGATTCCGATTCGGACGGAACATTCGAGTAATACCAATAATTTTTGATGGGATTGCTCAGTTTATGGAGCGTGTCAATCGGTTTTAGTTCTTAGTTCTTAAAAAAGAGAGAATAAATTAGTATGAGCGTGTCTAAAGTTGCATCTCCGTGTTGCTCTCGCCAACTGACCTTGCTCTACTTTGTGGTGGCGAATGTTTTGTCGCGGCAGAACGTCCGGCCCCGATCAAGCAGAAGATTTTCTCCAGCTTTTCATCAAGTCGCAGAGATATCAATTGCAAAAGAAATGAAAACATCTATCGAAATCCACAAACTACTTCTTTACCTTTACGCCGTTAGCACCAACAACATAACACCAACGCGTGGCATGCGAAAATGTAGAGGCTATGCACGCTGGTTTCAAGGCTGGCTGGGCCAATATAGAAATCATAATTTTCTATATTGTTTTGGGTCTGGGTGTTGTGGTACCACCGTTGTGTCTGATTCCCATAACACAAGTGCAATTAGCTACTTACTTTGGAATCAGAGTATTTATTTATTTATTATTTACACTCTAACATAGCTAGAAATTATGCATCGCTGTCGCTATCTCTAAGGATCGTTGCCGCATTCGATAGGGTTGATGTACTAATATCGTTAATCTAATGTTTATATTTACGGTATCCCAAAAAAAAAACTTACGTTTTTCTCTTTCTTTACAGGTAAGCTGACAGGCGAAGAAGATGATTTTCTGTCAATGAAAGGATCTGGAACACAAGAAACAGAACCAACGATTACAGTAACATCTACATCAACTACGACAGCACCGACTCGGTCTACTCCTAAACTGAAAACAGAAAATAAAACAGAAGAAACAACTACAGAAGCACCTGATACAGAATTGACGATGAAACCTAGTCCTAGGTTACTGAATTTGAATGTGGATGAACTGCAAACGTTTGCGAATGCTTTGCACAATCAAAGTCAGCAGATTGCGAATAAAAAACCTTTGCCAGATCTGAGTGACGTGACATTAGATGGAGATGATGAAGAAGAGCCTAAAATGCCACCAGAACCTAAACATAAGCAGATTTCTGATAAGTTTTACTCGAATCTGCAAGCTCCTTTTCATCCCATGCTTGTTGATAGAGGGTCTGGTGAAATAGAGGTGTGCAGGGAAAATGAAATAACATACAAGGTTAGTAGAAAGTTACAAAAAAGAAATCGGCAAATTATTTTAGAATACAATACTTTTTAGCTCAATGCTAAAATTGTCTGCGAATGTTTACTTAGGTTTCATCATATACATTTTTATTGAAATTCTGAGATTTGTACGTCTTAAGTGACTTAATAAGTAATAAATAATAATAATAAAAAATAAACATTTATTTCGGATATCTGGATCCATAAATTATTAGTAGTAGTAAGAGTAGGTAACTTCGGTCTAGTGTTAGTAGGTACATTATAAAGATAAAAATAAAACAAATAAGATCAAATTTTAATATATAAGCGAGGTGCAGCACCTCAGGTTCTCCCCGGCGCCGGCGAACTGGGTCACTTATCTGCATGTAGTGTTATTCAGTGCGCCAGCACCGGAGAGTCCCAGCGGTCCATCAACGCGCTCAGGATAGTGTAAGAAGGCGCAGCGCTTGCGCATGATGGCAGCAAAGCCATCTGTACACGCCGCCGCAAACATGGCGGAGGAGCACCCGGAACGCGTTATTGTATTGCACTCGCAGATCGCTGTAGGCCCTTTGCGTATAATTCACCCCTAAACTGCACGTGTAAAAGATCTGACAGAAAGCCCTAAAAAAAGTTAACTTAACCTGTTTAGTAGCTCGTGCAAATCTGCGGGCCAACATATTACAGCGAATGGAAAGTGCCCTACGCTCCCTTTTAATGTCCAAGTTATCTTTCATGTCCTCCTCGATCCATTGGCCCAAATACCTGATACCTAAATACCTAATAAGTAGTGGTAAATAGCGCTCCTGATTACTATGCCGACCGTCATGGGTTCGCAACCCGCAAGAGGCAAATGTTTGTGTGATGAGCACGAACATTAATTTGTACCTATGACATAGATGTTTAGATGTATTAAAGTATTTATGACAGAAGCCCCCGTCATTATCGTTGTCTGGTATTCGTAACACAAGATAATTTCTTACCATGAAACCACGACAATTGGTGTGTTATCAGGCGCATATTTATTTATTCATTTATTTTATAGTAAAAAAAAGTAAAATGAGACGTAAGCTTTGTATGTATATGTATGTTCATACGTTATTATGAGCAATTTTATTTTTACCAACATACCTGCATCGTCTCAATACTTGATTTTCAGATCGGCGAGCGAATCGATCGCGGGTGTGAAGAGACATGCGAATGCTCGGCCGGCGGCGTCTTCGAATGCTCGCCACGGTGCAAGCATCCATACATCCGTCGCGGGAGACGCCTCAACGACCCTCTGTGCTTCGAGTCACCGGTTGACGAGTGCTGCTCCATCATTGCTTGTGCTACTGGGAATGGTGGTAAGTATCGCAGTGCCTTTTCATTCCGTCGTTCATTCGAGAACTTGTGGTGCTCGCCGCGTTGCAAATATTTATTCGTAAATCGTACATCCTCACCCTAGGAAATAATGTCAACGGTCTACTTTGCTATTTGGTGATTTACGCACGTCAACTTCAATGTTTGTTGTAATACATTACCAACCTTTATTATGCCGTGCTGATATTTTGTAAATATGTTTTAACTGGTTTATGACTTTTGAGTTTTCATAGCTCGTACTTACTTATACTAATCTTAGGTTCAACTTTTTAAAAGTATTTTATATGTGTCATTGCAGATGCAAAACCTACCAAGCTGGAAGTGTGTCGGTACGGTAACGACACTTACCCAGTCGGTACGACGTGGCATATCGGATGCGAACAGTCTTGCACTTGCGAGAAAAACTCTGTCGTCACCTGTAAGCCTAGGTAAGATCCTCAATGAAATATACAACGAACGAGTTGATAGATAAAGTATCATTAAACATTGTTTTTTTTTTCTAGATGCGAGCGTCATCAGCCTTCAGAGAAATGCATTAACGTGCAGGATCCCAATGACGCATGCTGCGAAGTCCAAGTCTGTGACGTCTCACAAGACGTTCACGAAGAGCCAGAGAACGTTACAAGTTCCTCAAGATCCACTACCGAGGTAAATGAAAACAAAGCAAACATTACAGCAATTTAGTCTCTCATCACCATTGCTTGAAATTTTCAAATACTGAAACTTATAAACCAAAAATGATCTATCATTAGAAGCAATAAAAATAGGTTTTTTTGATATGAAACTGGATCCTCTTTATACGTCGTAAGAGGTTTGTTTGAAATAAAGGTTTTCATATTGTACTTACAAAGTTTCACATACTTACACAGTTGGCCAAAAGTAAAGGGTCAAATAAAACCGTCTAAAAGGTGGGTTCAAATCCTTAAAAAAAATGTGACACTAAGTACCAGGTGCCAATTATTAAACCACCATCGTGTTCTCATTTACAGGCCACAAAATCGTCCGAAGATTATCAAGATGAGCCAATGAAAACCACAATGAGGCCGCTCGTGTTACCTGAACCAATCGGTTCAGTGAAGGTGCTACAAAATAATACGGTTCAAGTGAACCTCATACACATGAATAACACTGAAGACCCGATACACTTACTTCTTAGCAACGACAACGGAAAAACATTCAAAGTCGTTGAGCTTACGTATTCCAACCTAATTTTGAATTTAGAAGGCGGAAAAGATTATATTTTGAAGACTAAAGAAACAGGAACAAAGTTTAACTTTACAATAACGACGTCTGATTCTGGAGCAAATGAAGTGCCAGATGAGGATCTAGCTAAAGTCGGGTGCTACCAAGATGGAGTTTTTTATGCTGTTGGTAAGTATTTTTTTACAAGTCAACATAAACAAGTACTAAAGATACCAAACAAGTCAAAAAATAGGAAAGCAATGTTCCCGCACTAGCGGATGTTAGCTTTAATATTGAGTGAAATGAGGAATTCCATGTTATTTATTTCGCTATACTTAAGGATACTCCAGACGATTTATGATCACATTTTTTGGCCTTGAAATGGCATTGTAAACACATGGCACACGTGTTGTATTTAAGTAAAATTGGTCTGAAAATCATTGAAGGTGAGGAGTTCCACATCGGCTGCACAGAGCTATGCGAGTGCACCGGACCTGATACCCACGAGTGTGCAGCACTAGTCTGCCCATCACATGTGGGTCTAGAGCTGGTCTCCAAGGGTTGCGTGCGATGGGCACCGAGCCCACCAGCCCAGCCACCCAACTGCTGCCCAAGATCTGCCAGATGCCTTAGTGACGGCACTTGCCATTACAAAGGAGTTCCGTAAGTGACTTATAGAAAACATCTTACATTTAGGTTTTTTTTTTTTATTTATTTATTTCATAAGTAACATAAAAATAACTCTTAATTAATTATCTGCCAAACTGTAAAACAGTTTGTCGGCAGAGTTCCCGTGGGTTATGTACTAAGTATCTTACTTATGATGTTAATTCATTTATCTTGACCATACCTACTTAAACTAAATAAACACTAATCGAGCTCAATTATTTACGTAAAGGAGCTAGGGGCACATTGATAAATAGTGTCTTCGCAGTAATTGCTTGAGAGAATTTCTTGAGACATTGTAAAATTCTTGTTGTATCTCTCCTGGCAATTCGTTGAGCAGTGTTGGAAAGAGCCAAGTCCGGGTGCGCTTGCCATAATAGTTTTTATACTTAGGTACTTCATATCCCTTTTTTTGTGACACTTTGCGAATTGGGTGCCTATGTACTTTTTTCACTATTCTCTGGCCTTGTTGCTGCTGTTCCAATAAAATTGTGATTTTAAATTTAAGTTCAATTGGTGGTATTTTACAAATTTTAAACAGTTTTGTGTAATCTTTATTTAATGTGTCTTTTTCCTTTTTGCTAACTAGTTACTTTAACAGCTTTATTTGAAATAATTTAATTTTGTTTAAATGCACTGGAAATGTAAGGCCATAGGCACCCAATCCATAGTTAATGTGTGAATCTGCAAGAGCGTAATACAACAGGTACATTATCTTCTTACTGACTGCACATTTAAGTCTATGTAAATTACCTAGAACCACTCTTAATTTCTGACACACGCCATTTATATGAATGTCCCACGAGAAGCGACTGTCTATTATAACACCTAGGTATTTGTAGGTCTCCACTCGTTCAAGCAACTCGCATTGGCAATCAGCGTTTTCTTCATGGAGACATTCATATGTATGACCCTTTATATATAAACCTATGTTTTTTGCAGATTGGTTATATGGGGAAGCAATACACATACATTTAGTTTTACTAATATTAATAAAAATACCATTGTCGTGTGCCCACTTCACGATATTGAGGTCTGATTGCATTGCTGACTGTATTTTATCAATATTAGTTCCACTGTACATAAGACAGGTATCGTCAGCATAAATATACGTTTTACAGTGGCTTATCCGTTCTACCATGCTATTAACATTCATTATGTATCCTATTGGTCCGAATACTGATCCAGTTGGCACTCCATATTTGATTTGACCCTCGTGGCTGTCGACCTCACTAACTCGTACCTTCATTGTCCTTTTCTCCAAGTAATTTTGAAACCATTTGTTAATTGGGCCTCTGATGCCACACTCGTCCATAGCCTGCAGCAAACCCTCGTGATCCAATGTATCAAAGGCTTTTTGAAGTCGATAAAAATTACTATTACCGTATTTTTATTATTTAATTCTTTATTTATATCGTCCGTAAACATTTTTAAGGCTGTCGATGTACTTCTTTTTGGCCTAAAACCATGCTGCGAGTCGGTCAATATATTATTATTTTCCAAAAACTTACTGATTTGTGTAACTACTACTTTTTCGGTGATTTTATTTAGGACATTGAGGATAGCAATAGGCCTATAGTTAGTAAGTTCTAAATGACTACCTTGTTTAAAAATTGGTCTAATTATAGCCTTCTTTAATTCATCTGGGTACACACTGGTTCTGATACATTTGTTAATGAAACGCGCTATTAATTCACTTATTTTAACTTTTAAATACTTTAGGTCTCTTACCCTGATTCCATCAGATCCCGGGGATTTGCCGCAGTTCAACTCGTCGATTATTTTACAAATTTCTTGAGACCTAACCGGTCTATATCTGAAGCTAACCTGACTATCCTTTACATATTCCTGTCTTTTAAAGAATAACTTTTTACATATATGCTTTTGCTTCAGCAATACTACTTCATTTGTAAATATCTCACAAAAGTTGTTACATATTTCGGACATTGTGTTATTGTCCTTCAGGCAGTATTTTTCAATAACACTATCAACATTTAGTTTTTTCCTACCTAGCCATTCATTTGTAGCACGCCATATCTTTCGAACATCACCATTGCAGTTTTCGATAACTCGTCTCATATGCACATTCTTAGCAGCATGGATTGCTTTGTTAGTTTTATTTCTATATCGCGTGTACTCAAGCCGCAAAGACATACTTTTAGGATTAGATTTCCATTTCTTATATAACATATCTTTGTGTAGTATCATTTGCTGTAGATCTCGGTGTATCCACGATTTACTTTCCCGTTTATTAGCATTTACTACAGATTTAGCGTTATTATATATGCTACCAAAAATAGTGCATATTCGACTATACATTGTCAATGGATCCATAACTAAAAGCTCATTCCAGTCTATATTATCTAACCCGACCCTAACCTTCTTTTCATTTAAAATTGTGCGATATTGCGAACACTCATGTTGAATATCGATTTCTATTGACAAACCCGTTATGTAGTGGTCCGAGAGCTTAGTCATCAGTACGTACGCACACTTGTCTCCGATCAGCTGCGCACTTCGCACGAAGATGTGGTCGAGGCAGGACGTTACTCTCCGCTCCAGCACAATGACATCGCGCGTGATATCTTGTATGCCGCATTCTAGTCCTAACTTGCATAACATGTTTAGGTATCTGTCGGTAGTGGCGTCAGGCTTCCCCGACAGGATGTTGATGTTGCAATCTCCCAATACGATGACGTCATTAACAGGTGGTATTTGGCAGATAATTCCTTTCAGTGCGTCCGTGAAATCTTTTTATTTATAAATAAAAATAAAATAATAAATAAAATGCTTTTATTTCTTAATATCTTTTACAGATTTATTTGTGTGTGGTGGTCGATAAATAGAAAGTATGTCTATGTGTTGGCTTTCTTTTACAATAATTTGTCCGTGAATGTACTCGCACGAGCTATTTATGGAGCTTTGTTTCATGATGAACCTTCTGTTATTTTTTATGTACATAATTATGCCTCCTCCTCTCGTTTCTTTTCTAGTGATGTAATATAGTTTATATCCTTCGATTGAAAATTGGTAAACCTGATCTTCTTTTATATTTATCTCTGTCAAGCAGATAATATCAATGTTGTTTAGGCTATTTCTCAATAAAACGCACAATTCGCTATGGTGTTTATTTAGTGAACATATATTCAAATGTATATATTCATTTTTTGTACTCAGTATGTATCTTTCCCAGTCTGAAATTGCTTCAAATTTAATATATGTAATATCCTGTTGTATAGTTTCTGGTCCCATCGATATAAATGTGTTTACAAGTGTATATGTTTACTCTCCTTTCTTTTCAATCAGTTGGGCCATTCTTTAAGCACCGTTTTTTGATGGTCACACGTTTGTAATTCCAAACATATTCAATGTTTAATTAAATAATAAATTTTGTATGTTTTATTATGTATCTATCTATATGAATTCACTTTAAAATGTGTTATTATGTTTGTAGTTTTGTAGGAAAAAATATTTTACCATCGGAATCGGGAGTAAAACTGCTGTTCTTCGGGCGTCACACTGAGTTGGCGCTCAGTTTAAACACTTCTATCTTGCTGGACTTTTACATTATATTAACATTATATATTTTTAAAAATTGGATACTAATTCAGGATTCATTATATCGAGGGGGAAAAACTCAGTCCTTAGATTTAAATTTTACATACTTAATTTTGTGTCGGTCACACGATTTTACCATTTTCGAAAATGTGACTCAAAATTGCTCATAACTTCAAAAAGGTTCATCGTATCGACACAAACCATAGGTCCGCAGAAACTTCAGACCTGTCAAAACACTAATAGAAGACAAATAAGTATCTCATAGCTATGATATAGCTAATACAGCTCCTTGCGTTTTATTTTTTTTCTTCAGACCCTAGTGCATGTGACCCTTCATGGGTAATGTTTTAAGATTATAAGTCAGCGTCAGGAATAAATATCTACTATTGAATCATAAAACTCATAGTCAAGATTCATTAGAGCTAATTAGATTACATAAATGTTAGTTACTTAATTTAATATTTCTGAAAATGTAAAATTTTCGTCACTTGCGTGGCACAACTTTCGTGGTCAATTTCCCACGAAAGTTACAAATCATACCACGAAAGGTTATCATAGTGTACTGATCTCACTATAATTTATATTTTATGGTTTGCAAATGCAGTTAAATTAACCGCCTTAACGTTTCAAACTTGAATTATTCTACTTAGTCAGTTTCCAGAGGCACAGATAAGATTTATAGAAATAATGTAGCTTACTATAAATATGTATAGAATATGACGACTTAAATCTTGATTTTATTCGGCTTTGAATCGCCTCATCAATCTATATACTAATTATATAAAGAAATCACAATATGTTACTATAAAAAGCATACTCATTAATTAATTAATTTTAGTGCATTATTCGTAATTAGCCCAATTTGTGTAGTTTATATGAGAAAAAAATGAATAATTCTTTGCCACTAGAAATTTGTCTACTAGACCGATAAAAGAGTCTACTTTGAGGCTACAAGATAAAGACTGGGAATCATGAGTTTGCTTTACCGGAAAAAAACTACAATTAACACTGATACTGGTTCGAAAATAAGCGCGTGACGTCTGGTGTTTATTTCCAAAGATTCAAAAGAAATAGTTTAATTCTTTATTGGATACGAAAAGGTCATATTTTGAACGCTCTTACAGTTATGATCCAGCAACTAGTAGTCTAAATAGTCTCACTCCAGGCAAGCAAAATATCTGGAAGACTAATTTATTGATTGTAAAGTTTATAAAGGGCCTAACCTATATACCTAATATAACTGAGCCTACCTTAAATGAGTTGATAATAGCCGGCAAATATCTAACTACTAAAATTCAGGGTACCTGTATGTAATTTGAGGCACTACTTTGAAGGGTAAAGAGTTGATTACTACAGATTTGCTACATGTACCTTAGCTTACCTTTACCTTTATAATCTCAGATAATTTCGACAGAATGCGACTACTTACCAAAATAGGTTAAGGAAGCGATTAAATTACAAAATACTAAAAATTTGATCGTAAGTATGGGTTTAAATTGTCGAATGTCAAAATACCATTGCTCCGAAAGTGTGAAACCGTAAAATTTAACAAAGTATCCTATCGCTGACAAATACGGTCATTGTTGTGTGCCGAGAACAAATGCGAGTAAACAGTGAATTTGAGGTCAGTGATACTGAAAATGAGTGCAATAAAACACTTAGAAGGAGGGTAGACCATAAGGTCTACAAATAACAGCCCACTCGCAACAGTTTTAGGTACGCTGTGATCATGGCACTTGCAACAGTGTCGAAATACCTATCGGATACTCATAAATAATTTGGTACATAGTAGCAATGTCGAAGGTAACAAACTATTATTATGTTAGTGTTCATCATGAATGATTAAAAATATATGTAATACCTAACTACATTACTATTTGTCTCAAACATATATAATATTTCAAGTACTTTGATACTTTTATTACCGAATTATCTATCCAAAAAGACGCTGCGTAACTTTCGTGTCACGGTGAGTAACTTTCGTGGCTTACGAAATTTCAATATTAAATATCTACATGAATAATGAACCGATTTTCATGATTCTAACAGATTATGTTACAGTTTGATAGTTTCTTTAAAGCAGTATTTTTTTTATTTGAATAATATCAGTATAAATTTTCGCCACGAAGGTGACGCGAAGAACACTTTCTGAAGAAATGCCCAGTTCTTTTAGGTCCTTTTCACAATTGATTTGGTACACTTTCTTTTTCTCTTCGCTTTCTTTAACAAGAATCTTCCCGTTTTGAATCCAGATATACTTGTATGAGTCTTTAAGCTCAGTTTTGACACTCCAAAATAATTGTCGCAAATGATGTGTTACATGCTCATTGATAAATATTCGTGTGTCAATGCCATTACTAAATATTTTATTATTTGTAATGACGGTTTTTCGACATTGGAGCCATTCCATACGGGCTTCCCTTGTTCGGAGTGTAACAATAACTGGACGTGGTTGTTTCTTTTCATCACCGGGCACTCTCCAGGCTTTTTCTACGTTCTCCATATTTATTTTTAGTTCCTGCGCAATTTTGGTAACCGCCTCCATGATGTTTTCATTCTCTTTTTTGTGTAAGTTAATTAGCTCAATTTGTTTTTCAAGCTCTTTACGCTCTAGTGTCATTATACGTTCCTCTAAGGCTCGGTTATATTTCTCAAGATATAGGTGTTTATTGAACATATCTTTTATCTTGTTGTCTTGTTTTTTATTTTCATCTTTTAATTCCTTTTTAGACTTTTCTAGCTCCTGATACTTTGACCCCAAGTAGTCTACAGATTTTTCCAATTCTTCATTAGCCTTTTTGATGTCACTGATCTGGTTTTTAATATCAGACATGTCGTTGTGTATGCGCGTGAAACGAGCGCCCTGATCCTCCTTCAGCGAACTTAGTAGCAAGGTCATAGACTCCATTTGTTCACGCAAGGCTGCTATGTTTCTATTCATAAGATATAAGTTATCAGAGTCCTCGTCTATGCGCGGTTTTTTTTGATATGACATGCTAGGGCTGGTGTCCGAGTCATCTTCCGTCCGCAGTTTTTTTTGACGTGTGTTGATCCAGTTGTCATGCTTTAGGTGTTTGTTTTGCATGCCATAAATATTTGGCTCCGATTCTGAACTATGAAGAGCGTTCTCTTTTTCCGGAGTCCGCATCATTTTGTCAGTAGACCTATTTGCGCTTATAACAATTGTTTCGTTTCAGATGGGAGGTCCGCAAAATAACCAATAGTAGTAGGGCAGGGGCGGAGTTACCTGGTACATTGTTCTGATTTCCAAAATAAGTTGCTTAAGCACTTGCAACTTAAACATAATGACGGTACAACAATACATACCCACAGGGTGTTCCAAAGGTATTGCAAAATGCCATTAATGTAGGTCAAGTAGCTTTCAGGCTAATTCTACTTGACCATACATCATATTTATATACTTTATACTTTTAATATAATATTCTTAGTAAAAATGCTAAGAATTACGTGGTATTAAACATGAAGTAAATTTTGCTACCATAGAACACTAAATTGAAATACCACTTGACCATAGATCATTTAAGTCTTCTATTAAGTATTAAATTATAAAACTCTTAGTTAACAAGAACACCGTAACTCATGAAGTATTTCAATATTTTCTCAGAATACCAAATTGGAGTGAAGTACCCATCTCTCTTACTGGCTGTGAACAACGGTGCTTCTGTGAGAATGGTGACTTGGAGTGCCAGGAGACCTGCTCACCCTTACCTCCCGTTCCTCCTCAATCACTTCGCTGCCCCCCGATGCACAAACCTGCCCCGGTCAATATATCCGATGATGACTGTTGTAAGCAATGGGGATGCCTTCCAAATGGTAAGAAAATATTTTGTTCCATCATTTCATGATACTTGTATTGGTGATGGTCATACAATCATTCACATACGTAAATCTAGCTACAAAATTTATAGAATCATCTATTCATTACATTGCCATATTTTAACTTAAGAAAAAATAATATCATCACACATATCAAAGCATGTTTCATTGATCACTAATTATTCATTACAGCTGCCAGCTCGAATACGACAAACTATCATAAATACAGAATGCAGACTATAGATGACATGCTTTTCAATTACGTGACACCAATTGCACCACTCTTACCGACTATGTCCACATCAGTTCTACCAACTCCACCAATCACGACTGACCCTACCGAGTTCTATCGACATTTGAGTCCCCTGAAAACATTTCCAAAATACTTAAAACCACCAGCACATGTATTTCACGACGACCCTAACTACTCCATTGAAGCATCTCGGGGACCAACCCATGGCGATAATATCACTGTATTCACATTAGATGATGTCGAGTCACCTTTCAAAATTATTCACCCAGACCCTTCTCATACAAGCAACAACAATAAATGGATACCGCAAGATCAGAATCCGAACCCACACAAATCATACAATAATTTTGTTCACTCTGATCATAAAATGCATGAAATGATCGAAAACACACATTTTCACCCTGTTGGCAGAACTAAGTCAAAAATTTTTGTTAAACCGTTCCAAGAACCTTTCAAAAAGGTGTCTAGTTCAAAAAGTGAATTCAATTACTTCTTGCCAAGTTATGAAAATAAATCATCCTTGGGTGTATTTAAAACATCACCTGAGCCCAAAACTACTCCTCCGCCACTTTATCCGACAAAATTATTCTTCGAACCCCTTCACAATCGGACTACTGAAGATAACCCTTCAAAAGATGGTCCGGATATTAAACCGGCTAGTGTTAAAGATCTTCATTTACATCGATCTCGTGGTAAACACGTGACGATTCTAAGTACAGACATAAGGACGAGACCTAACGACAACTCTTTATGGAGTCAAGAGTCAAAGACGCACGTCTTGACAAAATCACCTAATCCTTACGAGACAGTTTTGTTGAGACCGGTGCCAAATGCGAGGGTTGAATTACCTCCCAGTAATATTCACAATCCGAAGATTCCGCGGATTTCCGAAAAAACGTACTCATCAATAGATTTAGAACATCTTCTGAGTCAGATGGAAGTTGAAACAGAAGTAAATAAGAATCTAGGACGGTCGGCGGACAGAAACCGCGATGGATTTGCGGCAGGTCAGCTCAGACTGTTTTCGTTGTTTGTTCTATTTAGTGTTACTTCCAGACGTTGAATTGACTTGAAAACCTTGACTGACTGCGACTGTACCTACCTTGTAATACTAACAACTTAACTTCATATTCAGTGGGATCTGTGATTAACTGTTCGTGTTCATGATTAACATAATCGTATTTTCAGTCATACAACTAACAACCCTGATGTCTTTTGTGTGAACATATAAGTAGTCACAATAGTATAATGAAATCGATAATATCGTAATTTATATTTATTTTCACAGGTCATCCAACCCCAGCTCCTGACACCCCAACACATTCGAGTCATCCTCAGCAACCCTCATTTCTTCCAACCATCCCTCCAGAGATCCACTTCCCTCATGAAGATATACCAGACTATGACCAGAACAACATCCATAGACCAGTCAACCCCTTACCTGGCCTACCGCCTGGGCTGCACATACAACCCAGTTACGGAGATGACAATAAGAAGCTGTCAGTCATATCTTTACAAGCTGATTCGCCTACTAGTGTGATGATGCTGTTTGGTCTGCCTCCTGTGCTAGTGGGATTGCGAGGAAGTGTTGATTTGCGATACACTGACAAAGCGTGAGTAGTATATTCTTACGTGTCACTGCCGACCTACCGTTACCTAATGAGACGTTAGTAAAGTAAAATACTCGTCTTTTCTCTTGTTGTCAATGTTTAAAAATAATGCACTTTTCTGTTTCGTCGCATATAATCGTTGAAAGGCTGACTGTTAATCTTTTAATGTAGATAGACGATCTGATAGATGAACATAGATAGAACATAGATACTTACAATCGATTTATGCGAAGTAAACTTATCAACTTGTTAGCAGTAAACTCCGTCTTTTCTACATAAGCAGTAATTGAAATTGCTCATGTACTTTTCCAGGGACGAAGACATAACCAACTGGTACTCGCAAGTGTTCGCACCAGCTGACGAGGTGCTAACCACTCCTCGCCTCGAGTTCAGACTCACAGGTCTGAAGCCGTCCACCACGTACAAAGTGCGAGGGAAACTGTACCTTCACAACCTGCCTGTGGAACCTGAGAGCGAGATCTACACTGTTAGGACCTTAGACTTGCCCACGGTAAGTTACTAAACGTGATATATGTACATCCTTGTGCAGGTTGCTGGTTTATTTTGGTGTTACATTTATATAATAATTATCATACACGTTTTTTTTTAATGTTATAAGCTTATATTATAATTCACTCAATAGTACATCTACTATTGACCTGCAATATCTATATATTCTATAGCGCTGTGAATATTTATTTCAAATCAAGTATTTGTGTGGCAGGTGGCTCCAACTGAAGAGAAACGCAAGGAGATCGATAGTCGACTTACTGTAGTAGACGTAAACGACACCACTGCCCATGTCAGCTGGAGGCACTTCTCTGAACAAGAACTGCAGTTCATTGACGGCATTCAAGTCAGGTAATATATTACTGATCTATGAGTTACTCAAGCGACCCTCATCTAAGAGACAAACAATAAATATTTCAACCACATAAGACTAATCCCAAAATCATGAGCTTGTTTTATGGAGACAAGAGTTAAGAACAGGCTTGTAGAGTTTTTTAAAAACATTCATGTTAGTGTTTATAATTCTCGTAACTACTTCATTATTTTTTTGCCCTTTGCTGTATTAAAACTCTCAAGCGCTGACTAAGTCCAGAGTGCAGCTTATGAACAACTACACGTCACCTTTAATTGAATGAGACCAGTCCTCTGAATCGTTACCACCACAAATTTCAAGTAGCTATCATTCAATAATGTTTAATTCGTCTAATTATTCCAGATACCGGCCAGTAGGAACACCCATATACAGCATGACAGAACTGCTCCACCATAGCAGGTCGGCCGCGGAACTGCACGACCTTAGGCCAGGAAGCCGGTACGAGGCTTCGCTGGTGCTCATCCCGCCTCCACGAGCGTCAACCGAACTCCACGATCCTGGTGTTGTGGAGTTCACCACTTCACCTTATGTTGGTAAGTAGCTTAACGGCCTTTTCAAAGTCGATAATACTACTAGATGTAACGAACAGTTTCAAGGAACACTAGACTTCGAAGAAGTTGCAGAATGCACGAATAAAAATTATTATCATAACTTCTTCAGTTTAAAAATATGATTCCATACATAGTACATATCGTGACTTCAGCAAAAGCTTTAGGTAGTTAATCTTCTTATCAGTCATCATAACGATCACCTCTTTTTACTTACAGATCCATACAACTGGACAGTGACAATAGAAGCCCGCGCAGTAGGCTCGGAAGCAGCCGAGCTGACCTGGCGAGGAGTTCCATCACCCGCTGAGCGCTGGGTGAGGGTGTACCGAGCGGCGCATGCGTGCGGGCAGCCTGCGACGAGGAAAGAACATGATGCCTTCCGACTGGCTGCGAGGGATCTGCCGCCTGCAGTCACCCTTACTGGCTTACAGCCTGATACCAGGTACATTAAAATTTTATCAGAAAAGATAATGGCGTTCATACCTACATCATTCGTGTCATACCTACAAAATGAAAGCGCTTCGTAGCATACACAACAACAACTTTCAATAATTCATCTCAGTAAAAATTAACATGATTCTGCAAGATTTACCAGCGAGTGACTTTTCTCTCTGCCTACGGAATATATTGAAGTACCTACTTATTTAGAATATATTTAACAATCGCAGTGTCATATTTTATATTTCTAACGCTGAAATAAGAAATCAATAATTTGCGCACGGGCGGGACTCGAATCAGCAACTTCTTGGCTCTTGAGCTTGGCCGTGCTGTCGGTCCGACCATGCGAAATTTCTTGTCTCTTATGAATCTGTCATTACACGTGATGGTAGCACAGTAGCTTAATTGTTAGAGCGTTTGGTAAGGTTAGCCAACAAGTTGCTGGTTCGAGTCCCGCCCGTGCGCAAATTTTTGGTTTCTTGTTTCAGGTTAAGGAATATATTGAAGTAATATTTAAAAAATATTTTATTTTCATTTGCAGATGTAGAATTTGGCTAGAGCTGTTCCTTACAAACGGAAAAGTGAAGACGAGTAACGTGTTGGAGATCACCACAAAATCTTTAGACTCGCCAGAGCCTATTGACAGTAAGTGTGATCTTTATTGATGATAATACTCGCACCATTAAATCCATTATTCAAAATGTATATGGTATTCCGTATAAAATGAACCTGCTTTTACTGACTTACGTTTTTTTTTTAGATGAGATTGAAGCAGCTTCATCGTCGTTCGCCAACAGCCGTGGTAGTCCTCGAGGAGATTACTACGGCGCTCTTGTTGTAGTGGGAGTAATAGCGGCGCTGGGAGCGCTGACTTCACTACTATTACTACTCGTAGTCGTGAGGAGGCATCGACCGCGTTCTGTGCCCATCACACGTAAGTCCTAGATATTTTTATGTTTGATCGACTTTGAACTAGTGACGGTTTTAGTACTAGTTACCGTTTGGAATATACAACGTTACCATTTATCTTTACTTTTAATAAAAAAAAAATAGAATACATTTTGATTATCTGGATGATATTCTTACTTTTTCTTGCGACTTGAGAGAACTTGAATGACCTACACTCTACAGTCTAGTATTCATTGAAGTAAATAAGCTTGTTAATGTTACAGCTGTGCCATCAGCTCCACGCGAATCCTCACTGCCACCATACGATAATCCTGCGTACAAACTAGAGTTACAACAGGAAACAATGGGTAAGATTTCAAACTAAGAATTGACTTTTGGTCATTTTAAACTATGTTTTTACTTAAATTAAATTTATTTTTCCAGATCTCTGACAGTTAAGCTCCCGTGGGCACACAAACGGCCTAAACGGGATATCAGAGAGAGGCATTGACGTCCCCAATGGGCGAACATACAACGAGATGGGCGTATAAGCCGAGTGAAACGCACTGTGTACATATTTATGTGACAAAGACAATGTCAGTGAATGAACTCTAAATAGTGTTACGTTAAATATTTGTTAGACGTGTTTAATTCATACTGTAGATTTGTTAACATGTTGTGGCCTATTTTTATTTAAATCTCATCCATCAAAGGATCTCTTGTGTAACTGAATGTAATTTATACAATATTTATTGAATATAAATACGCCTGTAATATTTTCTTATCAATTCAAAATATATTATACGTACTCGTTATTATTTTTAATCTTCGTTTTGACGATGTTATTGATGCTCCATAATTAATATTTTAGTGTAAGGTTTCTCAAATATACAAATCAGTGAATTAAGAAACAATGAACGAGTGCCTTAATAATTATTTGATCGTATATTTAATTATGTAATAAATAGTATGTCCTACCTTTTTACTTTTGTAAATAGTGTTAATAAATAGGTAGTTGAAGTTATTATTCTGGTAGTTACAAATACATTTGTAAATGTTTTTGCTTTCACAGACATACCACAAATTAATACTTTTTTGTAATATACAGTACATTTTGAAAATGTTTGTTTGTTTTTTATTTAACCTCACCCTCTCATTGTTTCATCTCATGTAGGTACCTACAGTCAGCAAAAGAAGTTAAGGGAAAGGAATAGCAATTACAAAAACGTCTTTAATTCAAATACAACATCAAATCACATTATATTTTCTATAATAATAATACATTATATGCTTTATATGTTTGTTAACACTATCCTAACTTTTGTAGCCTTTTTTATGCCCAAACATTATGCTCAAATATAAAATTATATATATGTGTTATACTTAATTGGATAAATCGGAATTGAAAACGCAAGGAAATGTTTGATTTATGTATTTAATAATCATAAAGTGATTTCTTTAAGAAAATAGATAAAGATCCTGTATTAAATAATCGTATTCACTGTTACTGGGCCCAAAAGGAAGTTTTTTATTAATGTCATTATAAATCTTTATTATACCTTAATCAGTAACGATATTTTTTCTAATATATTCTTTGTTTATTTACTAGTTTGTACCGGTTAGTTTACACCAACGGTACACAAAATGAAATGAATATGAAATTCAAATGAACTTCATTTAGCTGGGTTAAATGAAACTCATTTGATGTTGGGTGAAAAAAAATGAAATAATATGCATAAATTACAAAATTACTAGTATTTGCGTAGTATAAAACAAACAATGTTCGCACTGAAACAAGAAATATTTACGTGAAATTTAGGTCCATTGATGATAGGTAATTATTCGTTTTAATAAACTTAATATAACAGTAGTTTTTGAATCAATAAATCTTCAAATAAATAAATCAGCATATAAATCTTGATCAACTTCCGATCTCAAGTGCAAAATATGCTCGATCATCATAGTTGTTTTGTACATTGATATGTTACCAGACTATTACAACTAATACGATTTCTTCTTAGAAGATTAACAAAATTTTGGATATTTGTTACAAAAATAAATATTTGCTATCAAAGTTACTCGTATTGATGTGCCTCATGTGTAAGTATAGTGTGATCCTTAGAAGAATACATTGAAATTAAAGTATTAAAGATAATTTTACTCAATAACCAATATGTATCATATCTTCATCTTAGAACTTCTCTAAATAATAATTTAAACGTAGGTATTGTAATAATAACATTTACTATAAATAAAATTATTTTTGAAATGAATTTCAAAATAATTGTGACGTTTGTACCATTTGAAATTTTTAATAATAGGAAAAGGATGTACACTCCTATTAAAAATTATGATGATAATTATGGAACAAAGCCTGTCTTGAAAGAAAGGTACGATTACAACAGTAAAAAATAAAAGTATTTTATTTTTCTTGTCTTTACATAAAATTAAATTAAACTTTCGTAGCAGATCGAATTACTCCAACCTAGAATTCGAAATCTGATACTACAAGTGGATAGTTTGTTAAAATGAAATTAAATCTTCAGAAAGTTCAAATGAATCGTGTTAAAGCACTAGATATCACAAAATGTTATAATAGGTAGTAAAAAAAATAACTTAATAAAAATAAATAATTATATTAGAAGTAAAAAAATCACACTTCAAATCTATTTTGCGATATTTAGTGCTCTTATTATAGTCGACGGAGTAATGGTAGGCCAAATATTTTTTTTCCAAAATGAAAGATCTGAAAATATGGAAGGGAATGTTAGCATCTGTAGCCTACCACTGTCCCGTGCAATCGCCGTATCAATTTTACATGCAGCTTCTTCATAGAATGACATTTCAGCGTCATGGCTGATTTCCATGGAAAAGGTTTTGACCTCGGAAATCAGCCAAAGTTTAATTAAATCTATATTTTTCTCACCAGGAATGTTTTTAAATCCTAGTTCGTAAAATTGTGTTGTTCGTTTGGCCACTTTTGCCTACATGACGTCACACTTTTTGGCAACTTTTGGTGATTTCTTTCTAAGTTTGTGCATACATTCGTCTTATATGCAAAAGTCACCTGTATCTCAACCGATAGTCAAAATTCCATTCCAACCAAACTCAAAGTTATTTTGTATGAGTAAAATTTTGGAGCCGGACCCGGGGCACAGCTTAATTTCATTATTTTCCGATTATCCTTGTACTTACATTACTGCCAGGAAAGGCCTAATCCCTGGTGTAATGTAATACAATTTTCTCTATAAATAAGTTCATTTTTTGTACCAACGAAATCATTGCTAGCTCATATTATGGACTGGTTTTGTTAAGTGTTTTATACTAGAAGCTTTGACTATTACTGTCCTGTATTCTTACATGGTCTTTCATTTAAAGATTTACTAAGATCGCTTGGATGTTTGACCAGTCTCTTCCGCGTTGTTTTTTGGAAACATTTTGTTCTTCAATATAAACCAAGAATGACAGCCACAGACGACAATAGAGTGAACATATTCAGAAGACGGCTGATGAAGAAGCCTGACTTTGAATTTCTTTAGCTCGAGGATTAACCTCAGCTAAGGTGGCAATGGGCAGGGCAGGTGCGAAGAACTAACATCCTTTGTAGTTATAGATGTGTCGTTACCGGCAACATTGCCGTGCCATAGGGGGAAATATTGAGCTTGCTTAAATTCATTGCTTAGACTCTTTTATTAAAAGTGCAACGTAGTTTTTCCAACAGCAAGATGGATAATATCGCAGGATAGCACTGGGTGCCGTTTGCAACCGGCCGCTATGTTAAACCAAGGGGTTGGCCTATGTTCAGCAGTGGACGTCATGCGGCTGATAATGCTAAAGATGATGAGGTTAACAAACTAAAAGTGCCCTATATACCCCGGTCCCGACTCCAACGACCAGCTTAATAGTTGGTGTTGTCTTCGTGCGCTTTCTTGACGATTGCGAGCTTGGAGTGCGGGTCCTGTGGCTGCAGCTGCGCGTACGGCGGCGCGCGCGTGCCGTGCAGCACCAGCGACCAGCCGCGCACCCAGCCCGACGCTGAACTCGGGCCCGAGCCACCGTTGAAACGAGCCTGGAAGGTGAAAACAAGAGATTTTGAGACAGCTTAATTACCTTTCTTTTAACAACTATCCCTAAAACAGTTCTATCGATGCCAGCCAATTTAAGCATAGATCAAAAAAGTATTCAATACATCACAAGTACGCTTAGTGCTCTTTTTATGTTTTTCACTCTTTGTTTAGATACCGGAAAGGGAAAAGAGAGCGAGAGATAGAGAGAGGCCTCTCCGTGCAGAGTTAAGAAGTTTGTTGATAACTGTAAGATAGGTGGCCCAAACAAATATGACGTCGTTTTTTTATTTAATTTATTACATCCAGGGCTATTCAAATATCATGTTCATGATGACCAATTTTTTGTAATTAATTAAAACTATGCAAATTCGGCTAACCTACATAGGGAATATTCGGATAGCCCTGGATGTAAGGAATCCCAAAAAAATTGGACGTCACGTTTGGGCCATCCCGTATTTCATCCAATTTTATAATACGATAATATTAACTTGCCCCATATCTAAGCCTAGCCCAATAGCCGGCTGTGCAGCTCCGGCTATGCCACACATAGCCGGAGTGGCATTAACTTACTCTCCAGAAACTTCCTAGCTAAAAACATTGAAGGTGCTAGTTTTCTATTTTCTACAAATTTTAAAGGTCACTGGCTGATCAAACTTTTCCCTTGGTCTATTCAAGATAGGACTCTTATGATACATAACACTCACCTCGAGGGTCCAGACGCCCTGTGGATACTCCCCCCAAGTGTGCGTGGTCATGAACGGCCATTTTGTGAAGCCGTCGCGCGAGTCGTCGTCATTGGCACGCCTGCTCAGGATCATTGACCTAGAGTTAAATAGAAAAATTATACAATGGTCTCATATAATTACATAATGGAGAAAAACATAATCACAATCGTAATTTTTCGAGATTGTACAACAGGAACAGTTGACAGAGTTGTAAACCTGCAACTTTCACTAAAATTAGCCTGCATTTGTAAATACGAACATTATCATTCAGAAAATGTCTAAAGTCTCTATTACAAACAATTTTGATTTTTAGTATATGTATACATGAATAGTAAAAAATATATAATTATGTGTGAGAATGGACGAAGTGCATGAGTAAGCGTCATGTGTTCCGATATAGAAGCGCTTGTGTGTCAACCAGTGCGTTAAAATCTTCGCGTGAGACTGATGTAAAGCCTTGAAATTCTAGATTCGAAGACCCTGATAAACAAACGACGATTACACTTGATGTATATCGCTCAATTTCTGGGGTAGGCCTAAGTTCAGCAGTGGACGTCATTTGACCAATATAAACAATGATGATGACTTACTTGGTTCCCATCGGGCTGGTAAGGAACAGCTCAAGGTCCCCTCGCCTGGTGGAGTTGGCGCTGACCACCGCCTGCACGTGCTCCAGGTACCGAACCTCGCTGGGCGTGCCGGCGCACGCGCGCGTGTCGATTCGGAGCGTTATACTGCCTTCAGATGGCACCTCCCTAGAAAGCAACAGTTTTTGTCTTCTGAATTTACTAGAGATTTCAATACGCATGCCTTATAAGTCTCGTGCACTTGTAAACATGTGCATGCAAATATTAAACCTGGCACGTTTTATTGATTTAGTTAGTGCAACTCATCAAACAATGCAGATGAGATGACCCATATGACTAGATTATCAGTGTTGCAAACATTTTGTACAATAACTATAAATTACCTCTGATAAAATAAATAATCGGAGGGAAATGAACGACGTCTTTTGCTCTTATCATAGTCCAGTGCATAAATGACGAATCGTTTGGTTAGTAGATGAACAAGATAACTGATATACGATCTATAAGTAATCTAACATTGTTAATGCTACCATGACCCATGATCCATACCCATAATCGCATGGAATTATACTCACGTATGAGTATTAACAGATCCAGCCTCACAGTGATACCGAGGCGGCACGGACCGCCAGTTGGCAGCCAGGGCAGTCATGGCTCCAGCATCCAACACTCCAAACCCAAAAAGATGATTGAACTCCAGTCCCACTCCGTTCATCGTCCATTTGAAACGACCCTGCAATTACACCTTTCACATCACATTTTATTACGCAATCAGCAATCTTTCAGAATCTGCACATAAGATTTTTGATATAATTTTTATGGACTCAAGAAATCTGCCATTAAAAAATAAACGAGTGCCCGTTACCTTAGCATCATACAACGAGTTCCTCTTGGATGTTAGGACAGTCAGATGTTGGATGTCTCGCCATGTTAGGTTCGGACTGAAAATAACAAAAAATATTTGCATTCAACGCGAGTAGTCACACTAGATTTCCACCACTCTGACCCTGGACAATTAAAATAGTACTGACTTTTAAATATGAGGAACTTCGACGAAAATTATAGCATCTCTCGTTTAAATCACAGACAAACACACTGCTTCAGGAGCGGTTGAAGATGTCACGGAGTTGACGAGGTTGCACATACAATACTCAAACTTGGCTAGCATATAGCGTCAGAGCGTTTGCTCTGACGCTATATGACACTAGTATGTTTGTACTAGCAGACTCAGGAGTAGCAGCTAACATCTCAGCGTGGGTTTCAGTTTATTTTTTTACCATAAAAGTTTATGGTGGTCAAAACGTTCAAAAAGGTGTTAAGAACTTGTACAATGGACACTTACTTAGCATGCAGAGCCAGAGCAAATACCCCAGCAGCTTCAGGAGCAGCAGCAGACGTCCCAGAGTGAGTTGCAGTACATTTGCCATACAAGTCAGTGGTGGCCACCCCCGTGCTAGGGTCTCGGGCGCCATTGCTGAAAGTGCTGGCGAGGGTTGAGGAGCAGGACTCATCGTAGTGCGCGTTCTGGCCGTCGTTAATTGCACTGAAAGGAAAAATATAGTTCAGTAGAGATGCCTAAAACGTATTTACGTGATAGTTATATTAATTGTACTATTCAGGTTGAAATTGCTCGGCATTTCCAAAATTTTAGGATGTGAATGAGACCATGAATACAAATGACTTTTACTATACAAATCGGTCAGCTACATTGACGATATTGTTTGGTTGGAGTTTGCCAAAAAAATTGTAAAATTCAAATGATGGTCCCCTATAGGATATGTTTTAGGTATTCGGTCTCTGCACCTTCTAAAATTACGCAACAACTTGCTATGTAATCCTGTATATTATAGGTATACGGCGTCTTAAAGATTGATGATGAATAACCAAGGCATGTCTCATACTCATACCTTGGGTGGATTGAAGGCACTTCTTATTAGGTCTTATTAGGTACCTGTTGATAGAGACAGTCCACATGGAAGCTGCATAACCGTCGCAGTTGCAGTCGTCATCCTCACCGCCATCACCGCTCGCCCACACGTAGATGTTGCCGAGGCCATTGCGACCCTGCATCAAAGAAAATCATTTAAAAACCGATTACACTTCGCTATGGTCATATCTTTACTAATATAAACTGCCTCGGTGGCGCAGCGGTAAGAGGGTCGCACTTTAAAGTGACGGCTGCGCCAGAGGTCCCGAGTTCGATCCCCGGGTCGGGCCAAAAATATGTTACTGAGTTTTCTGTTCAGAAATTCTTAGTATAGCCCGGAGTTTGGAAATTGGCGGTGTTTCACCCCCGTGCCTCGAAAAAGTACGTAGCCGTTGGTCCTGCGCCTGATCTCTCACCGGACGTGTCAGATTTCTGTCCCATAGGGCTATGAGAGTAAAAAGAATAGAGAGTGCACCTGTGTTTGCGCACACACTTGTACACTTTAATATGTCCCGCGCAGTCAGTTAGTCGTTGCGACTGGCCACCGTAGTCGAAATCAGCTAGGGGGTCTATGAATACATAGTCCCCCTAGTAATACTACTAATATTATAAAGCTGAAGAGTTTTTTATTTTTGAACGCGCTAATCTCAGGAATTATTGAGCAGATTTGAAAAAATATTATCGTGTTGGAAAGCTTATTTGATGAGAAAGGCTTCTGGCGGCATCATGCTGCGACGGGAGGGGAGGGAGCAACTTCAAAACGCGCGTACGAAGTCACAGGGGACCGCTAGTCATTGATATCTCGCAACGTTGATTAGGTGACGCAGCCTACGCGTTAAAGAAAGCAATTGGAAAATTAAACAAGCTTGCCTATGTGTCAGTGACCGAGTAGTATAGGCATGCGTCCGGCTAGCGTACGACACAGGGTTCGATTTCTTGTCTGTCTGCAATTTAGAGGTATTTTTACTTTATGATGTCTAATTATTATTAAGAAGTACACAACTAAAAATACGTGTTCTCTACTAAACATACTAGAAGCCACTATTTTTGGATAGGATTCACTTGACTCTCAGTTGACTTTCTTAAAGCCATGAACAAATCTAGATAAATAGTATAGTTTAATATGATATCAATACCCTGACTCCGGACTAAAAATACAGATTTTGTAAAAAGAAAAATATATTTTCAGTTAGTTTTTGTCGATCGAAGTATCATGCTCTTATTTCAAGTTTTACGCAAATCTTAAGCTTGGATTTTGTGTGTAAACAACCCCAAGTAGGTACTTTACAAAACTTATCGTAAGATCTAAAACAACAAGAGAAAGGACCAAAAGAAAGGGCACAAAGAGATTACGCTTCACAAACAAGTGTCATAGTTTTATTTCAATGAGGGTTTTTGATATTTTTTCTGCCACCAGACGGCGCCACGTAAGCGCCAGGTCCAAACAACTTGCACATAGTATTGATTTCTACCGAATTTCGGTAAATTCTACGTATTTGTGAATTCAATGTGCTTTTATAATGGTTTAGAGACAGAAAAAGGTTGCCGAAATAAATAATGATCTAAAAAACAGAGGCGCCAAAGAAACTGGCACTAAAGGAAAATATGAATAATAGGAGATACTATAATAACTAATGAAGAATAGGATTGTGTGGAATTTTGGACAGTGCTACCATGCAATATGTGATACATGACCATGACTATCTGCCTTTTTCTTTACATCATCAACTTATACATAATAAAATATATGTAAGCCTATTCCAGGTGCATATTAATCACTATAGTAGCTATGACTTGTAATAACACTGAACTGATAAAAATTGTAGTAACTTTTTTTTATTCAATATGTATATTATGTAATTATCGATAATAGGTGATCGTATTTGCATAGGGATAGTAGATAGTAGGAGTAAATTTATCTCTGTGAATAGCTACAAGCCACTGTTTCAATCGGCTTTTATCAGTTATAGGGAACATATGCCCTCCTGTTTTATTTGCACACATAGGCACTGTACAACACTGTAGTATTTTAGAAAACAGTACTCTTTTTGCAACTATTGTATGAATAAATAAATAATAAAAAATATCAGAAAATACAACATATTATGTATGTATTTTGACAAGTGGTTGGACCTGACGCCTAGGTGCTGCCACCTGGTGGGCGTCATTTTTGACAACCCTCATTCGCGAGTTACCTCCAGCTGTCACCTGCAGTGATTCGCACTACAACATAGGCTGTAAGCACACGCATTACTCGTACTTACAGACATATCAAAACAATCTGTTGTACCACATAATTAATACTCTATAGTTTTCGTAACGATTAGAATGGTAGTGAAACATCATTGTTATAAGAAAAATCACTTGCTCTATCATCTGAGCCCTAAAAAGAGCTTAAGAACTGCTTTATACGTAATTTTTTTGATACTATGCCAGTGGTTTATTTATTTATACGACACCTAGCTTTAGCTAGCATTAAAATAGAAGCGAACCGAGCAAATTACGGCTATTGTGAGTGCTTTCATGTTACGTTTTAATTTAATTTCAAGCCGTTGCACATGAACTATGTAGATTGCATGTACGCGGTTTCCCATCCACTCTAAGTGCAGTTATGGCTATTACGTAACTCGGTCGCTATCACCAATAGTTAAAGATTTTTCATAAATAGATGCTGACAACAAGAGGTAGCGACTGCCATCAACGTGCTGTTGACGCGCCATCGTCACGGCGAAATGTTTGACAGATGCCGTAAACTGTCTATTGTCTAGTTGTCGAGGACACACAATATACCCTTCTGGTGAATCCACATCGCCCGGCGGTAAAAGTATCCAAAAGATAAGGAGACATGTTCTGGCCGCATATGGGCCATATTTCATTGATATTAACTAACGTTCATAAGTGGCATTTTGTGTCCTAAATTGAATAAATTATTTTTGACTTTGTAATGCCATACGTCTAGAACTTCAGATACTATTAAACATACGTTGCGACATGAGTGGCGTGGCCGCCGGCACAACACCGCGGTACTGTGGATGTCACAGCCATATTTTAAAAACTGCGTGACTACAATCTAATGATTTTAAATCCGTTAAACTGTAATCTAACGATTTATTGTAAACCGAACTTTATACATTCTTACGTAAATTGACATAACGAATCTGTAGGCAAAGTAGTGGGTCAGGGTAGTTGACAAAGTAAAACACAATACAGTAAAAACGCAAATGCTAAACCATGTGAAGCATGTTCATAATATATCGACAGATTGTAATCTAATAGTCCCCCTAGCCGATTACGACTACGGTGGCCAGTCACAACGACTAATCGACTGCGCGGGACATATTATAGTGCACAAGTGTGTGCGCAAACACATGTGCACTCTCTATTCCTTTCACTCTCATAGCCCGATGGGACAGCAATCTGACACATTCGGCGAGAGATCAGGCGCAGGACCAACGGCGCAACGTGCTTTTTCGAGGCACGGGATTGAAACACCGCCAACTTGCAAACTCCGGGCTACCCTAAGAAATTCTGAACAGAAAAACCCAGGTTTATATTTTTGGCCCGACCTGGGGATCGAACGCAGGACCTCTGGCGCAGCCGTCGCTTTAAAGTGCGACCACCTAACCGCTGCGCCACCGAGGAAGTTAAGATTACAATCTACTGGATTTAAAACCGTTAGATTGTAATCTCACGGTTTTGACAATGTTACGGTGACATGCGTGCCACTGGAATGTACAACGACAGCACATCAGGTTACCCACTTTTGTTGCAAACTAGCCCCTATTACAAAGATATAAGACACCGCAGTGTTTACCGTGACGTGCTGTAGTCCGTACATACGTGCCGTGTCTCCGCGTCGTTATGCGTCGCTCGTGTTATTTCATGCCGTGACATTATTTTGTGAGACACTTTTCTTTTGACGACGTGTCCGCCGCGCTTACCTCCGGCCTAAAAGGATTGCAATCAAATCACTATCGCTTGCATGCGAGTTAACTTACCACCTAGCCTAGCGGATATGCACATCCGTTAGTTGCTTACAAATAGGCCACGACCTTATTCTCAGCTGAAGTAGGACAATCAAGTTAACAGCATCGGTTAAAGCGGGCTGGGACGGCTGATGAAACCGTTTAAGGATTAGCCTTCGGTGGATAAATTGGCTAATTGATAAAAAGAAGAGATTAGTGACTTGTGAGTTAATGAAGGACATTAAGATGTATATAATAAGAAAATTGCACGGGAGCTAAAAGAAAATCACAAGCTCGTTGGCACTCACATAAAGTTCACACCATGAGACCTCATGCGTTAGTGAGATAAGGGGTTTTTGTTTTTACCATACACATTAATAGTATTTAAAAACAAAGCCCAAAAGGTTTTGGATATATAAAATAAATTAGGATGTAACGAATGCTGTTTACTTTATTCCATTTCAACTTTCGAAGCAATAACAATATTAATTATATGTACATCAATATATAATTAAAAAATCTGCTATGTAAAAAACAGAAATAAGGGCTAAGGAAAGAAAACAATTACCTCCAAAGAACGAATACCTCTCCACTCTTTCAGTGTCTTAGTCCTTTTAGGAGAAGGGTTAAAGTCAAGGGGCAAAGTCAAAGTGAATGAGGCTTGCCATGTCGGCTAGCCGTTGTTACGATAAGTGCACGGAACATGACTAAAGGCCGTTTTAACAAAGTCAGATCAGACTTATCCGGCTGTATAAGTATAAACGGCCGATTTAAAAATGACATTTACATAAATGATTGCTGACAAATAGTCGACGTTTTAAAATAAGGCGTATTGTATTTTGTTCTACAAATATTCCCTATCTGACGTTGGTAAAATCAAGCCTTAGAGTGACTTTTTCAGCAAAGCTTTCAGTTTCAGGAAATGACCTTTCATGCTCTACGTCCGTGTAGGGACTTAAAAGCTGGCAACGGTGAAAGTGCTTTTAAAAGCTTTATGTAAGAGGTATTAGAAAGGACTAACTTTGATTGCAGAAAAGAGCATTTGTAGACTACTGCTACGCTGTTTTACGAACTAAAATATGCTTTACTATGAGAAAACGTTTCATTTTATTAATTTCATTAAGCATTTTACTCACACAGTCATTTTCCTAAACTCAATAGCTCAAATTGTGACAAATACAGAGTTTTGAACTTGAATCACCTCTTTATTAATGACATCAAAGTCAAAACAATATAATACTAAATTGGGGAATTGGATAAAGCAATCACCCAATCAACCATAAATTTATTAGGGCCATTAATTCGTCACCTGCGTAGGTTGTTATTGGCTTTCGCACCCATCAATCTTAATAAAATTATCCTTGAGAGGGGTGAAATTTGTCGTACTTGGTTTCTCTTGGTTGGTTTTAAACCAACCTTATAAGGCGGCGATGCCTGTAGCTGGCACGCTTTAATACCAGCTTCTTTCACGCTTACTGGCATGCCATTAACTGATAAGAATGCAAAAACGCAACTTAGTAACTTTTATGCAAGTTTGGCTTTCAAATGTATCCACGTAGTGTCAGCAACTTGCATATTAGCAGGCATGCAAGCTATTGGTCCGTTTTACAGGCATCAGTGTCACCATATTAAAACCGATCAGTGGCTGGCATGCCAGTTACTGGCATATAAAAGTTTATGAATTTGCGTTCTTGCATGCCCATATTGATACTGTTGATAAACACACCAGTTTAACAGCCCACCTCCCTCACATTCCATGCCAGCATGCGTAAACTTACACATAGAAGTAAATAGCACGTGCAAGTAGCTTGCATGAAAGTGTGCCAACTATTGGCCTTCAACCTTGGAAAATCACAGAATTACACTGGATGCAGACCGCTTGCCACCTGTAGAGGTGAAAATTTCGCAAAGTTTCCGTGAAACTTACACACGAAAACTTTCGAAGTTTTCAAAAATAAATTTCAAAATCAGGAACAATAATTTATTTACATTTAGTTAAATAATCATTTAAGTAAATGGATATCTATACTAATATTATAAAGCTGAAGAGTTTGTTTGTTTGTTTGTTTGTTTGTTTGTTTGAACGCGCTAATCTCAAAAACTACTGGCCCGATTTGAATTTTTTTTTTACGTTGGATAGTCCATTTATCGAGGAAGGCTTTAGGCTATATAACATAAAGATACGACTCATAAGACCACAGCAGAAATGAAAAATGTTGCGAAAACGAGAGAAAGATATTCCTTTTGAGACCGCTTAAGTTACACAAAAATCATGTATGACAGGATTGTTCAACATTAAGAGTTCTATAATAAAGTCCGCGACAGCATATGTCTATCTTTTATGGTTGACTTACTACAACCTTTTTTTGTTAATAAATTTGTAAAAAAATAATGCATTATTTTTAGAGGTGTATTATACACACGGGTATTTATTTTTATCAAAATAAATACATTCATCATCACGAGCATTTCATTTAGAACCAAGTTGCCCTGTATATCATTTGATTTCAATAAATATCTTAGGAGCTATCACAGTTTTAACATAACTCCGCACCAAAATAATGTTCGCAGCTTAAGTACAACGTGCGCTTGCGCTAATATATTATAAAGCTGAAGAGTTTGTTTGTTTGAACGCGCTTATCTCAGGAGCTGCTGGACCGATTTGAAAAAATATTTCTGTGTAGGATCTTATTTATCGAGGAAGGCTTTAGGATATAAAACATGACGCTGCGACGGGAGGGGAGGGAGCAAACTCAAAACGCGCGTACGAAGTCGCGGGGGACCGCTATATATTATAAAGCTGAAGAGTTTGTTTGTTTGAACGCGCTTATCTCAGGAACTGCTGAACCGATTTAAAAAAAAACTGCGTTGGATAGCTTATTTATCGAGAAAGGCTTTAGGATATAAAACATGACGCTGCGACGGGAGGGGAGGGAGCAAACTCAAAACGCGCGTACGAAGTCGCGGGGGACCGCTATATATTATAAAGCTGAAGAGTTTGTTTGTTTGAACGCGCTTATCTCAGGAACTGCTGAACCGATTTAAAAAAAAACTGCGTTGGATAGCTTATTTATCGAGAAAGGCTTTAGGATATAAAACATGACGCTGCGACGGGAGGGGAGGGAGCAAACTCAAAACGCGCGTACGAAGTCGCGGGGGACCGCTATATATTATAAAGCTGAAGAGTTTGTTTGTTTGAACGCGCTTATCTCAGGAACTGCTGAACCGATTTAAAAAAAAAACTGCGTTGGATAGCTTATTTATCGAGAAAGGCTTTAGGATATAAAACATGACGCTGCGACGGGAGGGGGCAAACTCAAAACGCGCGGACGTAGTCGCAGGGGACCGCTAGTAGAATAATATCTCTAATCGGGTTCCGAGCGATTTCCTCTACATTTCTTTCATTCTTAGACAAATAGCCGCTTCGTCATAGTTTTATTTTACATAACTTAATATAAATCGACGTTTTTCCAAGTGCCAAAATTGAAAGTTTTTTTTTACTTTCAATATTTGCAGAAGTTTTGTAAGTTTGCAGAAATACTCCCTTAGATGTAGAATGTTGCCTGGAAGTTTTTACCTCTAGTCGCTATGGAAAAGAAAGTACCTACAAATGGCAATTGTAACGGGTTGGTTTTTACTTGGAAAAAATATTAGGTAATTATAACTTGTATTTGTTAATTTTTAAAGTACGTTTCGCGCTATTTGCGTACCTAAGCTAACCGACAAATGCGGTATGGCGATCAGTACAAGTGTTTTTTTTTAATAGGTTCTACCTTCTTGAGAATGCGGAAAGTTACGATATTTTTTATATGAAATAAAATACAATAAGGACCGAGACGCTTTTACCTAGATAAAGTACTAAATACACACAAAGAACCCTCCTTTTAAACAAGTAAGTTTTCATTATTGATACAGATTGGAGAGGAGAAAGCGAAGTTATTTTTAGTTGTCGTCCGCACAATGACTTTTTCTACATGGATGAGTCTATACAAATGAGATTATTAGTGTCGTTACATGAAAACAGTTTCTTATTAACTCAATCAAGTGTTACTTTCTACTAGTATCTTAAAATATCGCTATAATAACTTAAAATCACTTATGGGAACAAACACTAGTTGTTTTTTAAAGTGGGTAAATTTTTACGGACTTAAAAAGAGGAGGTAATCAATTCAAAGTGTATGTATGTAATATTGTTGGAATTTGACAAAAGTCATAAAAGTCCGTTGTTCTAAAGGCTTCCAAACACGTCTGCTTAAAGTCTATGAATATTTATACATATATTTATAAGTCTGTCCACGGATTTCACAAAAATAAGAACAAGAAATTACCTACACCAACATTCTGTAGAACTCTACACTCATTATACACCGACTCGAAATAAATTTGTACTAAGTAGAGAGCAAATGCGCTATTTGAAGCTTTTCATTCAGTTTTTCAATACTGTAAAAGATACATCTTAGGACCACTTTGTAGCCACACTACTTGCATGTCACAAGAACCGTTCTTTTTCGGGAAAATATTGCGGTATTATATTAAAACAGGCCTAAATCTCCTTATAACTATTGAAGATTCATTCAGCTCAACATTGGTAAGATATTATATTGTTATCAACGCTCTGATATAAAAGCAGTGTTTCTGTGCATAGAGCGAGCAAATAAATGAAAGTGTAAGCAGCATAGATTAAATAAAGTTTAAAATCCGATAAAAAAAACGAAATACAGACTTTGTACAGTGACGAGTGAATCAAGGGTGGCTGTACAAATTACATTGATGCCATTTTTTTTTTAAATGGAAATTAACCAAAAAAACAATTTATTACTGTGATACTAGCGAGCGGGTCAAACTACTAACAACTGGTCGCCTCTTCTGCTTACTAGATACGGCGTAGAATTTATATTTTTATATCTATTTATGATTGGAACACAAACAGAATTACAATCGATGCATATAAAATTAAATCACTAAGTACAGATTGGACTGTTACCTTATTACAGTTTTCACAGCTTTATTATTTTATTATAATACAAATACGGGTATTAAATAAAATTCATCAAAATTAAATAAAAATGAAATAAGAATAATGGAAATTAAAAAATAATATTAATACATAAATTAAAAGAAATCGTTGTTACATCGACCACAAATTTCGCAGTATCGGGCCGACTGCACGGTAGCTCAATTGGTAGAGCGATTGGCCCGGTTAGCCAAGAAGTTGCTGGTTCGAGTCCCGCTCGTGCGCCATTTTTTGGTTTCTTATTTCATCTTGAGTGATAAAAACACTATTAACCATTAGATAGTGAGGCGTCATCAATTTCCAAGTTGAATTTATTCAGTAAAGAATAACTACTTGGCTGACTGTTGCATAAACAGACAGATGGCGCTAAACGTCACGCGTAATGATGTATCCATAAGAGACTACAAATTTCGCAAGGTCGGACCGACTGCACGGTAGCTCAATTGGTAGAGCGTTTAGCCAAGAAGTTGGTGGTTCGAGTCCCATCCGTGCGCAAAAAAAAATGGTTTCTTATTTCATCTTTACGAATATTAAAGATACTATTTTTTTTAGAATAAGCATGAATCATATTATCAACAATGAGTCGGATGTCTCTGACGAAAACAACATTTTGTATAGTGTTCTGAACATAGTGGCGAAGACAGTTTCTAAATTCGTCGTGAGTCGTCTCGTGAGGTGGTCACGTATCACTTAGGGAGGCAAAGTGTACTTGAAGCAAACATTGAGAGGTATTCTACGTTTGGATGTAGGTAAACAAACAATAGGAAACTAGACAGACACGATAGGAGAAGCGACACTTGATTAGATGAAATGATTAGGTATATGATTATAAGGCTCGATTTTACATATTTTATGTCAGATAAGGAATATTCTTCGAATGTAATACAAAACACCGAATTTGAAAACGTCGCTTTTTTTGTCAGCAATTATTAATGTAAATATCATTTTAAATCGATCATTTTACACTTATTCAGTCGGAAAAATCTTATTTGACGTTGGTGACATCAACACTAGTACAGTTAGGTATAATTAAGTACGGAATATACGAAACAGGGGAATTTTATAAAACGTGAAAATTGACATTTCAGTCGCCATTATCAGTTTTCGTACTTCAATTTTGATGTAATAAACTTAACTAAATCAGCTCTTTGTTCGACCTAAGACCCTTTACACACTGCGACTTTTAGCTGCGATTAAGTCGCGTTGCTAACGCGCGTTAACATTGATGCAGTCGCAAGATGTCAACTTTTACACACTGCGCTACTTTTAGCATCGATGCAATTGCGCTTCTGCATCGATGCTAACGCGCGACTGCATCGATGCTAAATTAAATCTGTTCATTGCGTTAGTCGCGATTTTGAAGCGTGTTTTCAAAACGCGCGACTGCATCGATGTGTAAGATGTGTAAGTCGCATTTGTGCGAAAGAAAGGTTTGAAAGATGAAACTGTCAGTATTATTTATAGTAATACCAATACATAGCTCTTTCTTTGTGAGAATGTAACTGCAAAACTGCTATAAGTCACATTGATTTGTTTGTTTTCTAATTGAAAGTAAACAAAGTTATTTTATGAGGAAATCGTGGACTTTCAGTGAAGCGTTGACATTTATCACGCTCTTGAGTAGAGTCACGTCCGGTCTTACTAAAGGATCATTCACACTAAAGATCTATTAGTTACGAATCGATTGCGCTTTCAAATTTAAAACAGTTAAGATGTAATACGAGTAAATAAAAACAAATTTACAAATAAAACTAAGGCCCGATTTCTCAAACATCAGATAAAACATAACTGACTGATAAAGAATAAAATGACTGATTTCAAAATGACATTTACATAAATGATTTCCCGTAAAATTGGTACTGTTCACAAATTAGCCATATTCTATTTTATTCGAAGAATACTACTTATGTGACAGTTGAAAAATCAGGCCTGTAGCATAATTATGGAACGTATTTTATGTTATTATCATTAAGAGCTGGGATTTTTTTCATACAAATAAAATAAAATAAAATAAGGCTATTATTTGTTAGACTCCAATATCATAGCCTACTCCTAACTAAACGGTAGTAGGTAGATACGTGAAATAAATCACAGCACTAGCATATATTATGATACATTATATTATTTTTCCTTCTAATTCTATTTACTTCACGGCTATGACGTGAACAAACGAGTTATAGTCCATAGACTTAAAGCAAAATATTTTATATGTAATTTTTTGCTTAAAAAATGACCTACCTACCTAAAATACCTCAAAAACGCGTTAAGATTAGAAACTGAAACTGTAAACAAATATTGATTTTGCAGGTTAGGAAACTGTCCAATTCTGACTATCTCACGTATAATAGGTCGAATTGATTACTTTTTGAAATTAGTAAGTTAACATATTTAATATTCCTTTCCAAGGTTGGTTTAAATTGAAATCGTCAGGGTAAATGTGAATTAACCTTTATTGGAAGCCCAAACACGAGGCAAGGTGATTGCTGTGTAATCAGAATCCTACTTGGCGTATTGTCAAAGGTTAAACAAAGTGAAATGCTGTACTTGAAATTCAAGGAATCCTTTTGCAATATGCAGACCTCTCTGAATCGGTACGAGTTGAGGAATATTTAATTTTGTAAAAGTGGGTAGGGAAGACTTGATTTTCAAATTGAATAGCAAAGCATTTATGATTGTGACAGAAGTACCTTAGTACCTACATCTACATTACTAGCGATCTCCCGTGACTTCGTCCGCGCGTTTTGAGTCTGCTTCCTCCCCTCCCGTCGTAGCGTAATGTTTTATAGCCTAAAGCCTTCCTCAAAAAATAAGCTATTCAACACAAAAATATTTTTCAAATCGATCCAGTGATTTCTGAGATTAGCGCGTACAAACAAACAAATAAATCAAACAAACTCTACAGCTTTATACGAGTATTATAGTATTAGTACAGATGAGATTTAATGATGGTGAGTGAGTATCGTTGCATTAGTTAGACATTGAGATACCAGTACAGCTGTTCAAGTAGTATTATTGAAATAAATAACCATCATTCGCTAAAAATAAATTGTGACAGCTATTTCAATTTCACGTAAGTATCACCTTTCCAGAAATATTGTTTTACCTGTCGCGATCCCTAAATATTTTTGGAAACCTGTATAAAATAAAAACTTTTATCATCAGTCATAAGCAAATTCTCTTCAAGTAAACCGCGAAACTGCGACGTTTCTGTCATATCTTTTGTCGTTTTCTTCTGCCAATTTATGTACGGACAACAGCAGGTCAACGTAAACACTGCGGTATCTTATGCAGTTGTAATAATGGCTAGTTTGCAACAAAAGTGGGTAACCTGATGTGCTGGCCACTGTACATGATATTATTATTACGAATTATTGTTCTAATTTTAGGTGAAAAAAGATCTTTTAATACGGATGATACGGAGCACATTAATAAGGATGGAAGTGAAAATGAAGGCGACAAAAGTGATGTCAGATATGTCTGTTTTTTTTACAGGCATGAAAGGTAAAAAATAATGTTATTGAATAATATGATCTAGACCGTAAACTTAACATGCGTACTCAGCGTTACAAAAATAATATTTGAGTAGAAAATATAAATTAACTAACTAAAACATTAGGGTACCAAACGATGCTGGTGTCAGAAAGAAAAAAAAGAAAGATATATATTTTTAAGGTAAACTAAACAAAGGCAAACATAAATTAAAGATGGGTGAAGGTATATAAATAAAATAAAATAAAAACATTTTTTAAAAAATACAAATAGCATGTAAATTAAAAGTTACAAGACTAGCTTCGCCAATCCAATCTAGTTTTTTTTTAAATTGATGAGAACTCATGTGGAAAATATCAATCTTTTTTTTTAGTTGATACAAGCTTATTGTACATTCGACACATCCTGACAATTGAATTATAATGGGAAATGTTGTTTATATAGACATCAATCGCAAATGGTTTTGGGTTACGGCATCTATATAAGGTATTAAAGTTAATAAGTGAGAGCAATGTTGAAGAGCCGATATTAAAATTTTTGCGGTTTACACCGGTATTACCTACTACGCAGACACCATTTCTTAATTGTGCTTCACTATTCAGTAATAAGAGCAGACTTTGGTCGGTTAACTTAGGGTTTAATTATTATTTTTCTCTGTCAGTTTGAATCAAACAGACAGAAAAGACAAGATAACCTTCGTTAAACTCTGGTTAAAATTAAATTCGCTAAGTGGGCCTACGTCTCTGATATTTTTCTGTTTATTATTATTCCGACCACTTCTCTCATCAATCAAAACACTAATTCCAAGTGCTATTTCACGTTAAAAGGCGATTGAAAATAGCCAATAAGCAATAAAGGGCTCCACGAAACCTATTTATCTGCAAAACTGTTACTTAGGATTCTACAGACGGTCCGATCGCAGGAATTTCCATTAAGCAGGTGTCAGAAAAAATACTCAGGTCCAAATGAAGGGGGTTCGATTTCCGACGGTAAACACCGCCCGCCCCCTTCCACCCCGACTCCTTTACTGTTCCCAGCCGTCAGATCTACTTATAGCAATATCTGTGGAGTATGAACGAGGAACTTTCGTTTTTCTTAAATAGAAGTCGCAGACAAGTAACAATTTTTGTGGAATAATAACTTTTTGGCAAAAGAAATTATTTCGTGTTTTATTAATAGATACACAACAATGGGAAATATAAGGTTAGCTTATTATTTTGACTGCTCTCTCTGTATTCTACCTACAAATACTAAAAAAATATTAATCTTTATTTTCATCAATTTCACATATGTAGTCTCTTATATTGCAAACTTAAGCCCCGCATTCAAACCTTGTGTTTCGCATTCGGACCGCTAAATATGTATAGACGAAATTAGTAACAAAATTTAGGGTTACTTGCCGTGAGGATTTCCACCGATCATTCTACAATCGTAAATGAATTAATGAAAATTACACGCCATATAGTGCCTCTGGGTTAACACTATCATAAGTACACACTATTTATAGTAAGACTGTCATACCTCATTAACGCACCTACAGTCTGTTTTTTGTAAGACTAATATTGTAAACAATCTTGACAATCCTTTGTAACGAAATTATTAGTTTTAAAATAAGATAAACACGAAACTTACAACTTACATAGGTAATCTATCGTTGAATACTAAGATCTTTTTCAATCAATAGTTAATAAATTTTATTTACAGATATTATTTTGAAAGTTATGAAAAGATTATTAACATAATTGGACTAGCAAAGAAAAACGGACTTTAACGATGAACTTTAAAGTCGCGTTACATGGCCCGTCGAGGGTCTGTCAGTCCTATAACGAAGCTCTGTAAGTCAAGACTACTAGTATTGAGATACGAAACACTAACATACCTCATTGACGTCCCTGGGCCAAGACTTGTGACTTGTGATCCCTAGGCCTTGACTATAGCTCGCATAGTGGCGTTCCGAGGCCTTTCAACGGTTTATTGTCAGTCATCTTTGAGGCCTCTATTTGCTGTTAAGATTTACTCCAGTGTTTCTCAAACATTGTTCTGCCATGGCCCACTTATTTTCGCCCTACCTGTGTCGTGCCGTGACGCATCAGAACGCAATCGGTTTAAAGAAAGAAGAAAGAAAGAAAATGAATTTATTCGACCAAAAAGTTAAAATAATTACATATATATTTAAAAAAAAAACATACGCTTAGGCCGAAAAAGGCACCCGCTCAGCATTGGTCGTGGCAGCAGCAGAACGCAAACCACGACGCTGATTTTCAGCGAGTGCCTTTGTGGGTAGGTACAAAAAAACAAATAAAAAAAAACACAAGCTAATAAAAACAACATAAAATAATATTAACAATATTTAAGATATATTTATTAATAACAAACAAGAAAAAATTAAACTAAGACATGCAACATAAAAAAATAACCTAATATTAATACCTATTCAAAAACGAAACCATTTCCTTGCGGCAAGGAGGCTATGATGCTGGCTGCGTTGCCGCGTTGGATAGCTATGCTGATCCTTTGGGCTAGGAACCAGCCAGCTTTATTATTGGCTGTTAAAGAATTTAATTTTGGCGCATTTTTTCTAAACAGCAGTTTAGCAGAGGGTCCCCACGGTCCAAATGTTTCAACGCCAAACGGCGCAAACACATAATCACTTGCAAGTGAAACGTACTTGCGACGCTTGGCGTTTTCAGCCAACTCCGCTGCTGCTCCAGCTTTAAGGGCTGATTCTCTGAGATGGGAAGGGGCCAAAGTATCGACACAAGTTGCATCCCAAACTAAGGCCCGACCCCGTTCCCAGGGAATAAGAGTTAGGCCATCGGGTCTCTTGCCATCATCACGGACCAAACCACGTGGTTCCAACGTGGAAGGAACATTAATGGTCGCAAGAGCTCTTCTGATGGCGTCATTAAGGGTAGCGTGACGGGCGAAACGCCCAGCGCTTTGCTGGCAACAAAGGCAGTGGAGACCAAATTTATCAACCTCCTTGCCACATGGACACGTAAAAATTTCACATATAGGGGTACCAAGGCGGAGACCCACACACACCCGGAAAGACTCACTATCGAAAAGAGTGCCCAAATTTTTCGACGGTAAAGCATGAAGCCAATGACCAGAATCTTTGCAGGAAACTGCCAAGAGCCTTGCGCGACCACTGTCACTATCGGAATTTTGAAGTAAATAATTGAAGGTCTCTCTCGCAAGAGGGACATCCCAAAGTTTTTGCTGGTGACGTTCCTTAATATAATATACAATATTTTTATTTTATTATACAATATTTTAACTTAAAATTACGATAAGAATAACAGACATATTGTAGGTATTATTTAAAATTTAAAATTATCATTTCATTCAATTCATTGACATAGAAATTAAAATTGAGCCCATTGTGAGCTCTGCGATTACTCGCGGAACGGAATGTGGCCAAACCCAAGATTCGGAGAAAAAAAAAGTAACAAAAAAAAAACTCTGATCTTGGGTTCGGCATACATTTAATATGAAAACTTTCGGATCAAATCACGACACGTCACATCTAACTAATAAAAACGTTACCATACTAAATGTCTGACACCGATTCCATTCTGAGAGTCACGACACGACACGTCAGACATGTCTCCACTTAAGCCCAAGCTGGTTTCATTAGGTTATTACTATTTTTAAAGCAAGACGGAAATGTTGCGACCTAAGATGTTTTTAAATTATATATTCGTCGAATGCGCTCGAAAATGGCTACATGAAAGGCAGGTGCCCGGAGTGCATTCAGTCGGGCACGCTTTCTCTTTACGGCTATACGTCTCGACAGCGTCTTAATTTTTTTTCGTTTTCTGGTAAAAATGCGTTCTTGTGTATAGTACTAATTACACTGCAACTGTTAGAGACAAGAAAAATGTGTCATTACATTCATAAGTATAGTTTTTTTTTTAATTTAAAGGTATTAAAACTTAAAATACGCATTTAGCCTTTACCGTAATTTGGCAATGGCTGACATTAGGCTAAAGAGCGACATCTCGCTCTTTAGACTCTCGCGCTAATGAGCGCTTAGAAGCAATAAGTACGTAACGAATGTTATATATTTATCACTTTCTATCAACAGGCATGCCCCATCATTTGTCTCTTTTGGCGGTTTGCGTCGTAATACAATATACGAAAAGCTTTAATGTTAATGTATAACATGTCTATCCTTTTGAACGTCATTGGTTGCGACCCAGTTTTTCATTAAAGGCCCGGTACCGGATCGCGATCCTGCAAATGGTACACATCGACCTACTTTATTTAAATACTGTAAAGTACAGCACCAACATACCTCATTAACGCCTCTGACTATGGCCCTCATTGTCGCGTTCCTAGGCCCGTCGACGGTTCTGCCGTCATCTGTGGGGCCCCATGAAGCGCTATAGATGTGGATTTTGTGGGGTTCATGCCCCATGGAGTTGGCTTCGATCAGATCCGTCATGTACGGCTGGTCCAGCATTCTGATGCCTGTGGAAGAGGAGATAGTGAGAACGTTGGGTTAAGGTTAGGTGTTCATTGAGTTAACTTAGTTTTAAGACTTAGGATTCATGAGTAGGTAATAGTGTGATAATTACTTTTATTTTTTCGCAGATATACTTTATCGACTAGGGCCCCTATTGAGAGTATATTAGAGTGATTCGAATCACTCGCGCCAAGATGGCGTGTGTAATTCATTGAATAATGTCCGATTTCCCAATAAAAATTTGTTTAATTCCACGCAGGAGTGATTTGAAAACAACATAATTTTGTGAGTGCCTACGTCTATATTTTGCATGATTTTCATTGTTTTTTAATTGGTTTTCGAACGCAATTCCCTCGCCGTATTTAATCGAGTGAATGAAAAATAGAGCTCCTATTTGGTACAAAATAAAAAATATAATCTATTTAATTTAAAATAAATGGAAATATAACATCAAATTTTACTTTTCACTAAACTGAACCTTATATAAAGAAACCATAACAGTATTACGGCACGTGTTTTTATCTGTTTACGGAGCTTACCTTTGAATGCAAAGGTAAGCTCCTAGTCCTTCGTAATACTTTGATTACAAACAATATTTTTATCGTATTTGGAAAACGAAATAAATTCTCTGCGGCGAAATTATTGGACGCCTACGCCTGTCTTATTATTTTGACGAAATAAAACGCAAGGCAGACAAAGCTTATCTTAAAACAATATTTCGATACAAAAGAGTTTGATTAAGTTACGGTGCTATTTTTGTACAGTTTAAATAAGGGAATGCTTAGTTTTGTTATAGCGTAAGAAAGGTAACGGTAATGCACGCGTTCAAATCTTTGTTCATCCCTCACGGATGTATTTATCAACAGTCTTTTGTTATGCTTTTGTTTATGCGACCGCCGGCGGCCTTTTGATCCGTGCGCGTCTAACCCAAATTGATTTAACGTCGACTTTTAAATTTGATATGAATTATGCAGCAATATACATACTATATGAATGACCTTACAATATTATGTACTATTTTAAAAACCATATAGTACTCGTTCATTTTTTATGCGGCTAAAAGCAAACGCTCAAAATTTATTACAACAGCAAAGTCGCTAAGTACTTCTGCCACGCTTCAACAATTTTCAGATAATGGTATATATAGATAAGTTAGTATAATGGAATTCGAATTAACATTTAAAAGTATCGTATACTTCTATTTTTGAAGAGTTGCAAACCTCAAGCAAAAAAAGTAAATTCTAAAATAACTTTTGTCAAATACGCTTTCCAGAACATACAGCTTTTAACTTTACGATAAAATAAATAAATATGCACCAGACAACACACCAATTGTCGTGGTTTCGAAATAAGAAAAAATATTTCTTGTGTTACGAATACCAGACAACGATTATGACGGGGGCGTCTCCCATAAATACTTAAATACATATTAAACATCCATGACTCAGGTTCAAATTCGTGCTCATCACACAAATATTTGCCCCTTGCGGGATTCGAACCCGCGAAGGCCGGCGTAATAGTCAGGTGCTGTAACCAATACACCAAACGCGTCGATCAAATTTTAACTCAAATATCGTCGAGTAGAAGTAATAACTGACAATGGATGTTTTATTGAAACTACAATCTCTCCGCGCCACCGTAATGTAATACCATTGTGAATATTACGTTCATTGAGATTGATGACCATCGAAATAATCCTGAAGTAGTCATATCATGTGACATATCGGCGGGGCTATTACATATATCGATCGCTTTCATATTGCAATCTGTAACGACGGCATATCCCTCAAGCGTATGTGAACGAGACACAATAGGTATTCTATTGTTATGCGGTCGCTTGCGACCGCTCGGGTGTTGAGGTATTAAGTGTATTTTAAAAGCTTATATACACAGTCTGACCATAAATACTGGTAGGTACAGTTAAAAATAAGAAAGATATTACTTTTGAATTTGGAATCTGTCATTTTTATACGATTGCTTATTGTGTTTTCTAATTTTGGCGCCAATACATTTTATAATATTTTGCGATATTAAAATGGAGTGGGGTGATAAAGAGAAACGAATCTCTGTGATTGCATTACACAAAGTTGGTATGGAGCCAAATGCAATTTTTAGAACTCTCCATACGCTTGGTACCTATTAGTCAAATGTTTTTGTACCGGGCTATCAATAGGTACAATGAGACCTCCTCTGTTTGTGGCAGAAAAAGATCTGGGCTTCCACTTAGTGTTCGTACGAAAAAGGTGGTCAAAGCAGTAAGGGAAAGAATTCGCAGAAATCCTGTCCGAAAGCAATAGATTTTATCTCGGGAGATGAAAACAGCACCCAGAACCATGTCGCGTATTTTAAAAGATCACTTAGGACTTGCAGCCTATAAGAGACGCACTGTTCATTTTTGAACTGATAATTTAAAAAAGAATACGGTGGTAAAATCGAAAAAAACTACTGAAGCGGTACATTATTTTTTTGCAAATTCACAAAATTTGCAAAAAAAATATATCTTGGAAACTACTAAAATTTGGCTAACATACATAGGGTACATTTGGACAGTCTTGGATGAAAGGTTTCCAAAAAAAATTTGGACGTCACTGTTTCGCCACTTATATAAGCCGCGTACCTACCAGCAAATGGCAGTGCCACTAAGTAGATTTTTTCAGTTACAGTGTGTCACTTTACTCATTTAACTTGTAACACTTGTTGTAACATACCACCAGAATGCCATGCTACATCCCACGCAATCGCATAGCAATCGTTTCATAGTCACGTAATTCCCCTGCCGATAGTGTCCCAGCATTAAGGCCCATGTAAATCAATCATGGCGACAAAGTGTGGCTACAAGGATTGTGTTTTAGTTATCAGCGTAGTGATAAGAGGAAATACTTGTATGCATGTAGCTCACTGTGCGGTTCGCACTTACGTTGGGGATTTTTCGGCACTAATGTTTTAGGTTTATATTTATAAGTAGGTATGTACTAAAAGTTTGCTTTCTCTATTTGAAGTGCTCCTTTTGAACATGCGGTGATTTGTAGTTTCTGACATATTTAAATAGGGTCTTAAAATGAACATGGAAAAGACGAAAATTATGTCGAACTCCCCTGTCGTACCCACTCCAGTATCCGTTGGGAACTCAACTCTCGAAGTTGTCGACGAGTACGTCTACCTGGGACAAGTGATCCAATTGGGTAGGTCCAACTTCGAGAAAGAGGTCAATCGACGAATCCAACTCGGCTGGGCAGCGTTCGGGAAAGAGTGTCTTCTCATCTCATCTACCTCAGTGTCTGAAGACGAAAGTCTTCAACCAGTGTGTGTTACCAGTGATGACATACGGATCCGAAACATGGTCTCTTACTATGGGCCTTATAATGAAGCTCAAAATCACACAACGAGCGATGGAAAGGGCTATGCTGGGTGTTTCTCTACGGGATCGAATCAGAAATGAGGAGATACGTAGAAGAACTAAGGTCACGGACATAGCCTTGAGAATCAGTAAGCCCAAGTGGCAATAAGCAGGGCACATAGCGCGAAGAACTGATGGCCGTTGGGGCAGGAAAGCTCTAGATTGGAGACCCTTCGACCAGAGACGCAGCGTGGGACGACGACCAACAAGATGGACAGACGACCTTATAAAGATCGCAGGATCAAACTGGATGCAGACCGCTAGTGATCGGTCGCTGTGGAAATCCTTGGGGGAGGCCTATGTTCAGCAGTGGACGTCCTTTGGCTGATAATGATGATGATGATGATGACATATTTAAAGTACCTAATTAAGTTATCCCACTGATGTGGAAAGGCCTCACCTTAAGACTATAGTATGCTGGTGGAACCATTGGCGGAATTGTCTACATTTGCGGTAGAAATATGCTTGCGGGCGACAACGTTCAACAACCCGTAAACCTTTATAGAATGAGACAAATTCGTTCCATTCGTTTTCCTTCGTTTTTATACATTCTATACTTAGCTTGTATGTCTTTTTATTAATATTATTTAGGAATTATAAGATCATAAACATTCACTTTTTAGGCAAAAAAAGCCGCCTGCACGTTAGGCTTAAGTATGAGGGTAGAGCCATACTCCATCGACCCGGCGGTCTCAGTGCAGATTGATGAAGAAGCTTTTGCAAGGCAAGCGTCAGACCTTATCAAGCCGCCTATAAAGGGTCCATGACAATACCTAATAGCAACCGATATTAGCCGGGACCAGCGGCTTAACATGCCTTCCGATGCACGAAGATGCTCATGATATGCGTCACGTTTATAATGATCACCCATCCAAAGACGAGCACGCCGTAGGTTATGAAATCTCGTTTTTTGAGTCAATTTATTCGTTGTTGAACATGGTTATTTAAAAAAAAAACATATATCCTAGTTTCGCAACCAGTTAGGCTGGCTCCCCATTCGGCAGCGTAGGCACATTCGGACACTTTGAATGTTATACTCCATTCTCTGCGATTCGAACTCTCCGTCCTATCTTAAAGATAAATTCTCATACCTCCACTCTTCTCATGACCGGTCCCTTCGCTCTAGTAGCTCTCTTCAACTATTCACTCCCCGTCACACTTCTGGCTTTATGTCCAATTCCTTTACTCTCACAGCCATTCGACTTTGGAATGGGCTTCCAAAAAGTGTCCAAACATCTACCTCGAAATTTATCTTCAAAAAGGCATTACGAACACTATATAGAGACGAACACTATATAGAGACGAACTCACTGACCCGTCTCATTGACATTAATTTATCTATGTGTACCATATTATGTATATTTAAATGATGTGTATGTTTATATAATAAATATATTATTTCATTATTTTTATATAATCTTATATAAGTAATAGGCAGTTTGTATGTTTATCATCGTATTATAGTTATCTCTATCGCTATTCTCTTATCTTTTATTGACTCTATAACTTTACTTGCACCGCCTGTATATATATATTTCTCTGTCCTGACCTATGGTTGACTGGTAGAGAATGCTTTTGGCATTAAGTCCGCCATATGTACCTACAATTTTTTGTTGTGTGCATAAAGTTTTTAAATAAATAAAAAATAAATAAAAAACAATCTCAAACAGTAGGGTAGATTTATTATAACTAATAATTTTTGTTCTCGACGAAAAAAGATATCAAATGACTCCCTCTCTTCTGTCCATTTCATTACCTATTTATACATGAACGACTTCAAACTAAAACAGAAAAGTAAATGTCGGCAGACTTAAATAGGGTTTTTCTTATTTACAAAACTCATGTTCGCTGAGGCGTAATATTGTTGGGTCGTAAGTACGTATTTATAAACGTTACGTAACACAAAAAGTTACGGTCTTTTATTTTAACCTTTTCCGACCCAATCTGTACACCCAAGATTTAAGGCTGGATATGTTTACATTTTTTTAGAGCTGAAGAATTTATGTGTTTGTTTGAACGCGCTAATCTCAGGAACTACTAGACCGATTCAAAAAAATCTACTTATGTTGGATAGCTTATTTATTAAGGAAGGCTTTTAGCTATAAAACATTACGTTGCAACGGGAGGAGAGGGAGCAAACTAAAAACGCGCGGACGCAGTCGCGGGGGACCGCTAGTTGAAAATAAACGTTTATTTGATTGCAGTGATTATTAGTAAAATTTATCATTTTTTTATATATGCATTGACCTCCCACTTAGTTTACTAATACAAGGGCCCTACCTTAATTGCACCAAATGAATGATGAAAAGGTGCAACTCCCCCCCCCCCTCTCTTATGTAATCACTAAAAATGAAGATATAAAATAAACTTTTAAAAAAAGTAAAAACCGACTTCAAAACCAAAATGACTAAAAAGTCTTAAATAAACTCTTCACCGTTGAAAGGAAAGGAATCCGTTTTAGGCAAACAATTTCTTTTTGGAGTCGGTGCTGTGATAGTTGATGCTTGATGGTCAAAGTGATGGCACCGATTGCACCTTTTGATTATATTTTTTAAGAAGCTACAAATTACTTATCATAAGTTCCGTCATTATAATTACTGAACTCCTAAGCGTTAAGGAGTTCCTCCATCAGCTTAGCCTCACAAGATGTTGACTATCAGACGTAACAACACTTCAACATTAAGATTCCAGTAAAAAAACACTATACATGCCTTTAAAATTTGAGGGTTTCCCTCGATTACACCAAGATCCCATCATCAGATCCCAAAATGGAAAAAATGGGACCAACTAGAAAGTACACCCTCTAAGTAGGTGAAAAAAATTTTCGATTTGGTCGACAAACGACTGAGATATGAGGTAACATACATACAAAAAAAAAAATAATGATAAAAAAAAACATACAGTCGAATTGATAACCTCCTCCTTTTTTGAAGTCGGTTAAAAAAAATAATACCAATAGTGTGTGGCTGTAATAGCTGAAGAAGAAGCAATATTGTTTGCTATATATTTTAAAAAAATAAACCGCCGGTTTTTTTTTTAAAAACATGGTTTTAAGTTATGACCAATACCCAAAAACTACTAGACCGACTTTGATGTAACTGACACTATACCCCAAGTTGCACTATACCTGGTTGAGCTATAGAAGCTATAGAGCTGAAGAAAGAAACATCTCGCTATGACTTTTCGTTTTTGAGAAATCCGTGGGCAAGCATACAGACTTACATACACTTACGTAATTCAGCACACGTGTTTCGAAGCCTTACATAGCTTAGATCAACATACTCAGAATTATTAAATTCCAACAACATCACATACATACACATTGAATTGATTAGGAACTTCCTTTTTTTGAATTCGGTAAAAAAATTAAAAAACCGGCCAAGTACAACTACTCGGAACCCTCCTTATAAACCTTATTTTGATAACATAAGTCGCAAAAAATTACGATTTTCGCATTTTTAGGGTTCCGTAGCCGAATGGCAAAAAACGGAACCCTCATAGTTTCGTCAAGTCTGTATGTCTGTCTGTACGGACGGCGTATGTCACAGACACTTTATTCTGTAACTATAAGGATCACACTGTTGAAATTTGGTAGAAAGATGTATTCTGTTAACCGCTTTACGATTCTCATACTAAAAATAAATAAATATGATATTTAAGGGGCTTCATGAAACTAAAACAGTTTTTTTTTAGTCAAACCTATGCGTGTGGGGAGTCTATACATAGGTCTTTTATAAAGACATAAAGGTTCCCACAACCATTTTCTTTTAAAGTCTAACGTTTAATAGATAGACGCTTCCAAACTGGTAAAATTAGGGGTCCCCCCCTCCCCCATCTAACTTCTAAACTAAGCGAGTGTAAATTTTGAAAAAAATATATAATGTAGATCTTAACAAACACTTTCAACTTAAATAACTTGGCTTGGACAAGATCGGACAAGAGGTTTTAGAGATATAGCACATTTTCAACAACCACAAACTTAACTTTGTTCTTCATACAAACACTATGAAAAACAAAGTTATATTTGCTGTGAATAAAATATTGTGGTATTTAAGCTAAGTGGAAGTAAGTGGATTCCCTCATTCAGTTAAAGTTGGCACGGAACCCTCAGTGCGCGAGTCCGACTCGCACTTAGCCGGTTTATTTTTCTATATTTTTGCTATAAGATGTTGCTGTTACCAAATCTCAAGATCCTGAGTACACAGGACGTACCCTGTAGGTTTTGACGCAAAATTTGCGGCACAAACGGATGTATATTTTGATTGCGTTTGCTAAGAAGTTTTTATTTATTTATACTTTATTGCACAATTATAAAATTTTGTACAAAAGGTGGACTTAACGCCATATGACGTTCTCTAACAGTCATGCCTTTGGGCTAAGCAGAAATGATTGTGGGCGGTGCGACAAAGAAAAAAAATATAATTATATATATAAAAAATGTCTACATAAATAATAGATACGTACTTAGATTGATTTTGTTTACAGCTCCAAGGGACAGTAGACTGAGTATATGATATAAAAACCAGCTTGACACCTCCACATATTTCTGAGGAAAAGGGTCGTGACACAGACGAATGAATATATGACTAAAAAAAAGAAAAAAAATCCAGGATGTCGATATTGATCTACTAATCACACTCATCAGATTCTTACGCCAAAGTCAATTAAATTAAGTATGTGGTTCTACGGGAGTTAGGATATTGGTTTCATGAAGCCGTTACTAAGCAAAAGTTTATGTTTCCATTAAATATTCTACAGTTAATATACTAGTAATATAGGTACAATATTACTTAAATGTAAAGGCACGGTGGTTTGTTTCAGAGTTCTAGGGAATTCAAAAAGTTTTAGTGCCAAGGAGAGAATTCCTACGAACTTCAAGTAGTTTAACTTACTAAGTTCCAAACTTATTTCATATCCAATATCGAAGTTAACAGAAGTACAGAACTTTTGGTAATAATTCAGCTGACCTGAAGCCAGCCACCTTAGTATTATAAGTACACATTAGGTTTTTATTACAATTTTGTATGTACCGAATATTTATTATGATTTATTAAAAGAATCAATCAAATTACTTTTGATACATTCAAAATAAATTCCTCATTTTGGCGCCATAAAATTACTTAACTTGAATCATTTTTATCTTATCGAGTTTCAGTGACAGTAATTTTTAAAAAAAAAAAACAATAGAACATCAGCCACAACAACGTGAATTAATTCTAACAAAAGACTGCAAAGTTCATCTCTAGTAGGAAATCGAAATTTAAAATAGGAATGCTATGTGACTACCGGCACAGAAGAGGCAATCATGCGCGTCAGTGGAGCGAGCGAAATGAGAAATGACCACAGAAGCAAAGCTATACCTCGGGATATTACTTATTTTATAACACCATCGTGGGCTCATTTCTATAAACTCGTATTTTTGAGTGGAGGAAGTGGAAAATACGTTCAGTTAATCTTAAAATGCTTAGTTATCCATATGCCATTTGTGAAAGCAGAAGCTTTTTACAGACTCAGAAAGCAGGAAAAAGTGTCATTAGATTATTTTAAAGGAGTTTTCACCCTTTTTCCCATTGCAAAGGAGGTAACCTCCTTTTAAGAGCGGGTAACAAAACTGATCGAAGGATACTATGTAAGAATGTAAAGTGTTTTGTGACCTTCACCCATAACCTACTAACCTTTGGCATGAGAGATTATGAATATTAATCCTATGACACGAGGCATAAGCAAGGGCTTTGCGGATTTTTCCCTCTAAAAGCCCTTTGTGGCACCGTATAATAAGTGAACTCATAATTTATTACGACGGCACTCATGTTATGTATATTTAACAACTCTATGGTTCTGTGCGGCTTTGCCGTCGCCAATTTCAAAGATTTCCCGCACAAAAAACTTTCTGATTTTTACTCCAACAGCAGATTATTGTACTACTGTGTAGTTATTATGTTTATAGTCCGCAATAAAGTATTTTTATTATTACTATTTTCAGATATAGGTACATAAAATGGGGAAAAAGACGTTAGTTTAATAAAATATAGCTAAAACTCTTACACACGTAGTAAGTATCGACGACACCAAAGAAAAGAAAAAAAGAACCGTACATTACACGATAAAAAGATTTAAAAAACATAGCAAAATAAAATATAAAAAATGTGGAGTTCGCCACATTTTGTACACAGGTAGTATGAGAATATTTATTTCTTTGTGAGTGCTAAACTTATGTTTAAGAAAGATTTATTTGATTTGATTTGTATAAAATTAGCAGGTAATTTACATTCAACTGTTGTCTTTTGACGATTAACTTTGAGTAAGATTAGAATGGTTTCAAATAGTATGGTTAAACAATATAACAAAGCAATTTTATATATCGAATCAGCCTTTAATCTCTAGAAGGTAAGTTTAACCTAGAGGCATAAACTTACCCTCCGTTTTAAGGTAAGTAAAGCACACCCGTATGTTTATTACTGATCAGGAAAACTTTACATGACATAAATTATAAGTAATGACTCTCTTTTTTTTATTGAAATTACTTTTTTGTGTGAGTTCGTTCCATTTTAGACATGGTATACTCTTATTGATCTGTAGACATTGTCAAAGACAATGTCAAAGTAGAAAATGCTACTTTAATAGAAAACATTAAAGTAGCATTTTCTACTTTGACTTTGTACATGACAGAAAATGTATTGGAGAAGACAGAAAGTTCAAAACTCTTTCCATGCATTTGGTGACAAAATTTAAAACGACAAGATTGCAATCTCTGATCTAAGCTCAAGTCAGAATCAAGATAGAGCCCATTTTAAAAAAAATAAGAACTTACCAGCCACTTTGGAGTGGTAAGCGACTCCGACGCCGCATACGCCGTTGTCTCTGGCCGCTGCGACCTCCCCTGCACACCTCGTGCCATGACTATTAAAGGAAAACAGTTTTTATGACAGACAAACAGTTAAGAAAATGTTATGACAATGATGTTATGTTATGTACAGTCGACAGCACATCAAGTTACTCACTTTTGTTGCAAACTAGCCCTTATTACAACTGAATAAGATACCGCAGTGTTTACCTTGTCGTGCTGTTGTCCGTACAATGACGCATATACCTGTGCTTGTGTTCACGAAGCACACGAGCACAGGTTGGATGAATGTTGAGATGATGGCAGCTAATTTATAATTATATTTTTGGTTTTATTGTGTTTTGACACAAACTTAATATTATAATATTGTATGAGTGTTATAGGCATGCACCCGGATGACGTAAGACACAGGGTTCCTTGATTCCTTGTCTGACATAGTTGCTCTTTTCAAGTGCCATTTGTAATGTTACGAGATATTTTAAAAAACCAATGAACTAAAATAGTTACATAAAATATTAAAGCTTTGAAAACGGCTTGAAATAATCAAGTAATTGGTAAGCTTCAGAAGAAGCTCTCTCATCATAACTTCTAAACGAGGAGATCGCCAACCTCCAAAATTCCCATGGGGTGTGTTGCGATCTTGCTCTGAACCGTTAAAGTTCCAGGCAGATCAATTCTCACTAAAGTAGTTGAGTCGTTAAATTGGCATTACGAAGCAGAAAATTTAAAGTATTTCCATGTCATTCACACATGTCGTGATTTCCGACGCTAATCTTCTGTATTATACAAAATCGTAATGCATATTAGCTGATTCGTACAAAAACAGAGCTGCTTAACTGTCAAAGCAACACCCCGAAAGAGCTATTGTATAAATACGATTTATACAATCCGATTCAAAAGTTACAAGTCACAAGTGTAAGATTGACTCAACATAATTATTTGATACCCAAGGATGTAACTCCATTAAGTCCCACCCACTAACTCGCTAAACGTTTATTTCATAAGTGCCTAATCATGTCTACACTGTAAGGTACCTACTATAAACGTCGAACAGTAAATCTGAAGTCTGAGAAATTTCCCTTTGTTCCCTGAATTTCAGGAACACTATCAGCAAAGCATAACTTGTCCCAAAGTTTGGCTTGCGTCCCCAATTCTCCTGCTACAGGATAATTTTCAGGAGGCATTTTCCTTTGAGTGGATGTAATACTCAACATTCTGTCTTGTTTAGTGTTTACTGAAAATTAGGTTTAACAGTTGAATTTATTCAACACCGGATGAGTCGTGAAAATAATCGCAGTTCTGTTGATTTACAGTTTCTCTATTTTCACTTTATTAAAGTTATTGTGATAAGTTTATGCCTATAATTTATCAAAATCTTATATATATTTATTTTACGCAACATAGGCGTTTATGTTTTCTTAATTAATTAAAATTTTATAAGTATTCATTACATTAGTCAATCCTCCTCTTGTTTCTCTGCAATATTATTAATTTTAGGAAGATATATCCAGTTTGTGAATAAAATTCTCACGTCAGAACGACAAGTCTTTACAAAATTTTATATTTAGCTGAAAATAAATTTTGCTAAATTCTGAAGTTGGGATAAATGAGACGTCTCAAAGAAATTACACTTATGAATATCTGTCATATTGTTTTTTGGTCAAGTGAATTTCTTCCTAGAATTTAAACCAAATTCATTCTAAAGACAATTTTGAAGTATAGGAAATAGCTTTAAGAACCACTATTGACATAGAAGTAGCGTGTAAGAATCGATAGGTCTTTGACGTAATGTAACAGTTACAATGTAATACTTTTTTATATAACCATAACCAGTTACATGATTATTTCATGGCAGTGATGGGAAAAGCAAGGGGTAGCTCACCTGTTGAACCAGTCATCCGTGTATCGTGGGTACGGAAACGGATCGTTGCTGCTAAAGTCGTATGAAGCTTCTGCGTTCTGTAACAAAATAGTTCTATTTCAATACTAATTATTGTTTATTTTCTTCAACCCTAGGTTGGTTTTCAGCGGGAAGAAAATGCTTACAAATAATACAAACAAGTGGGTGTTGTTTGAACAAAGTTAAATGCAATACGAGACGCGCGGCTCCGCCCACAGAAACTGTAACTTGCGTTAAATATCAGACAAGAGTTTTTTATAGGCAATTTTAAAAACAACTAAATCTACTTATCGTACAACTCACGTTGTAATAAAGTGTAAATCAATACACTAACATCGTTTTTATAAATAATATTAAAGGATTTTTTTTTAAATATGAGTGTTTTTTACTTACTAAGCCCTCCTGAAAACATTCCTTTTATATCTGTTTGAACTAGAATTGTTTTATTAACTTACATAATGCCGAGCCAAGAGTAACAGCTCTCTGATAGTAAAAGACACATCACGCTTTATGGCACTTTTAACAATCTAACTAACTACTCAAAAGTAAGTTAAAAGTTTCCAAGGCATGCTTTTGATATCAGTTTTCTAACTTTTGTGTCAAGGAGCTTACAATCAAGGTCTGAAAGATGAAAGTTATGATTTTATATGAAACTATAACGGTGTCCCGCGACTGCGACCGCGCGTTCTGACTTTGCTCCCTCCCTCCCGATGCAGCGTAATGTTTTATAACCTTAAAACCTTTCTCGATAAATTAGCTATCAAACACAAGAATATTTTTTCAAATCGGTACAGTAGTTCCTAAGATAAGTGCGTTCAAACAAACAAACGAACTCGTCAGCTTTACAATATTTATAGATGCCTTGCCATGTGTACTTTAGACCCTTTACAGACTGCAACTTTTAGCAGAGATGCAGTCGCGATGCTAACGCGCTTTAGCATCGATCCAGTCGCAAAATGTCAACCTATACACACTGCGCTACTTTAAGCATCGATGCAGTCGTGATGCAGAAGCTGGAAATTGTCAAATTATGTGCTGAATTTTGGCGACTGCATCGATGCTAAATTAAATCTGTTCACTGTTGCGATGCTGAAACGCATTTTCAAAACGCGCGACTGCATTGATGCTAAAATTCTCATCGTGTAAGGAGTCGTAATGGTAACGAAAATCGATAAATATGTAGTAGTTGTATTTAGAAACAAAACCCAATCGACTTGATAACCATCTTCTTTTTGAAGTCGGTTTAATATAATCACAAGCATATTGTAAGCTTAGTTATAAAATCATTAGCATTAGTACATAGTTAATTAACTAAGTATTGTCAGTATTTATATAGTTCACGCAATCAATACAAAGTTAATTATAATTTACCTAAAATAAATAATCTTTTTTTTTTTCAAAATATGTAATAAACCATGAAAATAAGTAATTAATTAAGTTTGACACAGTAAAATAATTGCCTGCCCATAAAGTTATTAAATAGCTAATCAATTACACAAGCTCAAAGAGAAAAGTTCTCACGATATTAATTTATATTAACTTACTTATTTTATATTAATAAAGATGAAATAAGAAACTTGCGCAAAAATTTGCGCACGGGCGGGACTTGAACCAGCAACCTCTTGGCTGACCGGGCCAAACGCTCTACCAATCGAGCTACCGTGCTGAAGCTATTCTAAACCATTACTTATTTTTTAACACAGTAATCAAATGCAATGTTAACTTGTAAAATCTATATTTGACAGTCATTCGAATGTCTAACAAAATACTATACTACACAAACAAAAACTTTGTTTATTAGCGTATTCAGCGAACATTGTTTTGCACCGCCCCTTTTTATAGTAATAACTAGCGGGCCCCCGCGGCGTCGACCGCTTAAATTTCGAATATTCCGTTTAATATTTGAACGCAAAAGAGATATTTTCATTGGTAGTAGAAGGCCAGAAACTATATTGTTACACCGTTTAAACCTTTTCTAGACCCCCACGAATATTTTAAGGCTAAAATCAGTCAAATCGACTCAGCCGTTTCTGAGTTTTAGTGAGACTCACGAATAGGTATTTATTTGTACTACTATTATTTGGCTATTACCATTTCGTGTCGTCCACTTAGAAAACGGCCGGGGAGTATTTTACTCACAAGGGTCACACCTCAAATACAACTATTTTGATGGCTCTCTTTGAGCTACGTGAAGATCAATAATAATTGAACAAGATAATTCTGGCTCCCTATTTTTTTAATCACTCGCGTCAAGATGGCGTGTGATATTCATTGATTAAGATGTTTGATTTTCCAAAGAAAATTAGTATAATTCCACACGGGAGTAATTCGAAAAAAGGTAACTCATATTTGTGGGTACTAACGTCGATCATTGATTTTTAATTCATTTGAAACGTAATTCAAAAATAGTGGCCCTAAATTATACAATTCCGTGATACAAAAGATTTTAATAAGCATCTTAGTAAATATCACAGTCTTTAAGAACTCAGCACCAAACAATGATCACAGGAAAACCAAAATTTAAGCAGACGAAGTCGCGAAGGACCGGTAGTCCCTTAATAGAATAAAAGAATGAAACCAGATAAACGTGTTGCAAACTGAGTTTAGTGCCGAAAAGAGCCATCAACGCCGATTAATTTGAATCTCTCGCGTCAAGATGGCGTGTGAAATTCATTGATTAATGTTCGATTTCCCAATGAAAACTAGTATAATTTCAAGCAAAAGTGATTTGAAAAAAACATATTTATAGAGCTCCGGGGCCCTATTTTTAAATCACTTGCATCAAAATGGCGTGCGATATTCATTGATTAATGTTCGATTTTCGAATGAAAAACAGTTTTATTACGCACAGGGTTTATACCAAAAAAAATACTTAATTTTGTTAATACTTACGTATTTATCTTGTTCGTTTTTCTTTGGTTTTTAGTTCGATTTCTAACGAAAATCACACGCCATATCTGTAGCGACATCGATGATCAACCGCTGTCACTACAAATCATAGCAACACGCTGACTCGGCTCGACGCGACTAGATGGCGCTTTAGTCGAAGTATGGAAACTGAACCGCGATATTAGAGATTTAGAGCGGACTAAGTACATATGAATAAACCAAGACGGTGATCATTGGACCTTGGTCCCCGGCCATAACACCCGGTCGGTAGGAAGCGCTTCCCTTTGCCTTCCTAACACAGTTGCGCTAAATTGGTGACCCCGACGTGATACCATCCATACCCGTGGAGCCGCACCGTCGTCGTCAGCGTCGCCTTCTCCTCACCACTCGCCAGCAGCATCCAGCCAGCAGTCTCCTCCAAGCCAGTTCCAGCCTCAAGGACGCCACCGCAGACCGTACCTGGTCTTCGGCAACCTCACCAGCTCATCATCCCGTCTCACCGTGGACTTCGAGCTTCATCCTCACGCATCGTGGACATCTCGCATGTACATCCCGAGTCCCGACTCACCGTGGACATCGCGCATGCACATCCCGTCTCATCGTCGAACACTGGCACTTGCAAGCTCACTACGCACAGACTGCTGAGCTTAACCACCCTGGCTCAATCAACCTCCGGTTCTCCGGAGGGGAGTGATGTAGCGACTATGATCAACCGCTGTCACTACAAATCATAGCAACACGTTGACTCGGCTCGACGCGACTAGATGGCGCTATAGTCGAAGTATGGAAACTGAACCGCGATATTAGAGATTTAGAGAGGACTAAGTACATATGAATAAACCAAGACGGTGATCATTGGACCTTGGTCCCCGGCCATAACACCCGGTCGGTAGGAAGCGCTTCCCTTTGCCTTCCTAACACAGTTGCGCCAAATATCCAAGCGAGTGATTCAAAAATAGAGCCCCTGATGCAACAAACTATCTAGATAAGTACTGCCTTTAATCACCGAGGGATATAGTCTTTTTTCAACTAATATTTGCTTCGCCTATTTTTTTTTAATACGGAAGGCGATTTTACAATCAAACAACCTGAGAAACTTACTTACAACCAAAACTTTAAGAAAAAAGCTAATGACACGAGCACTACACTAAAACTTTACTACCATTTAGAAGAAACAAGGCATATTTGCCGAACCTAGAACTCGTTAACGTAAAAGTAAAAGTCGGCAAGCGGTCTCGTCCTATCTTTTTTGCGGGAAGCCATAGAGAAAAGCACTTAACGGTGTTTTATTTTTTACCGGCCCAAGCTCTCACGAATGACCTAGATACTGGATTATGTGGAGTCCCACCCCCACATGTTCGCAAACATTTTAACTCGAGTTGCTATTTTCAGTTAAGTACCTAGTAACTTCCTGTAAGCTGTGAGCTGCACTGAAAATGACGTTAATATGTTACATAGGAATTTCAACTTTTTGATTGGTTTATAGCAATCTGATACCCTTTACCGAGTATATTAAATTCTTACAAATAGCGTGAATGGCGATATTTGCCACGACTCTGGATCAAAATTTAAAGATAAAGTCGAGTCATTTTATCAGCGACACAGCTAGTATAAATTGTATTTTTTAATTATTGTTTAACAAAAAACCTAATTCTGTTGTGTTTTAAACAATGCTGTGTTTATCTATGATTGGTTGCATACTAGATGCAACTTTTAATTTTATTTGTTTATTGTAAATACTTATATATAAGTAACCTGTTGGTGTACCAAATAAACAAATAAATAAATAGAAGCTAGACCAATCACGTGAGCCAATTTATCCACATTAGACGAATTAATTACAATATTAAGCATTTAAGAGTATGAAACTGTAATTAAATTAAAATCAGCTACGTAAAATTTCGCAAATACTTCATTTACTAAGAGTTACTACATAAAAACAATCTATTATTATCATTTATACTATTCGAACTACGAGTACATCTGTGTATTGGTTGGACCAATAAAACTTTTCCTTTGACTTTTAAAAGCTTAGAAAGTGATCCGTATCATCTTGCCTCAAATAAAATTATGCAAAATCTTCCCAGAGGTGGCATCGAAATTGGGCGAAACTTCAAAAACCCATTTCGTCGTTAATTCTTGTGGTATTAACGTAATCTTTGTAATCCTTTGGGAGAACGTTCATTAAAATCGCTAGCTTCATTAATTCTACGGGCGATTTCGCAACGAAGATTAATTGTTTTAGTAATTACTTGACTGGTATGGCGAACAGTTATAGATAAGGGTGACCTATTTTAGCCACTAGTAAATCATAGCAAGTTGTCGACGGCTCAGCCGTGGCGTAACAAATTGTTTAGAAGGTCAACCCAAAATGGTAACCATTAAATTGTATTATTAGCATTGTTTGCTTGAAATTTCTGAAAGAATTGAATACCTACCCTACTACTGAATTTGAGACGTATTTACAAACATATTACCTGTTACGCCCACGTTAGATACCTCAGTAAAAGTCTGGCTATTGTACATTATTTATATTATTACGTCTTCTCCCTTAGTAAACTGAACTTTACTTACACCGTATTTCTAGTATATTATTCATGCTTCTTGCGGCGAGAAGCAAAAACCACCTACTTTATTTTTGGAACACTTCGTTAGCTTTTCCCAAAAAGTGGTCTGAAATTTGATCCTCCGTTCATTAAAATGCCTCGTGGGGAGGTAAAATATAACCTCTCAGGGGATAACTTGACCGAGAAAAAAACTAGATCAAGCAACTCAAAGCATACATAACTAAGTATACATATATCGTTTCACAATAGTAACGGTCTAAACATATCAGTAACACTAAATCTACACTACACTACGCATTTTTTATGCGTTACTTACTACGCTATAAAATGCAAAGTGATGGAAAGTAGTTTTAGTAAATTCAATGCATTTCTCAGGTAAAACACCTAAGTATTTTAATCAAGGCACTGAGCACCAGGTTTTTCTATTTTAGTAGATTATTTACACAGGGCGTAAAGTGGTGTCTTTCAGCGCAGGCGCTACCTTAAATCACGAGCAAAACATGAGGATTGTGGATTAGAGGTCCGAGCGAAGCTAAGAATGGTTTTACTAAAAAATCTTAAGTGTAGCAAGGGATTATAGTTCGCCTAAGACAAAGACTTTATGACCGAGGTGAGTACACTTTTCACGCTTTTTGTGAGGCAATTAAATTATGTTAACTGATAGGTCAGATGTATGCAGCGGTGCGTCACGCTGTATCAAATTCATTTCAACAAAATAAATGTACACATCAACTTAATTTTAGTGAAATTAGCTGCCAATCCTTCCTTTTATCAAGTTAAGCTAAATACTATAGCACTAATTATTACGCAATATTTTAACTCGAACTATCTCTTCTTCGCTGAATGTTGGTGCAGGCGAATTGTGCCACATTACCGACTATCGCGTAATGGATTTTCATACAATATTTCGGCCCATGAGCCGAGATGAGTCACTTTAAGTCAACATTACATGACACGTAATTAAATGTTACAGATCAGATGGCGTGTTAAATAATTATTTTACTTCACTTGCTCGGAATCGTTCGATTAGACGTCACATAAAGTTGAATAAAAGTGACTCATCTCAGCTCACGGGCCGAAATATTGTATGAAAAACCATCGCGCCTCATGTGGTGTAATGAGATTGAATTTAGAAATCGAGCTTGTAAGAACGCGGCAGTGTGTGCGAGGTTGCACCAAATTGGTCATAATTCGAAAATTGAGATGGCCATTCCCCGCATCGAAAAATAAAATTAATAATTCCTTTTTTCGGAAAATTTAAAACAGGAAATTGACATCACTTTGAAAATATGTTAATAGTGTGCATAACATGGTTATTATTTATTCTAATTAATAAAATGAATGTTTTGTCTGTGTGAATGTCATTTATTTTGGTAAGGAAAAGGCTTTTAAAGAAGAAAATGTTACGTGGGCGTTAAAAGCGAGTAGCTTTTTTTTTCAGATCAAAAACTAAACTGAATCGCAATTATATTAAATGGCAACCTGTGATTTAATGTATGTTCAAGAGAAAATTTGTATGAACTAAGTTTATAATTGCTTTATATAACCTTATAATTGCCTCGCAAGGAGAAGCGAAAAGCAGAGTATTAGCCACGGCAATAAAGTTTTCTTTGTCTTGCCAGTTTAAATCCCTCGCTACCCTCAGGATTTTCTATTACCTAATACTATCACCACGCCCGCTTCGCGCGGGAGTCAAAAATATTCGCTCGCGACTCAAGATGGCGCGTAGCGCCCGTGCCGTAAGACATTATTCCCATAATGAATAATCTACTAAAAGTAAAGTTAGCCTGTAACGTCCCACTGCTGGGCAAAGGCCTTACCTCAACCATGAGGTAGTTCGAGCCATAAATGAATAATCTACTATTATCATCAATCTCTCACTCGCCTCTTTGTGCTTGTTACATCCCAATGTTGAGGAAAAGCCTCGCCCCCAAGTATGAGGTATGGATGCAGTTACTAAAATAAAATTATTGTTTACAGAATTTTATTAAGATTCGATCTTATATCAACTTACTACATTTCTTCCTTTTCCTCAGTTATGATAAAATCCTATTATATCTCGGAATATACGAGTTGGTGTCCCTAAACAGTCAATAAAGAAGTCAGCATCTGCCCCTGACAGTTGTGATTGATATTCGGTTCCCTCAACTTTATTGGCATCCATCACTCCGGAATTTTCGAGCAATCCCCTTTTAAGTAAGGGACACCATTTGTAGTCCTATTAAATAAATAGGTATGCCAGTTCTAAGTAACACAAAAATAAAGTGATGGAAAAAGATGGCGAAAATGGAGGTTTTGTCGAGAAAAATGGATTAAGGGGTGACGTAATTACTTTTTTTGAGGAAAGTGGGGCCGGAAGAGGAATTTTACCAATTCATCTAATGGATGGCTGTCTCATCGCTTTGGGAAAACTTTGTTAGAATTGCGAAAGTATCCCCGAGTGAGTAATACAATAAAAAATATGTGTAGCAAAGGACTGGGTACTAAATACTCGATTTATTTAGCGCCTTATCACTTTTTAATTAACAAAATAAGCTCACCCACTCGGCACAAATATGGTCGTCAATTGCAAGGAGCAAGCGATATTAGCTCCATAGACTTCGACGAAACATACAGATAAAGATTTCATTATTTTGATTGTACACTACCTATTCTCATAAAAGAATGATTTAAACTGTTATACATATAACAACTGAAGGAGATCTATTTGAAACTACTGTTTTAATCACACCTGAAATAAACTATTATGTATCATGTTTGTCGTTAATCCAACTGTATATTTTTATTACGCTTAGGTAGATGGGAAATACGCTATTTCTCAACTACTACGTATGATTACGATTCACTTTGTGTCTACGAGTATTGTTAACATTAGTCGTCCAAATGTAGGGGCATAGGTAGTTGGGAATGACACTCATTACTTTTCATAAAATTATTATCCCTTTGGAATAGAACGACAAAAGCAAGTCGTCATTAGCAGCAAACTGTGTGATAAAAAGAGATGGGTAGCAGAACCATTTTTGTCAGATGTCAAACAGTTGACCGCCCCGCAGAAGCTCGCTGAAAATTACGTGCATTTGATTTTTTTTATTTAAAAGTGAAATTGTGTATATTTTGGAGAAATAATGCGTCTGAAACATGGTGACTTGATCGGTGATATATTTATGCATTACAGCGGCATAACCCCAACAAATAATCATTTAACAGGTAGATTAGTCCAAACCGAAGCCTCTTAATATACGACTTATATTTACCAATGCGCTTCAAATTTAAAGTACGCAGTTTGATTATTCTATTCTACAAACGTAAATTTACGTAAAAAATAAAGACAGAATAACACAGGGAATGTATATCGACGAAAATTGTATAATGAAATAACATTTAGTTTTACACTAGAGTTCATGTTCAATTTTTTATGTCGATTGTTTATCATGCAGTAAACTACTATATTTAACTTAGGAACATTGTTATAAATCACCTGATCAAAAGGTTATCTCATTTAAAGCTACAAATGTAACTTACATAAGTTAGTTACTGACACCTTAAATCGGTTTCGTTTGACAGCTTTTACTTGTCCTTCTATTCCGATAGGAATATTAATTTTATGGTTGAAACCTACGTACCTCCATGGCAAAAAAGACTCAATTATAAAATTGAACACCTGTGAAAGTGCATTGGACGTATGACAGAGTTTATAAGGGGAAGTAGAAGTACCATACTTATAATACAGGTTGAGAAAATAAGAAAAAATTTACGCTATACACTCACGTCATGAAGGTCAAAATACCAGTGATACACAGATTTTGGACACACTTAAACAGAAATTAAATGCGCAATCTACACGCCTTAGGAGGTATAAAAACTGTACACTAAGGAAAAAATAAAACGCCAAATTCATTAATAATGAAAAACAATATTACAGAGAACTTGCAACAGACTCACAGAAAACAACTATTAACAATGCCACTTACACTACTCCCACACAAGAAGATCTACATCAATTTTGGTCAGGCATATGGGCAAATCCTGTAGAACATAATACTGAAGCAAAGTGGATAAAACAGATGATAGAAGATACAGATAAAATAGACGAAATGAACTTTGAATACATACCCATTGATACGTTTTTAAAAGTTTTACATAAGACCCATAATTGGAAATCCCCGGGAACCGACAATATACACAACTTTTGGTTAAAAAACTCACAAACATGCATCCTCTTTTACACAGTCATATAAACGACTTCATACACGCACCAACCACTATGCCATCATTTATCACTCAAGGAATAACCTACATGATACCAAAAAGTAGAAAATACCACGACCCAAGTAAATATCGCCCAATAACTTGCCTACAAACTACCTACAAAATACTTACATCATGTCTTACTGAGGTAATCTATGAACATGTGACCCAAAACAACTTACTTGCTGAAGAGCAAAAAGGCTGTAGAAGAAATAGTCAAGGTTGTAAGGAGCAATTGATTATATACTCTGTAGTCATGAAACAAGTCCTAAGAGGCAAAAAGGATTTGAGCACTATGTTTATAGATTACTGTAAAGCTTACGATTCAATACCCCACAGTTGGCTCCTATACACTCTACAACGTTATAAAATTCATCCACTGATAATACCTTTCTTCAAAATTCCATGAAAGTTTGGAAAACCAGCCTCAAATTAAACATCAATCAAGCCACTATTCAGACCAATGATATACCCATTAAAAGAGGTATCTTTCAGGGAGATGCGCTTAGCCCATTGTGGTTTTGCCTTGCCTTAAACCCACTTTCAAAAATCTTAAACAACACCGATCACGGTTTTCAGATTCTCACACACGGCAGTCAAACTCCAATCACACATTTAATGTATATGGACGATATTAAGCTATTTGCTAAGGACACACAATCACTACATCAACTTGCAGACATCACACAAACATTCTCTAAAGACATACAAATGGATTTCGGAATTGATAAGTGTAAGACAGTGTTTATTAAGAACGGGAAAATCGAACAAAATCCATATAGCCTAGAGAGAGGAGAAACAATTGAAGCTTTAGACTCAGATCGCTCATATAAATATTTAGGGTTCCATCAACTTACACAAATCAATCAGAAACAAGCAAAAATGGAAAACACAGTCAAATTTAAACACAGTCTTAATACAATACTACGTTCTCAAATCAACTCAAAAAATTCCGTAAAAGCGATAAATTTGTATGCCATACCTGTTCTTACCTACTCTTTTGGGATTATTTCATGGAGTCAGACAGAATTAAAACAATTACAACGGCAAATACATACAACAATGACATCCCATCGCAAACATTACCCAAGATCATGCACACAGAGAATCACACTACCTAGGCAGAATGGCGGCCAGAGGCATCATAGATATACCGAACATGCATAACAAGCAAATCTCAACGCTAAGATTTTTTTTTCACCAACAGGCAAGAAATTCTGAATTACACCAAGCCATAGTAAAAACTGATAAAAACTTCACCCCACTTAACTTACAAGACCATAGCCCGCAGACTAGTGAACAAATTACAAATGAAACCGAAAAGAAGGAGACATGGAAGCAAAAGACACTGCACGGGAGACATTACAACGACCTTCATCACTTGCATGTAGATAGGGCAGCATCTAACACCTGGCTGCAGAGAGGTGAATTGTTTCCCAAAACAGAAGCCTTTATGATAGCCATCCAAGACCAAGTCACAGATACTAAAAACTATCAAAAACACATAATTAAAAACCATTCAGTTACAGATATTTGCAGACGATGCCAGAGCAGCACTGAAACCATACAACACATCACAGGCGCGTGCAAAGCTATCGTGCAAACAGATTATAAACACAGAAATGATCAAATAGCATCAATAATACACCAATGTTTAGCCCAAAAATATACTTTCATTGATAAAAAAGTACCCTACTATAAATACAAACCTGAAATAGTACTTGAAAATCAAAGTTACAAGGTATACTGGGACAGGACTATACTGACAGACAAGACAATACACTTCAATAGACCAGACATCACTGTACTAGATAAAATTAATAAAACCGTATTTCTTATCGACATAGCCGTCTGCAACACTCACAATTTTCAAACTGGCCAAATACAGAGAACTTGCAATAGAACTGAAAACACAATGGAAAGTTACAACAGTAAAAGTAATCCCAATCATAATATCTACAACCGGAGTAATACCAAGAGATTTACATAAAAGCCTTCAAACTCTAAATATTCACCCTGCAACTTACATTCTCATACAATAGGCGGCAATTCTTAATACATACACACGCGTATCATACGACGTTTTTCAACACACTTGCGAGGAAAAAACAAGACTCTTCATTTACTAAGTTTTTAATTATTAAAACATTTAGTAAAAATACATTTCACTCGATTTTGATGGCAAAGACTTTCGCACGCGTTTTTTGCCTCGTTACGTATGTCCGGCGGAGTAAATAATAGGTTTTCTTCATTTTCTTCACTTGAATTAGGCATTTTCATTAATATTAAACTTCTTAAATAATGCAAACTTCGTCACAGCCGACAATTATTATTTACGAAAAATGGCGCATTGTTTTTTTTTTCTTGCCGCGATACCGATGCTCGCGCAAGGCTTAGGCGCGAACTAGATTGGCCAAAAGCCAAGATTATAAATGTAATAATTCGTGTTTAAAACACAAATCACAGAAAATGTTAAACGAGTTTGAGCTATTTTTTAGTAATTAATCTGGATTTTCCATTTATTTAAATAAATATGTAGATACTGTTATTTTTCGCATAAATACTGTTTGTTGCTAAAATAAAAGTATTGTATAACCCGACTAAATTATATCGCTTCTTCTTCTTACTCACGACTTGGTACTAGGGTACAAACCTAAATTGGTCGGGTTAATAAACTAAAGGCACTAGTGCAATAATATAATGAAAAAGCCCGCGTGTTTAATATCTATGATTATGAGCCAAAAATCGGTGGAATGAAGAATTCAAAATTCATTCAGGAAAAAGGGCGGGAAATCTCGAGGCGGGAGGTTTAACAAATTTTTCGTTTGTGTAATAAAATTATTTTTGCTGGTTTTTCTTATTGAAAAGTGTGTAGAAACGCCAAAAAATGAGTACCGAAAGCGGTGGTACTCGTGAAAATAAGTCTAAGAAAAAGCGAAAGGCCGCAGGTCCTATCACAGACTTCTCAGATGAAGAGGAAGAAAATTTGCTCTCACCTTATTTCAAACAGAACCATATAAGGAGCTACCCAGCCAATTCTACAGGAACTGTCTTTCCCGTATACATTCAAAGTGTGGATGACTCAGTTAAGTTCGGTAACAAAGACCCTATTTACCTAAATAATATTTTCAGTAGATACAACAAAGGCGTGAAAGAAATCAAACGAGTGAATGCTCTCAAGTATGCTATTATATTTGACAATCCTAAAAATGCTAATTCATTGCTGACCAATACTTCCTTTTTGACTTCACATGCCATCAAGGCATTCATCCCCGCGTCGACAACAGAATCAACTGGTGTGATTAAGTTTATACCCACAGATTTGAGCTGCAAACATTTATTTGATAAATTGATAAGCAGTCAAGAGATTTTATCTGTCCGAAGGTTTACGAAGCGAACTTCAGAAGGGGTGGTCGCGCTGCAGACAATCTCAGTCACCTTCGCTGGTAATGTACTCCCTAGATCAGTTAATTATGGTTTGTGCACTTTACCTGTAGAAGAATATATAAGACCAATTATTCAATGCTATAAATGTATGGCCTTCGGCCATACAACTAAGTATTGCAAAAAAGAAGTTGTGTGCTCAATATGTTCTAAATCACATCATTATAAAGAATGTACTAATGCTGACAAACCTTTTTGTGTAAACTGCAAAGGAGAGCACATAGCTGTGTCTAAAATTTGTCCTATAAAACAGCAAAAAATTACAGAAAACAAAGCCAAAATTGTAAATAAACAAACACTAGGATCATTCTTCCCAGCACTGGGAAAAACATTCTCAAAGGCCGTGAGCTCTTCTTCGCCGCTTTCTCCAATTCAAAACAAGAAAAATGATAAAAATGAAAAGGACCTTTTAGTTGATATAATTAATAATGAAAAAGTTATTAAAGCTATAGTAGAAACTTTATTAGGATTGACTACAAATAAAGAAAAGAATGACTTACCAATAAATAGTTCAACAATTAAAGAAATGTTTATCAAAAATATTAGCTGCAAATATGGCGCTTAGAGGTTCTTTAAGGGTTTTGCAGCATAATGTACAGAGTTTAAAACCTAAGATTCCACTTTTATGTCATTTATTAGATTCGCAAAAGATAGATTTATGTGTATTAAATGAAACTTGGCTTCGGCCTGCAGATTTTGTAAACATAAGAGGTTATGTTATGTATCGTCAAGATGGGCTGAATGGTTACGGCGGTGTTGCCATCTTATGTAGAAAATCCATTAAGTGTAGTTTAATTAACACTCCAAGTTCAGACAGAATTCAGACAGTTGCAGTAAATGTTCAGTTGAGAAATAATAGTACTATAACTGTACTAGGTATTTATTGTCCTCCTAGAAATGGTCGCTTTCCTGTTCACACATTAAAGAATATCATATTGTCCTTACCTTCTCCTATACTTGTGATAGGAGATTGTAATGCACATCACACAGCTTTCGGTTCACTCATAAACAAAACCAGAGGAAATCAGATGTATGATATGATTGATGAATTAGACTTATTCATATTAAATAGTGGTGATTTTACTACACTTAATCGACCAAATCAATCGCCTTCAGCTATTGATGTTGCATTTATCTCTCCCAGTTTAGCTACTTCATCTGAATGATCAGTTTATACTGATGATAGCCTTGGCAGTAACCACTTTCCAACGATGGTTAATATCGATATTAATGTAAATTTTTATGAACCAAGACAAAGCTATGAAAAATTTTTGTATAATAAGGCTGATTGGGTAAGCTACACCAAGAAATCTAAAACTTTTTTTAATGAAGTCATCTATGAAGATAATCCTCTTTCAGCTTACGATCAATTTTGTATTTTATTAAGTTGTCTTAGAAATGAATTTGTTCCTGTTTATAAGAATGTTAATAATAACCCTAGATTACACAAATCAGTTCCATGGTGGAACGATCTTTGCGATAAGGCGGTCAATGAGAGTAAAATTGCATTACGTTCTTACAGACGCCATCCAACGATAGAAAATTATATAATTTATAAAAAGTTAGATGCACAGAAAAAAATAGTAATAAAAGATCAAAAAAGGAAAAGTTGGCAATCTTTTTGCTCTAGTTTTGATAGAAATACTCCCATAAGTCACGTCTGGAACCTTATTAAAAGATTTAATTGTAAATATAAAAGCAATAAACCTAGAGATGATTGTTTCATAGATGAATTTTTGAATAAAATTTCTTTAACTAATCAAGATATAATTGTTGATTCTCTTGATGATTATTTTAATAGCAATGACTTAAATGTTCATTTAAATTTGCCTTTCTCTGAACAAGAATTTGATTTATCTTTAAAAAACAAAAAAGATACTACACCAGGTCTAGATTCCTATCCTTATATTCTTATTAAAAAGTTGGATGATACTGCAAAGATCGTTTTACTTAAAATTTTCAATAAATTATGGGAAATAAATCAAATTCCTAGTTCATGGAAAACTGTGGCTGTTGTACCAATATTGAAACCAGAAAAAGATCCTAAACTTGCAGATTCATATAGGCCAATATCATTATCATCTTGTATTGGGAAGATCTTTGAAAATATGATAAAAACTAGGCTTGAATTATTTGCAGAATCTAGATGTATAATTCCTCCTGATCAATATGGATTCCGTAAAGGTTGCAGTACAACTGACAGTTTAATTAAGTTTGGGGGTGACATAAGGGACGCCTTCTTAAATAATAATTATCTTATAAGTGTTTTCTTAGACGTTACTGGCGCTTTTGATAACATTGATTTAATTGAGTTGGTCAAAATTTTACACAGCTATAACATACCAGGGAAAATATGCAAGTGGATATTTAACTTTTTTTTATTCGAGGGAAGTTTATGTTAAATTCGATAATGTTTTATACGGGCCAAGAACGGTGTATAAAGGGGTAATGCAAGGGGCTTCATTATCGCCTTTAATTTATATTTTATATACTTCTTTAATACACAAATATGTTTCTGTTCCAAGGTTATCTATTTTGCAATATGCAGACGATATTGTAATGTACACGTATGATAAAAATATATCTCAAGCTGTAAATACTTTAAATGAATCTCTTAAATTATTATACTTATATTATAAACAAATGCTAAAATTAGATATTAACCCGCAGAAGAGTTCAGTTGTAGTATTTAGCAATAAGATTGATTATGATTCTGTAAATATCGAAATAAGTTATTGCTCTGTAAATATTAATGTTGTCCCAGAAAAACGTTTCTTAGGTATAGTTTTTGATTCTAAATTAACCTTTCATACACATGTTTTAAAAGTAGTTCATAAAATGCAAACAAGTGTTAATATTATGAGATCTTTAGCTAGCATTTCATGGGGAATGGATCCTAAAATACTTAACATGGTATTCAAGGCCATAGTAAGAAGCCATTATGATTATGGCTTAATAGTTTATGGTAAGTCTTTGCACCAGTCTCTATTTCGTAAACTGGAAGTTATTCAGAACAAAGGACTCAGAGTTATTACAGGAGCAATGTGCTCAACGCCAATTAATTCACTTGAAATAGAGGCTGGTATTCCACCTATTTTTATAAGACTGAAATATTTAACTGAAAAATACTATGTTAAAGTGTTGTCAAACAAGAATTATATATGTAGATATATTACAAATAAGATTTTAGAACCTGAGCACATGACTGATCTAAAACACATTTGTAGATGCATAGATCATAATATTAAATGGGAGTTAGGCTCTTTAGAAATACAGATTACAAAACCTTATATCTGCAAGCAAAAAGTGATGAATAATGAAGAATTCCTCAACTTTGTAAATATTGAAAAGAAAAATTACATTAGAATTTATACGGATGGCTCAAAAACAAATGACTCAACAAAAGCAGCCTATTATGATTCTAAGAATAGATTTGGTCGATGTTTCACTTTAGATCCAATTACGTCCATATTTACGGCAGAAGCTTATGCTATACAATCAGCCTTACAATACATCTTGGGCCTCAAAGATACTCGTTTGATCCTTATTGTTACCGATTCATTAAGTGTACTGAGTTCACTTGATAATCCTAACATAACGTACAAGACCAATGTATACATCACAAAGATAAGACAGATGATTCATGAAACTAAAGACAAGATTATTGAATTCTTATGGGTTCCATCACATTGTGGAATCACAGGAAATGAAATAGTAGACAAACTTATGAAGATACCAACTCCTGCTATTAACACAATCATTCAAGCTCCTCCCGTTCCATTAACTGACTACTATCCTATAGTAAGGAAAAGGATGTTCGACCATTGGCATATAGCATGGCAGACTAGCAAGCAGTATAAAGGAAAGTGGTTTGCAGAAATACAGGAAAAAATCCCAACCAAGCCTTGGTACTTCAAATTGAAATCTCCTGCTCGGAGGTTTATCACCACACTCAATAGATTAAGATTGGGACATGGAAGATTTCCAGCCCATCTCAAGAAGATCCGTATGAGCAGTACCGACATCTGCGAATTTTGTTCAAGTGAACAAGCCACACTTGATCATTTAATATTACAATGCCCGGCCTTTAATATACAAAGAATGCTCCTCATAGATGGCTTACTAAGGACATATAAAGATAAAGAAATTCCCCGCCTCCTGCCATCTTTGCTACAAAACACTGAAACATATGAAGACATTTACAAATATATTTTATCCACATTTCAAGAAATATGAAGATTATGGACCCACAAAAGAATTATTGATAGTCGAATATGACGACGAAGGAATGATAAATTTGAATTGAAGAAACTAAGGAAATACCCTTAAGAATAATGGCAATAATAATAAAGATTTGGCTGGATGGCTAAGCCGCAAGCCGTAAAAGTCGATATTAAAAAAAAAAAAAAAAATCGGTGGAATAAAGACGTCGTTATGAGCAAGTGTGTTGAAAAAAACATAACTGAATTTTGCGAGTGCTAACGACTCTATTCGTGAATCACTTGAATATGCCGTGCGATTTTCGTTTTCGATAGAAAATCGCACGCCATATTCAACGGAATGATTCAAAAATATGGCCTCTGCACAATTACCAAAGACTAATAGTCATTAGTGTGAGCTTAATGATGTGTAAAGAATATTCGTGAAAACAAAACATTCGTGACTACGATTATTTCATACAAAAAATACAGGTATTGATAGTCATATTCACCTTTTATTGAAATCAACACAAGTGTCTAAAAAGCTAAGAATTATAACTATGTACAATAAGCACTAATTAAGCAGAACAGAAACTCCATTTGCTTATATTGAAGCGTGTTTATTATTATTTCAGTAAGGATTATTTTTATTAAGCAAAAAAGGCATTCAAATGAGCCTTTTTAGCATTTAAATCCGACTCAACGGTCGTGAATAAGGTATCGCTATTTAAAATCTCAAGGTGAGATAAAGAGGGCAGCTACCTGTAGCCTGTAGCGTAAGATTGCGTAAAATTTTTAGTAGGGTTTTTGCCATTCGGCTAAAAAAATGTAAAAACAATGTACAGTACGTTTTTCTTTGCTACTCAAGCAATGTCAGCAATATTTGATAACTTTTAAAATATTATCAGTAAATACAATAAAATGGCTAACTTGATTTAAAAAAAGATCTCAGTGCTAACGATGAATAACCTATGCAGCTGGTGAGTATTGAGTTTATTTTATTTTAAAATTAAATATTTCGTTAAAAAGGACTGTCAAGATTGTTTACAAAATTCGTTCAACAAAGAGAAACGGACTTTCTAAATAAATAAATATGATTTAATATTGGACGTCAATCACATACACATTGCTCTGATCCCAACGCAGTAACTACTGCACTTGTGCTATCAGAGCTAATTTCAATCAGAAACAAAGGTGATAGGACGACCTCCGTGGTACTAGGCACGCTGGGTTTCAAGGCGTCGCCGCTCCGAGGTCCCGGGTTCGATTCCTCGGGTCAATCTAGAAATCCCAATTTTCTGTATTGTCTAGGGTCTGGGTGCTGTGGTACCTGCGTTTTGTCTGATTTCCATTATGCAAGTGCATTGGCTACTTACTTTGGAATCAGGCAATGTATGTGATTGGTGACCAATTATTTTTATTTATTTTATTACCACAACACCCATTATTATAATGACGCTGCTGTTTGTTAATTCCTAACTACAACAAAGGACATAAAAACTCAAATTATAAAGCTCTACCAGCTGTTTACTTCAACGCTCCAATTTGCAAGTTTTATCTCGCGTTTAATACAACATAAATGATATTTTGCGGTGCAGAAAGCTTACAGCATTTATACAAGTGTCTGCGGTGTAATTAAATTTTCCCATTTGCAGCTCGACAGCTACGATTAAAATAGAAAGAAAGAAACTTACGTAATTAAACTTCAGATCTGGATGCATGTAGTCCACACCTGAAACAATTATGTTTAATTTATTAGAAAAACACGGTTCATATGATAATACCAAATCATTGTAAGAACTTTTTGTGAGGTTGTATTAATAATTCAACTTAGGCCGGTAAGATAATAATTCAACTTAGGCCGTTAAATTTCCAGGCAGCTCAATTCCGACTCAGTGTAAACGAATATTATCAATATAATAATACTGCAATAGTACGAATATTAATATTTATGTTGTTTTATTATAATAATATTATAAATATCATGCGAAATCACAACACGAATTGCTAATTTAACAGTAAAGCTGAGCCGCTTACCTATCAAAACTGCAACGCAATACGCGCATGAATCGTATCATAACTTTTTCATGTCAAAAAATTAATTCGCCAAATGTCACAAAATGGTGTCTGAGAGTGTGAACACTCCTGCCACATTTCGGTAAAATACCAAAACTCCAGTCCTAAGAAAGTCTGCTGCCAAATGAAAACTAGATAGTTATGGATGACTTTCTACTAAAAGCAAATTATGTGCCAGTAGTTATAAAAAAAAACAGTCAACTTCATTGAAGGCTAACGTAGCTGTGATAGAAACTGGTGAAACAGATTTACAAAGTGAGTTGATGTACCTTTGCAATTAAAAGTTCTTAACGAGTTAATAAACAATGCAAAACAAGTTTGCGTATCTAGTATAAAAACATAAAGATGAAAGAAAAATGCAAACTCAGGAAGTTCAGGAAAACTAAATAAAGCTCGAAAGCATCCTCTGAAAGGGAAAATGTTCAACTTTCAGCACTGAGAATGTTAACGAAGTATTTTTAAATTAAAGTAATGGTTTCATGCTTAACATTTGCCAGTGGAAAATGCGTTATAAAAGCGCTTGAATTTAATTAAAATTATGTTGCATGAATTTTGTAACCTACAGGTTATGTTGCTGAAATAAATGCCAGCTTTTTATAAGTGACTTACTTAGTAACTATTCGATTTAAGAAATGAAAGAAGTTTAAATAAGCTACTATTAATTAATTTTATCATAAATCAAAGCCTTATGTATCATGACAAGAGTAGATTGCAAATGTGTCGAATTACTTCGACTATTAAGCTATCGACCAAATAGGACAAACGTTAATTAACTTAAATAAAAGTTCTAGATGGGAGACCCTTTGACTAAAGATGCAGCGTAGGACGTCCACCTACGAGATGGCTAAGACCGCAGGATCAAACTGGATGCAGACTGGCCTACGTTTAGCAGAGGGCGTCAGATGAGGAGAATGATGATGACCATTGCGCCCACGCAGCTTCACATTTAGATATAGCTTATTTAGGGCCAATTTTACTAACGCCAGATACTTATCCTACTGAATAAGTATAAAACGACCGATTTTAAAATGAAATGTACATACATGATTGCTGACAAATACGGATTCAAAACAGACCCACTACGCCTGGTCACACACACTCACACACACTCTCTCACACACACGCACACACACACACACACGCGCGCGCGCGCGCGCTTTTTTATTTTATTTAGTTGCTCCTACAATTATGTTTTAACTTTACTTATTTACCTAAAATCATACTTTATACAACGATTTGAACTTGTCAAAATGGTTGTGTTACTGAATTCCTTCGTTAATAAAATTTATTCATATTATTTTCATTCATATTTAGACATTTTCAAGTTAGGCGTATTGTGTTCTATTCGACGAATAATCTTTATCTGACGTTGGTAAAATCAGGTCTTACTAACCTAATCAAAATACAAAAAGTTAATCAACTCACCATCATCCATAATCGCCGTCGTAACATTAACGCCCGTATACCCCTGCGCCCAAGCAGCCTCCACGTTCAGATCCAGTTTGGGCTTGCCGCCATTTTGCCCCGTGTTCTTCAGGTACCACTGAAGGGGGAAGTAGGGGTCCCGCGGCTCGTCTGCGGGTGCCGTCTCAGGGAGCCGTAAGGGACGGAACCCCCGCTTTACCCGCTTAAAACCAGTCTGCTGGACTGCTGCGTGGACCTTAAAAAAAGGAGATAGGAATTAAAGGACCAATTATGTTTATAAACTATCGCCTTTATAGCACAAATTTAGTAGCTGAGCTACGGCCGGTTTTATAATGTCTTAGAAAGTTCTAGTTAGTGCTATCAGCCAGACACTTGATACAAAATAACGATCTATATTTGCTTTATTCGTTGGTAAGATTGTAAAACCGGCGCTTAGTCTTAAAATAAACCTAACACCAATTTAAAAATTATGACGGTAACATTATTAAGAAGTATTCAATATTTTTAAAGTGGTAGAAAACATGTTTTGCCGATTATGGCCAGTTATCTCCCTTAAGGTATATTATATTTCCAAAACTACAATGTTATTAATCAAGTAAAAATTTGGAACCTACATTTGGTAACTCTCTATCCAGTAGTTGTTAATTGGCCATTACTACAAGAACCACAGTTCCAGTTTCATAAGAACATGAAAACAAGATAATGACAATTTGGTCTAAACCACAGCAACAAAATTTAACAGCTTACATTTTTTTACGAGCTTTCTTTCATTACAGCTGTACAACCGTCGTTTTCACAAAGGAGTTTTATTATGTTAAAACATTCATAGCTTGATGATAAGAAAGTATTATAGTGAAGAAAGCTAACGAGCGTAAGTTTTGAAAGAATAAACACAAAGTGCAGATTTTTTACTGCCAAGAATAATTGAGGGTGTTCAACTAAATCTCATTTTAGTTTGCAATTGCTGACACATATTTCTTCTTTCTACACACTTCTTATGGCCTGTTTAATAATGTCTGAATAATATCAGCCCAATAGACCTTTATACGAAAAATGTTGCATATTTGAATTTTTAATTGTTTAGTGTTTTTTTGCCGATTGTGTAACAGGCCTTTCCCTTAGTTTTTTTAATGTTTTTCATTTTTATTTGTCCTAAGTGTTCTCAAACAAACAAGTTGGTGTGATAAGATTATTAGTTTGTATATTTGCTAAGTAAGCACATATGTAAAGAATTGGTAAAGAACTAACCAAAATATTTGACTGTACTTAGTAATACATTCTGGGGCCCTATGTTTGAATTGAATCACTCGCGTCAAGATGGCCTGTGATATCCATTGATTATTGTCCGATCAATGAAAATTAGTATGATTCCACTCGGGAGTCATTCGAAAAAGATGACTGAATTTTGTGAGTACTAACGTCTATATTTGGCGTCATTTTCATTGATTTTTAATTCGTTGTCCGACAAAATTCACACGTTATTTTCAAGCGAGTGATTCAAAAATAGAGCCCCTGATACGTCTAAATATAAATAATTCACATTATCATTCTTAGAACATCGCATAATCCTGTCACGCGTTAATCTCTAAGCCTCCCCTTGACTGAGTATCTTCGTAACTGGAATCACAATGTCACTGCCAATGTCAGAGGTCTTATACTTTTATTCGGCGTGGATAATAAATCAGAAAGACGAAAATAGGCTCGGACAGCACTGGATTTGTATGACAGTCTGCCAGTCAGCATGTGAGTGATGGATGTTATCTGCAGTAGTTGTAATACTAAGAAAATGGACTAGACGAGACTAGATTACTTTAATATTTCAAGCTAAATAAGATGCGGTCAAGTATTCATTTGCGATTTTCGAAAAAATCATCAGTAGCTTTTTCCAAATTTACATAATAGCACAAAGTCAGTAGCTTTTTCTATCTTTACCTTATAGCACCTACCAAAGAGGTACCAATAATTGTAACCACAAAACTCAATATTTTATGATTTTAAGTTATAACCCATATCTCAAAAACTAGTTAACGTGTTTTAAATAATCATACACTGTATCCGAAGTTGTAATATACCTAATTGAAATAAAAAGAATCTCGCCATAGCTTCTGGTTTTCGATAAAGCCGTGGACAAACATACAAATATACACATATGACATTTAGCACAGGTGTTTGGATGCCTCAATAGGTCAATATACTCTTATAATAGTGATAACACATTAAACTGATTACCATCTGTTTTTTAAATGTGCTAAATATTTTTTTTACATTTAGTCTCTAAATAGTAGGCAAATACTAAGTACCGAAAATACTTTTACGCGCTATAGCCATGGTCATTCGTTATTCTTCCATTATTTAGATACAACCTTTTTTCACCGAAATGAATAAATCACAGACTGGGCCAGCCTAAAAAAAGAATTTGGATAACGAGCCCACGACAAACCGTCACTTAGTATGAAATGTGGTGGATGTCTCTGTCCGATATTGTGACACAAAACAGCGCGAAAACTGAAACAAGAAAACTGCGAATTCTTGAACCAAATAAGGGGGGAAACATCTGAGGCCCTTAATTTGTTTACTAATTTACTTAAGAGAAAAGACCACACACACCTCCGCAGTAGGTACTAGGCTTTACTTTTTTTAATCACTCGCGTCAATATTCCGAGTGATAATACGTTCGAAAATCAATTTACAGTCAACGAAAGTCACGCAAAACATTTGAGTTTGCATACTTCAAAAAAAGAGAAATTTTTTCAATCAATTTTGTGACATTTGCAACTGTTTTTCATTGGAAAATCGATCACTATTCAACGAAAATCACACGCCCCATTTACATGAGCGATTCAAAATTAGGACCCCTGGTCGCTATAGAAAGCAATGATGATGATGATGAAGAAACCACTAGGTATTGTAAGAATAATCTTTACTAAGGGTTTATTTAACCATCGGCAAATAACTACTAGCAAACGAACAATTCGAATACGGATCGTCATTTCGCATAAAATAGTCGACAGATAACGCTCCAGAGAACTTATTCAGGCTTTGTGAAACAGGCCGTAACTTATTCTGAACCACAAGGTCCATCACAACATTCGAAACAATATTGATGTATTGTAATTCACACAGACGCACCTTGAATTCTACTTTTTCAATTAAACAAATGAACTCCTCAAAAATCAGAGCTTCATTTGTTTCAAATTTTGACAAGAAAATAACAACCATTTCACGATTCTAATTGGCCGTAGTAATTACATGCCAGTTATTATATTTTGAAATTGGTTTCAGTCTGTAATTAAGTCTAAAGATTAAGTGTTTCAAGTACCTAATTCAGTTTTTAAAATCGGGCAGATTATTTTGTATAATTATACATCCAGAGTACCAAATCAGTATTAACAACAATATTCCTTTATTAACAAATTTAAGTAATTATAAATCAGAATATAAACCTGTTGAAAGTTGAAATTACTTGTTGTTTGTTTCAGATACCATCTATCAGAAGTCAATTAAATATAAATTAACAAATTTTGAAACTCAATTTAAGTTCTTTAAACCAAATATGTATCGGAAATTAATAACTACGAACGCACCTTTAGTCTAAGTGCGGTAATGTGTAGTGTTTTAAAGCGAACCAGCGTTACCTAACTGTTACGGTAAAAGTCTATCACGTCAAACCACTTTTCAAGGAAAATCGTTTGCACATACGACTCAAGAACGGGCGAACTTCAAACAAAAGACGACAGGAAATACAAGCAATTTTACCTCTAAGTGCGCTTTCACATTCGAGCGCCAGGAGCGCGACTCTCTAATGTGAAGGGCTTACTGCTGTCATTTTATGTATGAAATTAACAGCAGCGCGAGTGCACTAAAAACGCCTAAGTATGAAAGCGCTCTAAAGGTGGTAAGGGGGCGGTGACCGCGATAGTGCCTCCAACAAGACCAAAGAAACGTGAACAGAATTAACTTAGTTCACCAAGAAACAATAATGAAATGATATCTTATTCGCACCATTATTGTTAGTGAAATGCTCAGCAACAATTAAAAATAATTCTCCTGCTTTTCCAAGCCCATTGTGTTCAAGGCATTGTTCTTTGAGGGTAATGCCGTATCATGACAGGCATTTTAGTCAATAACAATAACAAGGATCCTAGGGAAAATTTGTCTTATTGTGTGTATTATTATGGTCTGGAATTGAAGGACCTTATCAATTATCCTAGTCACAATCAAAACGTCAATTAGGGCTTTTAGAAGCTTATTATTGCCAAGTCTTTTTTATTGATAATGTATTATAGATGTACGTATACGTAGTACGATGTAGACATACGTACGAATATTAATATGTATGTTGTTTTATTATAATAATACTATACATTTAATGGGAAATCGCGATACGAATTGACAATTTGACCGTAAAGCTGAGCCGCTTACCTATCAAAACTGCATCGCAATACGCACCCTGGCATTGGTAGTTTTGACTCGCTCGCTAGTATCGCAACAATACATTGATTTTGTGAATTTTTTAACATCATTTAGTATCGTTTGTACAACCACCCATGAGTCGCTCGTCGCTGACCAAAACAACACGCCGTATAAAATTTCCTTCAAAATGATACGTCTCTCTTAGACATGGTAATTGTCGCGAAGATTAGCATAGAGATAGGTAATTCAAAGGCTCAGAGTCATTCAACATGCTGATTAGCTTATCTTTTATCTCCACGTTTCTACACCTTCACTGACATTTTTGTTTAAATAATTCACATATGATTTGGGTTTTATTCTATTTAAATTAAATAGACACTCGTTTATTGCACAATGTTTTTTCCTCGCATAATATTAAATGAGGCAATAAAGCTTTAAAGTAAAGATATTAGTTTAGTAAATTTTGATCTAACCAAAAGCAAAAGATTAATTCTTTTAAAAAGTGAACTCGTTTGACTTCACCTAAAATAGTTGGTAGTTAAGTCCCATACGATTCCCTGGAGTGGAGTGGTAATGTAAAAGAAATATGAATACTAAATAAGATGTTTAAGGCAACCTCCAGGGAACGGTATGTGAAAGTTGCATTTGAGGAATTTATCAGCTCTTTCACTCAGAGTTTTTCTCTCGATTTGGCATATGCTACTTTGTACCGTTGTACATCTATAACGTGTAATAAATTGAGTACCTTAATATTTTTAGTATTCATCGGATCCACATTAACATTCTCATCACATTATCTTTGTTTTTCCATGCTTTCATTTCCTTTTTGCTGGTTCGTTTGCTGTAAACACGAACATAAGAGTTAATCATAGATTCTATCTACCATAACGCAGTTCGTATTTTCTCCCTAAAAAGTCGTACTGTAGACATTAAACTATAGGCATTACCTGCCTTTCTACTCTTCTTATTACTATTACTCTGTATTTTTGGATTATTGATGTTTTCTAATCCTTTTTGAACAATATTTATTGTGAATCTAAAAATGTCAAACTTTCAAAGCTCTGTTATTCTACTTTTCTTTACATAATACTGTAAAAATAGCTGTGTTTTACCTTTGTTTGCAATTTTCCTTTAATTTGCATTGGGTGATGATTCGTTTTCCTGTATTTTCGTTATTTGCTTACTTTTTGACAGTATTTTTATCTTTATTGACATCGTTGTTATGACAATATCTTTCAAAGTCTGACAACTTCTATCAAAGTTTATTACTTTTTCGGGTTTAATCCTCTGTAAACCACCAGTATTCATGTTCTATTTTTGAACCTACCTCGATCTAAATTTGAACGGCCCCGGCCCCCTATATAAGCATTATTTTTTTTATTCATTTCATTCGATTCCGAGTTCTAAGCTCGAACAGTTCTATTACACTCCAATAAATAAATACTCTACATCTTCCCTCAAGAAGTCTTGAAGAACCGCCGGTGACTACTGAAACACCTCCTCACGCTAGGGGAGAGACCGGACACCGGAGGAGTATCCAAGCACATTGACTGCAGTAACACCTCCTCGCTCTAGGGGAGGGACCTGTCTCCTTCTCGGAAGAGGATCCGAGACCAAGTACTTCTGGCACTCCAACTGATCCTAACATTTTCTATATAGTGCCCGTTACCCTCATTACTGCACATCGGCGTCTCTGCTCTTCACGGCGCCTGTCACCGCTGCACATCGGCGTCACTGCTCTTCACGGCGCCTGTCACCGCTGCACATCGGCGTCACTGCTCTTCACAGCACCTGTCACCGCTGCACATCGGCGTCGCTGCTACCTCCGCAGTGTCGGCTCTGCACTCCGACGCCGCCCTTTGCTGCCTCCAGGACAATACTTATTGAAGATTTGAAGATACTTACTCACGCCCACTGCACTTTACTTACATTCATACAGACATCACCTCATCTCATTTTTCGGTACTGTATTCTTTTTGTTGTAATATAAATTCTATTCCCTCTTCTACCTCTTTCTTTAACCTTCTTCTACCTCTCCACATTTGTCGCTTCACGACAAATTGGCGCCCAACTTTTAGTCTTCAGTCTTCCCTCTTTCTTTCTTTTCTTACATCTCATTCTTTTCATCTTCTATCTTTTTCTAAATTCAAAAATAACACTTTATCTAGTGTTCTTTACCTTTTCACCCTCTTTACCTTTTCACCCACTTTACCTTTTCACCCTCTTTACCTTATCACCCTCTTTGGCTATCTCTTTTGGATAACATATTATTAACTCTTTCACTATTTTCATATCTTAACCCCTTCACTACCATCTCATATCATCCTAAATCTTAACACCTTAACTATCATCTCAGAACTTAACCCCTTGAAACTCGGAGATAGTAAAATTTTGTTTTAGTTAACTTAACTTGAGAATTATTAACTTGACTAAATCTACCTTAATTGATCTTAAGTTAACTTTGTTCTTTTAACTTAACTTTGATTTAAATAATTGTTCTCTAATTAACTTAATTAACTCGGAACTCTTATTTTTTTAAACTCTCTACCTATTTATTTTTACTCTCCGTTTTTCTTTCTCAACCTATATATTCACTAATTCACTTTTCGCACTATTTGAAGAGGAATTAAGGTACTCAATTTTATTTTTAACTTTTTTTTAACTTTTTAATTTTTTAACTTTTTAACTTAAGGGACTCTAAATCCCTTACGTTAACTCGGGAGGCTCTAAACCTCTTCTCTTTACTTAAGGGACTCTAAATCCCTTACGTTAACTAGGGAGGCTCTAAACCTCTTCTCTTTACTTAAGGGACTCTAAACCCCTTAGTACTAACTAGTACGTTCTTTTGAGCGGTTGATTACTCGTTAAATAAGCCTTAGGTCCGAGCGGTTGATTACTCGTTAAATAAGCCTTAGATTGGAGCGGTTGATTACTCCTTACGTAGGCCTAGAATCAAACTTTTTTTTTCCCATCTATGGAGCGGTTGACAACTCCCTAAATAAGCCTGTCGTTATTGAGGAATTCTTTTCTAGAGTGGCAGTCATTGAATGTGAACTCCACCCTTACGGTATGAAGATGATAGAATGCAAGAAGAAGAATAAATATTTTTCTGTAAGGTTGTATATTAGGCGAAATAGATTCCTAGGTTTTCTTTAGGTCTTCTTTCAAAAATTTTCTCTAAGTCGAAAATTTTTCTGGGGTTGTGGGGGAAATGTACCGTTGTACATCTATAACGTGTAATAAATTGAGTACCTTAATATTTTTAGTATTCATCGGATCCACATTAACATTCTCATCACATTATCTTTGTTTTTCCATGCTTTCATTTCCTTTTTGCTGGTTCGTTTGCTGTAAACACGAACATAAGAGTTAATCATAGATTCTATCTACCATAACGCAGTTCGTATTTTCTCCCTAAAAAGTCGTACTGTAGACATTAAACTATAGGCATTACCTGCCTTTCTACTCTTCTTATTACTATTACTCTGTATTTTTGGATTATTGATGTTTTCTAATCCTTTTTGAACAATATTTATTGTGAATCTAAAAATGTCAAACTTTCAAAGCTCTGTTATTCTACTTTTCTTTACATAATACTGTAAAAATAGCTGTGTTTTACCTTTGTTTGCAATTTTCCTTTAATTTGCATTGGGTGATGATTCGTTTTCCTGTATTTTCGTTATTTGCTTACTTTTTGACAGTATTTTTATCTTTATTGACATCGTTGTTATGACAATATCTTTCAAAGTCTGACAACTTCTATCAAAGTTTATTACTTTTTCGGGTTTAATCCTCTGTAAACCACCAGTATTCATGTTCTATTTTTGAACCTACCTCGATCTAAATTTGAACGGCCCCGGCCCCCTATATAAGCATTAATTTTTTTTATTCATTTCATTCGATTCCGAGTTCTAAGCTCGAACAGTTCTATTACATTCATAAAGATGAAATAAGAAACCAAAAATTTGCGCACGGGCGGGACTTGAACCAGCAACCTTTTGGCAAACCGGGCCAAACGCTCTTACCAATTGAGCTACCGTGCTGTTAGTCCGACCCTGCGAAATTTGTGGTTTCTTATGAAAACGTCAATTGCGTGACGCTTTAGCGCCATCTAACCGTCTGTTTATGAAACAGATGGCCCAAGCAGTTATTCTTTACAGAATAAATTCAACTTGGAAATTGATGTCGCTTCGCTATCTAATGCTTTAGAATGTTTTTAACACTCACAGTGTCATATTTTATATTCATAAAGATGAAATAAGAAACCAAAAATTTGCGCACGGGCGGGACTTGAACCAGCAACCTTTTGGCAAACCGGGCCAAACGCTCTTACCAATTGAGCTACCGTGCTGTTAGTCCGACCCTGCGAAATTTGTGGTTTCTTATGAAAACGTCAATTGCGTGACGCTTTAGCGCCATCTAACCGTCTGTTTATGAAACAGATGGCCCAAGCAGTTATTCTTTACAGAATAAATTCAACTTGGAAATTGATGTCGCTTCGCTATCTAATGCTTTAGAATGTTTTTAACACTCACAGTGTCATATTTTATATTCATAAAGATGAAATAAGAAACCAAAAATTTTCTCTGTTTCATAAACAGACGGTTAGATGGCGCTAAAGCGTCACGCAATTGACGTTTTCATAAGAAACCACAAATTTCGCAGGGTCGGACTAACAGCACGGTAGCTCAATTGGTAAGAGCGTTTGGCCCGGTTTGCCAAAAGGTTGCTGGTTCAAGTCCCGCCCGTGCGCAAATTTTTGGTTTCTTATTTCATCTTTATGAATATAAAATATGACACTGTGAGTGTTAAAAACATTCTAAAGCATTAGATAGCGAAGCGACATCAATTTCCAAGTTGAATTTATTCTGTAAAGAATAACTGCTTGGGCCATCTGTTTCATAAACAGACGGTTAGATGGCGCTAAAGCGTCACGCAATTGACGTTTTCATAAGAAACCACAAATTTCGCAGGGTCGGACTAACAGCACGGTAGCTCAATTGGTAAGAGCGTTTGGCCCGGTTTGCCAAAAGGTTGCTGGTTCAAGTCCCGCCCGTGCGCAAATTTTTGGTTTCTTATTTCATCTTTATGAATATAAAATATGACACTGTGAGTGTTAAAAACATTCTAAAGCATTAGATAGCGAAGCGACATCAATTTCCAAGTTGAATTTATTCTGTAAAGAATAACTGCTTGGGCCATCTGTTTCATAAACAGACGGTTAGATGGCGCTAAAGCGTCACGCAATTGACGTTTTCATAAGAAACCACAAATTTCGCAGGGTCGGACTAACAGCACGGTAGCTCAATTGGTAAGAGCGTTTGGCCCGGTTTGCCAAAAGGTTGCTGGTTCAAGTCCCGCCCGTGCGCAAATTTTTGGTTTCTTATTTCATCTTTATGAATATAAAATATGACACTGTGAGTGTTAAAAACATTCTAAAGCATTAGATAGCGAAGCGACATCAATTTCCAAGTTGAATTTATTCTGTAAAGAATAACTGCTTGGGCCATCTGTTTCATAAACAGACGGTTAGATGGCGCTAAAGCGTCACGCAATTGACGTTTTCATAAGAAACCACAAATTTCGCAGGGTCGGACTAACAGCACGGTAGCTCAATTGGTAAGAGCGTTTGGCCCGGTTTGCCAAAAGGTTGCTGGTTCAAGTCCCGCCCGTGCGCAAAAAATTTTTGGTTTCTTATTTCATCTTTATGAATATAAAATATGACACTGTGAGTGTTAAAAACATTCTAAAGCATTAGATAGCGAAGCGACATCAATTTCCAAGTTGAATTTATTCTGTAAAGAATAACTGCTTGGGCCATCTGTTTCATAAACAGACGGTTAGATGGCGCTAAAGCGTCACGCAATTGACGTTTTCATAAGAAACCACAAATTTCGCAGGGTCGGACTAACAGCACGGTAGCTCAATTGGTAAGAGCGTTTGGCCCGGTTTGCCAAAAGGTTGCTGGTTCAAGTCCCGCCCGTGCGCAAATTTTTGGTTTCTTATTTCATCTTTATGAATATAAAATATGACACTGTGAGTGTTAAAAACATTCTAAAGCATTAGATAGCGAAGCGACATCAATTTCCAAGTTGAATTTATTCTGTAAAGAATAACTGCTTGGGCCATCTGTTTCATAAACAGACGGTTAGATGGCGCTAAAGCGTCACGCAATTGACGTTTTCATAAGAAACCACAAATTTCGCAGGGTCGGACTAACAGCACGGTAGCTCAATTGGTAAGAGCGTTTGGCCCGGTTTGCCAAAAGGTTGCTGGTTCAAGTCCCGCCCGTGCGCAAATTTTTGGTTTCTTATTTCATCTTTATGAATATAAAATATGACACTGTGAGTGTTAAAAACATTCTAAAGCATTAGATAGCGAAGCGACATCAATTTCCAAGTTGAATTTATTCTGTAAAGAATAACTGCTTGGGCCATCTGTTTCATAAACAGACGGTTAGATGGCGCTAAAGCGTCACGCAATTGACGTTTTCATAAGAAACCACAAATTTCGCAGGGTCGGACTAACAGCACGGTAGCTCAATTGGTAAGAGCGTTTGGCCCGGTTTGCCAAAAGGTTGCTGGTTCAAGTCCCGCCCGTGCGCAAATTTTTGGTTTCTTATTTCATCTTTATGAATATAAAATATGACACTGTGAGTGTTAAAAACATTCTAAAGCATTAGATAGCGAAGCGACATCAATTTCCAAGTTGAATTTATTCTGTAAAGAATAACTGCTTGGGCCATCTGTTTCATAAACAGACGGTTAGATGGCGCTAAAGCGTCACGCAATTGACGTTTTCATAAGAAACCACAAATTTCGCAGGGTCGGACTAACAGCACGGTAGCTCAATTGGTAAGAGCGTTTGGCCCGGTTTGCCAAAAGGTTGCTGGTTCAAGTCCCGCCCGTGCGCAAATTTTTGGTTTCTTATTTCATCTTTATGAATATAAAATATGACACTGTGAGTGTTAAAAACATTCTAAAGCATTAGATAGCGAAGCGACATCAATTTCCAAGTTGAATTTATTCTGTAAAGAATAACTGCTTGGGCCATCTGTTTCATAAACAGACGGTTAGATGGCGCTAAAGCGTCACGCAATTGACGTTTTCATAAGAAACCACAAATTTCGCAGGGTCGGACTAACAGCACGGTAGCTCAATTGGTAAGAGCGTTTGGCCCGGTTTGCCAAAAGGTTGCTGGTTCAAGTCCCGCCCGTGCGCAAATTTTTGGTTTCTTATTTCATCTTTATGAATATAAAATATGACACTGTGAGTGTTAAAAACATTCTAAAGCATTAGATAGCGAAGCGACATCAATTTCCAAGTTGAATTTATTCTGTAAAGAATAACTGCTTGGGCCATCTGTTTCATAAACAGACGGTTAGATGGCGCTAAAGCGTCACGCAATTGACGTTTTCATAAGAAACCACAAATTTCGCAGGGTCGGACTAACAGCACGGTAGCTCAATTGGTAAGAGCGTTTGGCCCGGTTTGCCAAAAGGTTGCTGGTTCAAGTCCCGCCCGTGCGCAAAAAATTTTTGGTTTCTTATTTCATCTTTATGAATATAAAATATGACACTGTGAGTGTTAAAAACATTCTAAAGCATTAGATAGCGAAGCGACATCAATTTCCAAGTTGAATTTATTCTGTAAAGAATAACTGCTTGGGCCATCTGTTTCATAAACAGACGGTTAGATGGCGCTAAAGCGTCACGCAATTGACGTTTTCATAAGAAACCACAAATTTCGCAGGGTCGGACTAACAGCACGGTAGCTCAATTGGTAAGAGCGTTTGGCCCGGTTTGCCAAAAGGTTGCTGGTTCAAGTCCCGCCCGTGCGCAAATTTTTGGTTTCTTATTTCATCTTTATGAATATAAAATATGACACTGTGAGTGTTAAAAACATTCTAAAGCATTAGATAGCGAAGCGACATCAATTTCCAAGTTGAATTTATTCTGTAAAGAATAACTGCTTGGGCCATCTGTTTCATAAACAGACGGTTAGATGGCGCTAAAGCGTCACGCAATTGACGTTTTCATAAGAAACCACAAATTTCGCAGGGTCGGACTAACAGCACGGTAGCTCAATTGGTAAGAGCGTTTGGCCCGGTTTGCCAAAAGGTTGCTGGTTCAAGTCCCGCCCGTGCGCAAATTTTTGGTTTCTTATTTCATCTTTATGAATATAAAATATGACACTGTGAGTGTTAAAAACATTCTAAAGCAGTTCTATTACACTCCAATAAATAAATACTCTACATCTTCCCTCAAGAAGTCTTGAAGAACCGCCGGTGACTACTGAAACACCTCCTCACGCTAGGGGAGAGACCGGACACCGGAGGAGTATCCAAGCACATTGACTGCAGTAACACCTCCTCGCTCTAGGGGAGGGACCTGTCTCCTTCTCGGAAGAGGATCCGAGACCAAGTACTTCTGGCACTCCAACTGATCCTAACATTTTCTATATAGTGCCCGTTACCCTCATTACTGCACATCGGCGTCTCTGCTCTTCACGGCGCCTGTCACCGCTGCACATCGGCGTCACTGCTCTTCACGGCGCCTGTCACCGCTGCACATCGGCGTCACTGCTCTTCACAGCACCTGTCACCGCTGCACATCGGCGTCGCTGCTACCTCCGCAGTGTCGGCTCTGCACTCCGACGCCGCCCTTTGCTGCCTCCAGGACAATACTTATTGAAGATTTGAAGATACTTACTCACGCCCACTGCACTTTACTTACATTCATACAGACATCACCTCATCTCATTTTTCGGTACTGTATTCTTTTTGTTGTAATATAAATTCTATTCCCTCTTCTACCTCTTTCTTTAACCTTCTTCTACCTCTCCACATTTGTCGCTTCACGACAACTTTAACTGGGTTTTCCCGTTGTTCACTTTTTATTACTTTTAAAAAAGGTAATCAATTCACTGTGTATGTATGTGAAACCGTTAGATTTTAATAATATTTGAGTATGTTGACGTATAAAAGCTTCCGAACAAGTGTGCTAAATTTCGAAAGTGTATGTATGTTTTTCAAAAACGAGAGATGATACTTTTTTAGTACAATCAAGAATATTTCTGCTTAGGATACAGTGTTAATTTAATCAAAATCGGTCAGTTAGTTTTTGAGATATGAGTAATAAATAACAAAACATAAAATATTAAAAAAATAGACGGTACATGATCTCAAGCTTACGTACATTAATAAGTCTACGCACATCGACGACCTCCGTGGTCGAGTGGCTAGCACGCTGGTTTCAAGCGTCGCCATCTCGTGAGGTTCCGGCTTCAATTCCCGGTCGGGTCAATGTAGGATACGATCTTTTCTATATTGTCTCGGGTCTGGGTGTTGTGGTACCACCGTTGTTTCCCATTTCCATAACACAAGTGCTTTAGCTACTTAGCTTGGGATCGGAGCAATGTATGTGATGTTGTCAAATATTTATTATTATTATTTATTACATCATGCACCGACTTCAAATTTATTTGTGTCTCCTAAACAGAGGGCAGATGCGTTATTTCGAACTTTTTGGTCAGATTTTTGTAAGCGGTTTAATTTTTAAATTATAGTACAAGGCATGTTTCTTCTTTTCATCTATCTATATACACAGGTATTGTGTGAGCAAGGTATTTGACAAGACGGGCTAGTATAAAAAAACATATAATTCGTACTATAGATCGTCAGAGTAAAAAGAATAAAAGTCTCATTAGCTTTATTATGTACTTTTCTTACTTTAATTTTGTACGCCACTCATAGGCCAAACATAGAGCTTTACTTATCATGTTCCACCTGAATTCTGTCACCAATGTTTTACAAATAAATGGTTTGATTTGATTTGATTTAAATTCGCGTTTAAACCCGTTATGCATACTTATTTTAGGGCAACAAAAAGTGAACAATAGTAGTATCATTGCTACTTACTAAAGGGTGTTGTTTGAGCAGCCGCGCATGCGCGATGGAGCGGCGCGGGCGCGCGTGAGGCAGCCCGCGGTGCGCAAAGTGCCATTCTGTGTCAGACCCGAGCACCTGCAACAAAAAAATATGACATTAGGAAGGTGCAAGCTGACAATGTGCAAGAAACGATGTTAAAAAAAATATTGGGCTTCATTTTTCACACAAAAATCATATGTAGGTATCTTATTGTCCCCGATTGTCCTAAGCCGCGAAGTTAGTAAGTATGGATGTGTGTGAGTGACTCTTTCACTACTGAACATATTTCTCTAAACTTTACTTTAAATTCTGTAACAGCCAATAATAAGGGCTCTTGTACACGATAAGAAAAACCACCGTGTCTGTCACAGACAAGACAAAATCATCATGTACACGACAAGAATTTTGTAGGATCTAGCTACGAAAACTTGTCGTGTCTTCTGCAGACAAGATGAATCCGGCTGTGTAAACGATGAGATTTCTTTCGGGCAGTCGTGCGCAGGATACAGTAGGGTGTACTAAGCAAGTTTGTTTGTAAAGAAAATGATCATGTTAACGACGCAACAAAAAATAATGATCATTGCTTATTAATTATTATATCTATAGAAGAATGAAAAAGGAAAAAAAAATCAAGAGACTTTACTGGGTTTTTACAACAAAAAGCAGAGTTTGGTGGGTTCATAACCCTGTATCATGTATTGCGAGAATATGATGATAAGTTTGTGGACTATTTTCGTATGAAAATCACCACTTATGACAAGTTGTTATGGAAAATAAAATACGGGTCCCATTGTCCCACAGGTCGTGCCTCTACTAAAGTTATAAGTAACTCAATTAAATTATTATTTAACTCAGTCATGGTTTGTTGTCTGGCATAACGTCAACATGTCCACGCGTACTAACGTGCATCGACATACTACCCGAACAAATAACACAATACAGCGAGTGTTTGCCGGCCGGCGGCGCGTGTGTCGTGTCTTGCGCAGACAAGATTTAGTCTTTGGTCAGCGCCGGAGCAATGTACACAGTTCGTGCGTAGAAACGACACGAATTCTTGTGCAGGCCCGGCGACTTTTCTTAGCGTGTACAAGAAGCAAGCTGGCTAGTTCCTATCTCAATTGCGAAGAAGAATCAGCATAGCTATCCAACGCGGCAACGCAGCCAGCATCGCATTCCATCCTCTTTGCCGCAAGGAAATGGTTTTGTTTTTGAATAGGTAGATTTTAAGTTATTTTTTTATGTTGCATGTCCTAGTTTTATTTCTTTCTTGTTTAGTATTTGTGTATTTAAAACATTAGAATGATATATAGTTTATAAATCAGGATAACGCATTCGCTGTGTGCGAAGTAAGTGGTGAGGGAATCGATTTCCTTTGCAGTTTTAGTACAAATTTACGGCTCCGAGCATATATGAAAAAATGAAATTGTATACCGTAGAGAACCGTTATTGAATAGAATAAATGGATAATATAATTGTTCATTGAAATCTCATTGGTTTTATTACTTTTCGTAATAACAGCCAGCCATTTGTCTTTTCAAAGTCCCCCAATAGCTTATCGAGCTGTCGTTACGCACGCTTAAATTAAAAAATATACGGTCAAACTCGCGAGCGCTCGTTATACCAAATCCTAATCGTCGTCAACCGTTCTCAAGCTATAAACTTAAAAGTCTTATAACGCTAATTCATCATTTTCGCAAAACGGTTTTCTTCCTTTTATTTCCCTCGAATAATAAGGATTCGAAATCTGACCCGTGACGAACTTATACAATTGATTTTATTTACAGATACCTGAATGTTATAGGGGTCGCTGTCCATTATTTCATTTATTTATCCAAAGATAAAAATAAGTAACGACGTACAAGAGCCATCTTGAACATAAACATTACATACATTCGGATAAACAATAATATTTGTACACAAATATTATAAGAATACTTTGGGACTGCACAAGCTTCTTATAATATTTACACCAAAAATAAAAATTGAAAGGAGGCGTCACGATGATCACATTATACTTAGGCTCGATGGCGTGAAAAAATCTAGGCTTTGTATGCTAAACTTATTCATAGAATTCTGAATACATGACGCTAAGTTTTCTAAAGATTATTTGTGTTTATGTGCGTGACACTTATTTCAGATCAGTCAATATATATATATTAATATTATAAAGCTGAAGAGTTTGTTTGTTTGAGCGCGCTAATCACAGGTACAACTAGACCGATTTGAAAAACTATTTTTGTGTTCGTTAGCTTAATTATCGAGGAAGGTGTTCGATAGCTTATTTATCGAGGGAGCAAACTCAAAATGCTAGTTTTTACATAATATAATTCCTAAAGACTCAAAAGATTTCATCAGTAGAACCAAACCTCTTTAATCGCTATGTACTTTATTGGTGCTGATCGCAAGTAAGTTTTATAATTAATCGCAGAATCTATATCAGCTAGATAGACCCAAGTACTTAGTTTTAAGTTCTAAACTGTTTAATAGTCTCTTCAAGTCGACGAAGATGCACATTTACATCTTGAAGCGCAACTCAGAGACACGTCTTCAATTAAAAGTTAGATGCAACCTTCTGGAGATAATTATAGAATAGATAGAGATACGAAACAGGCTGTACACAATATGAGCTGTAGTGGTTTGTGAAGAAAATCCGTCATTTGCTAAGATTTTCACTCAATCAAGGATCAAGTCACTTTGCTCGTCGTATCAAAGTCTAGACACTTTTTTGATTTAATCAAGATTAAAATGTAATAAAATTGTAGATGCGATATCCCAAATACATTTTAGGTAATTCTGCGTTTGCAGGTGAGCCTATGTCTTGAGCACACATTATGTATAGTGTGACCTCAAGACATAGTGTGTTATAGTATTTTCACGCCTTCTGCTTGACAACATTCAATTAAAAGTCACGTAAAGTTGACTTAAAGTGATTCGTCTCTGCTCACGGGCCAAAATAATGTATGGAAATCCATAACGCCTCGGTGAACTGTAATATGATTTAAATTCGGAAAACGCATTTGTATGTAGGCGAGGACAGGCTGGTCCTTTGTTCTCAACGGGCTAGTCAGTAATGTGGCAAAATTTGCCTGCACCATCATCCAACAAAGGGGAGATAGTTCGTAAATCGAACTGACCACCACGCGCCGGAATGAGAAAAATACATAAATGGAAGGGAAGAGACCGACCAAAAAAGATATCAATGGATTGTGTGAAACAAGATATAAATATGAAATAGGGGTTCATAATTTAGGAACAAGTGATAGAATTGTGTGGAAGAGAAAAAACACTGCGCCGATCCTAGATAAATTGGGAACAGGGCAAGATATTGATGATAGGAATAGTAAATTAATATTTGGTATGTTAAAAGCAAAGATGGACACCTAATTTCTCAAAAAATACGTTGATGTAAGTATACATAAAAATTTGTTAAAATGATTTGATATACAGCGTGGCGCGTCGATGCATACACGTTACTTATTAGTTTTTTTTTTTGATATTTTTTATTTTATGGTATTGCAAAAAAAAATACAAATTGAGACGCTACGTTTATGCTATCTCATTAAATTTGCATTTAGATTATAGCTAACATCATTTTATTGCCTCGCAAAGAGCGTGAAAAGCAGTACTCTGCTTTTTTCTTGCTTTCGTCTTGAACATAAAGGTGTATTTGTCTTAGGCGAACTTAAAACCTTTGTTTCACTCAGGATTTTTATTACCTCCTTAACTGACGCTCGGGAGTAAAACCATTAAAGCTGAGCGATCAGCTAAGAAACTTGAAAATGTGTAGAATGCAAACATAAAAGGTATTTACCCTGTACCTTAAGCTTTTAAGATATATTTAAATATCCAATCCAACTATTGGTCGGCAGCATGAAAGACGATAACGCACACATTCCACTTGTAACCTTTCAGACAGAAGTAAACAAGAGTATTTTTGGACGCATTGAATTCGACGTATCAAAACAGGAAAATCATTCTCGTATTGGGAAAATGACAAATTCTAAGAATGCTTGTTTACTTTAGGGGATTGTACTTATTTTCAAACAAGGCAAAATCGTTGAAGCGATGTGGGAAAAAAGGTATTAAATATGAAGCAAGGTATTTAAAAAGAATAAGTTATTGTTAAAAAAATAAACTGCCTTCAAAAAACTGACTAAAACCCATATCTCAAAAACTACAAGACCGATTTGGATGGAACTTATACTACACTCTAAGTCAACTTTAGTTAAAATATATCTTATTGGACTAAAAAAGAATTATCTCGCTATGACTTCTTGTTTTCGAGAAATCCGTGGACAAACATACACTTACGAAATTGTGCACACGTGTTTGTAAGCCTATAAAGGTCAAGATACTCAATTATTATCAAATTCCAAAAATATCACAAACGAGTACATACACATTGAATTGATTACTACCTCCTTTCTTTGAAGTCAGTAAAAATAAGGTAAACCATTTAACTGTGAAAAAATAAAGTAAGACAGTGAAAATAAAGGAAAGCTATTCTCTCTTACTTTCGCACAAACCCTCACTCTGTAACTAAACGCTCGTGGCCTTCTCGTTTGAATACAATATTATTTACATTCGAATATCTCTCTACGTGTGAATGTCTTCAAACCTACGTTCAAAGGACTGAGTGTTCGTCAATACTCTTTGAAACGAGACACACTGGCCTACTATCCTATTTCTGTTTGCAAAATAGAGGCACGTTTCCTCTGTGTTCACGAATAAAAAGCGTAGCTTTCCAATTCTGATATTAAGATTGTTTTACTACTCATAGTATACTATATTTTTAAACAATAAAGAAATACTAATTTAAAAACACTGAAGTGTTTAAAAAAACCGGCTAAGTGCGAGTTGGACTCGCCCACTGAGGGGTCCATGCCAACTTGAACTGAATTAGGGATCCACTTACTTCTACTAAGCCAAAATACCACAATATTTTGTTGTTAACAAAATATTGTGGTATATTGGCTTAGTAAATTTGTATTTCATAGTGTTTGTATAAAGAACAAAGTTATGTTTGCGGTTGTTAAAAATATGCTATATCTCAAAACTACTACTAGCTCGATCTCATTCAAACTAATTCTCATTGATTTTTTTAGAAAAAAAACTTAAAGCAGTAAAAAGAAAACATACATCTACCAATTTCCATCTGTGTAATACTAATAGCATCAGAGTAAAGTGGCTGTGACATATGGACAGACAGACAGACAAACTTGACGAAATTAGAAGGGTTCCGTTTTTGCCATTCGGCAGCGGAACCCTAAAAATAAAAATAACTATGGCCTGTTAAGCGGTTCTTTACCAAAATCAACCTCACACAGAATACAGTCATATTAATAATATTTATTTTAACTTTATTGCACTGTAAGTTGTACAATTGGCGGACTTAATGCCTAATGGCATTCTCTACCAGTCAACCACCTGGTAATGCAGAGAGTTTAATCAGTAATAATAGTAATATAAGATATGATTAATTTTATTAAACATAACATACGAGTAAATAAATTTACAAATTCGTTTAAAGGAAATGTACCAATTTGGCGGTCTCATTGCTATAAGCGATCTCTTCCAGACAACCTTTGGGTGAATAATTTATGAGCTTTATAGGAAGGGGTAATTTGTACATATAAAATGAAGAGCTAATGAAGTGAAATAGAAATATATACGTATAATACACTTATGATAAAAAAATACAATTATAAAATAATATACATAAGTTTATAAATACAATATAAATCATATCGTTATAATCATCACGTGTCTATTTAACAAAATAAAATAAATGTATTTCGGGCAGAACCCATAATGTGTGTTAAGTTAAAATTACAAAACTCTTTATTGCACATCTGAAAGGTTAATTACAAATTCGTTTAGAGGAAATGTACAATTTAAGCGGCCTTATCGCAATAAGCGATCTCTTCCAGACAACCTTTGGGTAAAATAATACTGACTTTTAGACTTTTTGTCGTTAATAGTAAGGAAAAAGATTTATAACTACAAGTATGTTATCTTTGACTCAGTTCAAAAAAGTTGAAAGATGTTTAAAGTTAGTGAATTAGTGATCTTGACTTTTCATTAAAAAATACTAAGAAATTAGTAGAACACAGAGTATCCATAACGATTACTCATGCAAGTGGTATGCGTAGAGTTAATTCTATTACAATTGGAGCTGAATAATCATGTTTGATGTAAAGGAGTTTATAGTAAAATGAGCAAATAAATGAACACGTTACGTGGGAGATATGAAAAAGAAACAACGTAAGAAGCATCTGCCCTATAGTGACCTGAACCCAGTCAGTCAGTCATGATGAGTCAGTGATACACTGAGTTTTCAATTTAAACCATTGGGGGGTCTCTTATTATCATGCATTATTAATAAATGACACGCAGTTTTATAATAACCACAATTCATCTTACATTGCTCTTTTTGACTCAATTTCCTGTGATTCTGAATCAGTCCAGAAATACTAAAGGGCAGTATGAAGCACTAATCGTATAATAACTTCCTGCTTCCGATCTTTACATTCTGTACAATAGTTAGACAAGAATTATTTTTTATATAAAATTCTCGTGTCACAATGTTCGTTCCCGTACTCCTCTGAAACGGCTTGACCGATTCTTACGAAATTTTATATGCGTGTTCAGTTGGTCTGAGAATCGGCAACTTTCTATATTTCATACCCCTAAGTGATAATTTATATTTGGACGATATTTTTTGTTCTCATTTTATTATAATGAGGTACTGAAAATACATATAACCTTATTTTTTTATCACTAACCGCTATTTTTGTATAGCCATTTTAGTAATTTAATCATTTTTCATCCCGCTCGATAACTGATCAATTATAGTGTTTTTCTTAACTTTTAAAATTACGAGGCTGAGCGAGACGGGGCCGGGGCGGTACGGTGCTAGGGGCGAAACCAAGTTCGCTGGGTCCGCTAGTAAATTTATAAGATCCAAGTCAGCTAGGCATGTCAGACTAAAGCTCGTAGTAGTATGTCGTAGCACGTGGCTACTACGTTGCTACGAAAAAGCGTCGTGTAATGTTGGTACAAAATAAAATTGCAGTGAAGTCTATCATCTATCTTCTCTGCTTTTTGACAAATAACTTCGTTCAGAACCGATTTAGCAACAAAACCGGCCAAATGCGAGTCGAACTCGCATACTAAGAGTTCCGTGCCAACTTTAACAGAATTAGAGATCATCTTACTTCCAGTTAGCCAAAATACCACAGTATTTTGTTAACAGTATATAACTTTGATTTTCATTGTATTTGTATGAATAACAAAGTTATGTTTGCTGTTATTGAAAATATGCTCTATCTCAAAAACAACTAGTTCGATTCCGTCCAAACCAATTTTAGTTGAAAGTATTTGTTAAGATCAACATAATATATTGTTTTAATTTGTAAATTTAATTTCGCTTAGTTTAGAAGTTAGAGACGCCCATTTTATCCCTTGAAAGCGTCTATCTATCTAATCCATCAATCGTTAGGCTTTAAAAGAAAATGGTTTTAGGAACCTACACGCATAAGTTTGACAAAAAAATCTTTGTTGGTTTTAGTTACATGTATGGAAGCCCCCCTTAAATATCATATTTTTTTGTATAAACTAACATAAACAAAAAATTCATACAACGGTTGACAGGATACATCTTTCTACCAAATTTCAATAGTGTGGTGCTTATAGTTACAGAATAAAGTGGCTGTGACTTACGGACGGACAGACAGATAGACAGAATTGTCGAAACTATAAGGATCCGTTTTTGGCCATTCGGCTACGGGATCCTAATAATGTAGGTAGTACATAACAAAAAACACACTCAAGTCAATACGCTTTGAGCGATCCACCCACAACTTTCGTTGCGAGATAGCGGTCGAGATTTCCTTTCTATTCCATATTTATAAAGCCCTTCAAATTCGTGGATTCCCAGCTCGAGTAAAGAAGATATGGTAAAGTATTTTCATACTAGCCATAAATAATACACGAAAGGTACAGGCTGAAGCTAATACATAAACAAGATGCGATTATATAAAATCATTATCAGCGATATCTGTCCACATCAGACGACCTCCGTGGTCAAGTGGCTAGCACGCTGATTTCAAGGGTCGCCATCTCGTGAGGTTCCGGGTTCGATTCCCGGTCAGATCAATGTAGAAATCGATCTTTTCTATATTGTCTCGGGTCTGGGTGTTGTGGTACCACCGTTGTTTCCGATTTCCATAACACAAGTGCTTTAGCTACTTAGCTTGGGATCGGAGCAATGTATGTGATCTTGTTAAATATTTATTTATTTTACATTGAAAAAAAATTGTCCAATGGTGGTCGAAGCAAACTAATCAACCTGTCACGGTGACAGCACCGTATTAACTCGAGGCGTTCAGTATTCTTATGAAACTCTATACTTCAACGCACATCTATCAACTTCGTAACGTCACCACCTCGGATCGAGACCAACTCGGGACTCACTCTCGACCAGCGGCTCATGCGTTGTAACGCGCTTACGGTGCGTCGCCCGCCGGTTGACGACTATCCGTCCACCCTGTCAAACGGGCTGTCATTCACAATTAGAACTTTCATAAGTTGTAGGTAACATAATCCGAGACGAGGCGTTCGCTGTCTGGTGCCGATCCCATCCGATACGGTGCTGTTCCTTTTACGTAACGTTCTTCCGTATGGTTGACGCCTGGTTGTTGCTGTTCCCGTACCCGGCACGGGTAGCTTTGCTTCAACTTTAAAGATAATTTGAAAACGTCACTTATTTGTCAACAATCATTTACAAGTCATTTTAAAACAGGCAATTTCATACTTATTTCGTTTTATATAACGGCTTTGAAACATATTGACGTAACTTTGGCTTTTATTGAATTTTGTCAGTAATTCAATGCTAACGAACAAATACAACGCAAACAGAATCGCGATAATCAAATAAAGCTTGTTGGCTTGACAACATGTCGTAACAAAGAAATGCTCATCTTCAATTTAAGAATCGCTAAGGCGTTTCCTTATTTCCCGACGTTAAATTGCGTACATACCGTACCAACAGTAATTTGTTCAGATTTATTAGCTCTGAACAAAGCCTTAATGCCAGAGCAAATGAAAACAGGCTTTATGGCTCAGCACTAAAGTCCAAGAGGCTGTTACTTTTACTGCTCGATTCTGCAGAGCTGTTAGCGCTTAGAAAAATAACGCTTTTAAGAGCTGCAAGGAGTTTATTAATTGTTTATTACATTTTTTATAGCCCTTGTGTGCTAATAAAACGTAATTGGTATCGCTAGAGACTTATACTTTTTCTAGTTTTAGTCAAAATAGCGAAAATTAAAGCCATTTCTTAGCTAGAATTAGAAAAGTGCCTCCACTTATGCTAAAATTTAAATAGCCCTTTTGGTATCAATATTCATACATAATTAACTAGTTTATTCATAGATACGTACTTACCAGAGTAACTGTTCACTAGACTGATAAATCCAAATCTCTAGTTACTTATTTGATTTCGCAACTTAGTTAAGATCAGCGTTATTGCCAGCTGTAAGTTGATTTTACCCGGCACGTTTAAATCGAATTCAGTTTCAAATTACGCAAGTCCTGACGAAACCAGTTTAAATAAACAAACTTTAGTTAGTCAACTGTGTATCCCAAATTTCGGGTATAGCTAAACTAGGGCCTACCATGTAACTCCATATTTTCTTATCTGCCTATCCCAATTACTTAATTTAGAACCTCTAACGCGAGTGAAAAGATGGATAATACCGAAAATATAAACATATTATTTCGTCCAAAGTAAGCCCTCTAAAAAGTATCCGTTTACATAATTAAAATGGCTTCAAAGTACGAGATAAAGATTATAAAGGCAACACAAAAGCAAAAGAAAGTTGGAGAAAGTACAGGAATGTAATAATGACTTTGCCTTGTTACGAGCTACGAAAATGTTTCTCGTAGACGCTACGACCAAGTGCTACGATTCCAAACCCACGGCAGCGAGTAGACTTTATGCACTTGTAATAGGTGCGATTTTTTAAAGGAAACCTGTAGCTAAGCACGGGTAGTTGTACATTTAGCTGTGCTCCGTTGACTTAAATATTCGACTTTCATGTGCCTGGCAAGAAATCTGACTTGAGCTAATAGGGAAAGAGGGTATGAGAACTATTTTAAATACTTTGCCGAGCAAAAAAATTGTTTAATGATAAGTATGAATAAATATAGGTACATCGTAGAGCTTGTTATTCACCTTTAGAATATTAGTAGTAAAATAATGGTAAGTCATGTTTTTTTTATGTTTTTCATCAATCAACGTCGACCAGTATTATAACAACAGTGACGCAATAAAACGGACATTCTGTTAAAGCTTGCAATAAAAAGTACCATTAATTGTATTTGTCGACGCGACTGCGTCCGCGCGTTATGAGTTTGCTCCCTCCCCCCGCCGTTGCAGAGTAATGTTTTAGGGATTAAAGCCTTCCCCGATAAATAACTTACCCAACACAAAAAAAAATCTTTAATCGGTCCAGTAGTTCCTGAGATTAGCGCGTTCAAACAAACAAACAAACACTTCAGCTTAATGATATTTAGTATAGATATCTCAAAGTATAATTACTAGTCCATGCCATGAAGCATACTTCTGACAGAACATTAATTAACCTTTCAACTTGAAGACGAGACTCCTTCATGGACTTACTTCGAAAATACTTTATTTAGTTTCAAAAGCTCCAAGTTGTTCACAATTTAAATAAAACAAACCCTTCGAGGAAAGAAGTTTTGAATGTATTGAGTTTACAATCGAAATGAATGATTTATTTCTCAGCTGAAAGTTTTAGAAACCTACAAGTGAATTGACTGAACTAAATAAAATTATATGTTGTTAACCACTCAACTGTCCGCGCTGTCAGACTATGATGTGGGAAAACTGTCCGGCGATATCGCACGACGCATGATAAAAATCGCGCGACATGTCGCGCGATAAAAACGATTATATAAAGAAAAGTATAGTTGTGATTACGAAAACAAAAATACTGGTAGATAGGTAATAGTTATAAATATATAAAAAGTTAAAAATATATACTTACTATACTAAATATATACTATACTTAATACATACTTTTCTAGTGGTGGGCACTGTAGTACCACGGACAGTTTACCGTAAAAAAAAAATGGCACTGTAGTGCCAACGGACTGCAGAGCGAAACTTTTCATTTAATGAGTAATGAAAGGTAAACGTCCCGAAACTTTTGATGGTAAGTAATTTATGTTAACAAACCAGATGTACAGACGATAAAACACTGACTGAATCTTATTGACGTTCGAATTTAAAAAAAAACGATATTTTTATTTTATAAAAAAAACCAATCATTTCCAGTTATAGGAGTTGACATAAAAGGTTCCAGTTAAAGACAAAAGTAGTCATAAAAGGTTCAAATTCGGAGTTCGCCAATATTCTTTCTTCTTTAAATATTTTTAATTTGTGTTTCGAAATGAAAAGGATAAAATTAAAATGGCTTGTATAACTCTCACCTGTATCAATGCTAATACAGGCATAATGTGGCAGTCGAGAAGTAATATTATAGAATTAATTGCACACGGCACGTTTTCACGTTTAAAAAAAACACGGTTGATTTTTTCTGAATTTGTTTTTTAGCCCCCAACGCAAAAAGTTCTAGATTGAATCGTCGACTAGTATTTCTGACTTTGTCAAGGTTTTAAAAGCTGACTGAAACCGTATAACCCAAAGTTAGCTAGCACCGGTCTCAGCCAATGATAGTACCAGAACGATTATGGTAGAGAGGTCTCTCATAAATACTTAAATACATAGATCACCTATGACCTATGTTCAAATGTTTGTGCTCATCATACAAACATTTGCCCGTTGCAGGATTCGAACCCGCTACCACTGGTTCAGTAGTCTAACTACTGCACCAAACGTGCCGTCAATAAACTTGTCATAAGTAACAAACGGCCATGAGAAGTCTTCCAAGGCTTTTATATTTTCTCTCTTATATTTCTCTCTTTTATGTTTCCTCGTTACTTTTGCCAGCTCATCTGTACTTGACCTCTCTCTTCTCATCTGATTTGATACTAATTGGATTTTTCTGATCCTGATCATAACAGAGATAAATACAGTGGACTCTACATTAAAAATTTACGTTATAGGTCAATTCTTTTACCGACGTCTTTGATTTCTAAAAAAACAGCTATGTATTTGTTTCTGATGATTATAAATTGAATCAGTCCAATATAAAATGTTGATTGATAATTTTCTTTTATTTATTTATTTATACTTTAATGCGCCACCAAAATTTGTTCAAATCGAGGACTTAATGCTACAGTCACATACCTTTGGTCTAAGCAGAAATAATAGTGATCGGTGCTACAAAGAAATAAAATAAAGAAAAAAGGTAAATTTCCTACATCGAAAGTACATTGGAAAGTTAGCCTGTAATTTCCACTGCTGAGCAAAGGCTTTACCTTAACTATGAGGAAGTTTAAGCCATAATTCACCAGACTCTACAATTAAGGTAGATTGGTGGAAGGATGTTTGGCTGTTTGCAAGGCAAGCGACTTAACTTTCAGTCAGATGTTATGAAGCCTCCCATAAAGCCACAACTAATATCAACCGATATTTGCCGGGACCAACGGCTAAACGCGTCTTCCGAAGCACGGAGATGCACGTGATGATCGTCAATTACATGCTTTTAAAACGTGAGTCCACCAATATTCCACCTATTCGTGACGATCCTCAAAGGATTATTTAATATCGTTACATGTAACAGGCTTAAATAATAAATTGAATTCATTTCATACATTTGTGATTAAAATATCGAAACACTATAACTTACATAAATAAATACTAGAATACGAGAAATTAAAGCTTTATAGTATTTGTATTGCTGACATATTTATCATTTATCTAGCTTTGTACTTATTTCACATTTTTGTCGACATGATACCACAGACAGACCACATTTAAATATTTTGTGGTTAAAGGCAGGAAACAGAAAAAGTTTTGACAGCATACGTCTCTTGATCAGACGCGAATTTAAAAGCACTCATGTCGTATAAAGTTGAATAAACCTTGTGACGTTTTCCAGCCGTACACTTAACTTCTGTATCCATGCAAAGACAACAAAAAAGGCGAACCTGAACTTGACATTGTAGCTTGCATTATCATCTGTGCCACATGTGCTTTATTTTTTATCATAACTTGGTTACGTGCCAGAACTAGTTTTCGCGCGACCTACATTTATTTCTCTTCCTTGCACGTGACTCGATTCTAAAAAGGTCCGAGCATAATGCTTAGTTTTAAAAAGATTCGCTTGTTACGAATTCACTTTTTTGCGCTAATTTACTCTAAGCTAAATCATTGTGGCTGTTAGATAGATACAGTCTGTTACTTTGTAAAAAAAAAACAATTCTTAATTGCCTTCAAAAAGCGACTAAAAGGACTAAATAACGCTAATGAGAAACAAACTCATTTGAAGTCGGTTCATTCATGATGTGCGTAGACTGCTGCTGTCCTTAAAGGTTTACATAATGCACCGACTTCAAATGAGTTTGTTTCGTCGTTTTTAATTATTGTTTAAGTTACAATGTACTAAAAAGTTTCCTGAAACCTACCCCTCATTGTAAACACGTCACTAAAAACCGCAACAAAATCGGTCCGTTTACACGGGAGATATTCGCTGATAAACATACAGATACAGGATATATATGAGAACCTCCTTTTTTGAAGTCGGTTAAAAATAAATTCTCATCGCTTTTTAATGTTAAAAGAGGCAGAAAGACACGTCAACATTTTAACTCTCCTATATTAAACACGGGATCGCGCAAGTGGGCGCAATAGATCCTCTATTCTACATCCAAATAAGTAGTATATATTCTGGCAAGATAATTGAATCTACCTAAGGCTTCAGTAATACGGTCTGGTCATCGGAGATAGCCTTGCTAATTTCGTATTAGCGATACTGAGAAGCCTAGATAGAAAACGAAGATATCTGTATTGGATCTAGGCTTCTTTCTCTTAGCTCTGTTTGTTACAAAAATATTAAACACATTCTTCTATCTTTTTTATAGTTAAACAGATTCTATCAAATCAAATCAAATCAATCATTTATTTGACAGAATTTGACAAGTTAAAAACTGCAGATCTTAAAAGTAAATAATAATTGTATTCAGCCTGATGATCGATCTAAGGATATAATGCTAGATTAGGCGATACAAAAAAGTATTAATATATTTTATCGAAACAGCTTTTAGTGTATTATTTGAACTATACTCAAATATCATATTCCAACATTTACATCCTCCTAGTCGCATCCATCCACGGCGGTCAGTCTCAACTGAGATTGGCCATCGGCGGGGCACATTTTTAGGGTTCCGTAGCCGAATGACAAATAACGAAACCCTTATAGTTTCGTAAAGTCTGTCTGTCTGTCTGTATGTCCGTCCCTATGTTACAGCCACTATATTCTGTAACTATAAGCATCACACTGTTAAAATTTGGTAGGAAGATGTACCCTGTTAACCGCATGAATACATGAAACTAAAACCGAAATAAAAAATTTAGTCAAACCTATGCATATGGAGTGTCTATGGATATGTCTTTCAAAATGACATAGAGGTTCCTAAAACCATTTTCTTTTTAAGTCTAACGTTTCGAAGCTAGACGCTTCCAAAGTGGTAAAATGGGCGTCCCCCTCATCTAGTTTCTAAACTAAGCGAGTGTAAATTTTGAAAAAATATATAATGTAGATCTTAACAAATACTTTCAACGAAAATTGGTTGGGACGATATCAAACGAGAAGTTTTTGAGATATAGCACATTTTCAACAACCGCAAAAAAAACTTTGTTTTTCATACAAACACTATGAAAAACAAAGTTATATTTGCTGTCGACAAAAAAGTGGTATTTTACCTAAGTGGAAGAAGGTGGTCGCACTTGGTCGGTTTTTTTTAAGTTCACAAGTGCGTGCGCGCGCAATACACAATTGCAGGCACTCTCTGTTCCTTCACTCACATTATTAGTTAAGACGGCAAATCCGACGTGACCGGTGAGAGATTAGGCGCAAGATTAACGGTTTAACATTTCTGAGGCATGGGATGTCATCACCAATAAATGCTTCATTCCGACCTGTTTTCTTATTATGTTCCCTATTTTTTAGGTTAGTAAAAACCTGACTTATTCATGCCTACTGCTAGAGGTTTCTCTAGAAAAGAGTTAGTTAAAAGCAATCCAATTAGGGTTGAAGTTCCGTAACAAAATCAACCAATTCAAACTAATTGAAACCCCTTTTAGTTTCTCGACTCTAACGAAGAAGGTCTGAAAATGGGTCGTATAATTATCGGACACGGCACTAGCCACCGGACCTGCCCTATCCCATTACAAATTACGTCTTCTGTTGTTGAACTGGTGTGACGTCAGATGTACGGCCTAGATTATAAACGCCACAGTTATTAACTTCCTGCTCTCTACACAGATGCCATTTTCAACCAGATATTGGATAAGCTGTTTTGAGGTTGAGGTTGCAATGGCTAGAGAAAGAAGAGAAGGTCACCTAGTTTTAAGTAAAAATATTTAAAGTGGATTCAAAAAAATAAATGATTTTTTTTTCATATAAATTTAGAGAAACGAGGCTGATGAGAGATCTTTAAAAATTTACAAGGTGCAGTTTTAAAATAAACCGACCAAGTGCGAGTCGGACTCGCGCACTGAGGGTTCCGTGCCAACTTTAACTGAATTAGGGAATCCACTTACTTCCACTTAGTAAAATAACACAATATTTTGTTGACAGCAGATATAACTTTTTTTTTCATAGTGTTTGTATGAAGTACAAAGTTATGTTTACGGTTGTTGAAAATGTGCTATATCTCAAAAACTAATGCTTCGATCTCGTCCAAACCAATTTTCATTGAAAGTATTTGTTAAGATCTACATTATATTTTTTTTTTCAAAATGTACACTTGCTTAGTTTTGAAGTTAGATGGGGAGACGCCCATTTTACCACTTTGGAAGCGTCTATCTATAAAACGTTATACTTTAAAAAAAATTGGCTTTAAGAACCTCGACGTCATTTTAGATCTTTAGATACTCCACACGTATAGGTTTAAAAAAAAATTTTGGTTGTTTTTAGTTTCATGTATGGTAGCCCTCACTTAAATATCATTATTTTTCATTTTTTGTATGAGAATCGTAAAGCGGTCAACAGAATACATCTTCTTACAAAATTTCAATAGTGTGATGCTTGTAGTTATAGAATAAAGTAGCTGTGACATACCTACGGACGGACAGACAGACAGACAGACTTGACGAAACTATTAGAGTTCCGTATTTTACCATTCGGCTACGGAACCCTAAAAATGATAAAATTTAAATGTTTTTTTTTTTTGATCAAAAAACAAGTAAAAAAATCTCGGTATTCAAAAAAAATATAGTACCCTGATTTTATACAAAGACACTGTTAAAATATTTTCTCATAAAACAGTTTGATATGATTTAACAATGTGTCATAAGAAATAGTTTTCAATAACAAGTAAACGTAAAGTCATAGGTATAGACGTCAAACTTTGGCGCCAGAATGTTACTTGTTATATATATACAGATGTAATAGCAATATTAGGTCACGTCTGCCCTTGCTTTTATTACAATGTGTAATGTAACACAAGTAAACACTATTATTATTTCATGCTGACGTCATCAAGCTGCCCTATTTACGGAAAAGGCTGCTAAGCACATTTATACAGGCTGTTGTTTTGGTCAGTGACACCAAACTCAGTGATTATAAGTCACTCAATAATTTATGCTCATTCTAAAATAATATAATCTTCCAATTATATATAAGTTTTATAAAAAAAACTCTTCACAACTTTAAAAAAAAAATACGAATGGGGAAACTTGCACCACGGCGCTCGCGCTAGCTCGCGCGTATCTACGAAATACTACACCATAGCTAGTAAGCTACGAAAGGGCGACTTAGTTCTGGTATTTTGGACTCGCTCATTAGTATCGCTATGAAAATTTATTTTGTGGGTTTTTTTCATTTAAAAAAAATACTACACCGTAGCTAGTAAGCTACGAAAGGGCGACTTAGTTCTGGTATTTACAATTCGCTCATTAGTATCGTAATAAAAAATATTTTGTGGGTTTTTTTCATTTAAAATACATATTTTTTTTGGCATTAGTATCATTTGTACAACCACTTGAGTCGCTCGTCGTTAACTAAAACAACATCCTGTATCCGCATTATAAAGTATGAAAGGTTATGAAACAGGCAGTATTCATTGACCCAGCTTACTTGTCACAAAAGGAAATAGAGGTCAAACAAAGGTGTATCATCGTCAAACTGCACGTGAATGACCTGATCTTGCTCTACAATTCTACATAATACTGCACAATCAAATTAATTCTCCCTAACCTTTCTCAATTTTAATAGATTTAGACCCTGCAATCGTAATTATATCACTTTCACTCTTCAAGTTTTCCAGAACAAAATCATCTATCCCATGACTTGACATGTCGAAGCCTTTGTTATCTCGCGGCCCTATAGTTGAAAAAAATATATGATAATAATAGCTGTTCCAAATTTAGTTTTTCTGTTAAAAGTATTAAAAAATCTGCAAAATTTAAAAAAAACCTATGAGATCGTTATCCTAACAAAATTTAAATAAATCGTTCACTTGGTAATGTTAAGTATATCTGCTTATTTATAGATCATATTTGCCGCCTTCAACTTTTAGTCAGCAAAGGTACAGTTTATACTTGATGTACAGTACTGTATGTATTTTGCGGTGTACGCCGGATATGACGTCATAGCCGGCATGCCTACAGCGTCGACGCCAACTAAACTATTTCTGCGCCGGAAATTATGAGCAGGCAAAGTATTACGTAATAAATAACTCAACCAGATCACTAATACAAAAGCGTGTTATAGTAAGAGCCTCAAAATGCATAATTTACGCCTTGTTTCTTTTACGTAGGATTATGTAATTTACTGGATAAACATAATATGAACTCATTTTGTAACTAGAAAATAATATAACTAAGACATGCAACATAAAAAAAACCTTAAAATCCACCTATTCAAAAACGAAACCATTTCCTTGCGGCAAGGATGCTATGATGCTGGTTGCGATGCCGCGTTGGATAGCTATGCTAATCCTTTGAGCTAGGAACCAGTCAGCTTTATTATTGGCTGTTACAGAACTTAATTTTCGCGCAATTATTCTAAACAGCAATTTAGCAGAGGGTCCCCATGGCGCAAATGTTTCAACGCCAAACATCGCAAACACAATTAATCACTTGCAAGTGAGACGTACTTGCGACGCTTGGCGTTTTCAGCTAACTCCGCTGCTGCTCCAGCTATAAGGGCTGATTCTCTGAGATGGGAGGCCAAAGTAAGTTTGTTTAAGTAACTTAATCTATTTTACCAAGTCTCATTTGAAGTCTAATCATTTCAGTAAAAATTTGGTAGGTGGTAAATAGTCTTCCACAAACTTTAATTAAACTTTTTCATCACAAATTGTCTTACAAAAACTTTTCTAAAATGCATTTATCTTTAGATTGATAACTTTGAACATCTTTCATTAAAAATAGAACGCAAGAGCTGAAAACTAGCATGTTTTGATTTCTGTGCAATGCGGATTGGACTAACCGTTTCATTTCAGATTGCCGTCCATCCTCAGATTAGTTCCGGACGTGACGTCACGTTCAATCGCGGCTGATTGCAACGCTGTGCACAGAAGTGGTTTCGAAATGTCGCACGTCCTGAAGTTTTTATTTTTCAAATAATTTTCTATGAATTTACGCAATGAGCACTATACTGCTGTTTCACTCATTTTTACGTCACTCTCTCATTATCAGCGTTTAGATAATGCCACCCTGTACTTAGTCCTTGTATGCATCATTGTATATGCTCATTAAATTGTGAAATAAAGTTTTTTCAATAAAAAAACAGGTAATATTTTTAAACGGATTAAAAGGAGAATAATATAAATACATATTCTTTATTCAATACAGGGTTTTTACATTTCTGCGTTACGATTGAGGATTTATTTTAAATAAAAAATACTTGTGTTAGAAAATTCCCACTCTCCTTTACAGTACATTAATAAAAAAACAGTCTTGTTTATTATTTCGCTAAAATCATGATCGATTTTAGCGAAAATAATAAACAGGACAAATAATACAAAGCAAAAGAGATACAGTAGAAATTTTGAAATGACTACAAGATTTTAATTATCCTGACCAAGTACTCAAATTCAATTCAATTCAACTAAAAAAAAAACATGAATATATTACAAAAAAATAAAGTAAAACCAAGTATCATTGTTCCAATGTGTGTTCCATTAACCATATACAAAAAAAAATACTATAAAATTATGGCAGTACGTCTTAAGACAAAGAAAGACCACGTAACCGTTCAACCTTTTCTTACATAAAACGTACCTGACCTTTGAAAATATAGACATTAGTGTAGTTAGACTCTAGACTAAACAGTTAGCTTCCTGTGACGCCACCGCAAAGGTCCTGGGGCCCTATTTTTGAATCACTCGCGTTTAGAAGGCGAGTAAAATTCATGAATTAAAGTCGAATATCGAATGAAAATCAGTTAAAATTCACACGGGAAGGAGTTGTAAAAAGATATCTCAATTTTGTAAGTACTTACGTCAATATTTTGCGTTTTTCATCGATTTTTAATTATTTTTTAACCGAAAATCACAATCCATATTCAAGCGAATGATTCAGATATGGACCGCTGAGCGCTGATTGGCTATTAGGCCGTGGGTACAAGATCACTAACTTAAATGAACGCTCAATTGGCTCGCTCTATAGTTTCTGATCGACCGTAGGTGTCTTAATTGGCTTAATGATAGCCTGAAACTTGTTAATAATGAATGAATTCCCAACTTTTTCAGCCTTAGTTTACGGTCGGTACGGTGGTAGTTACTGTTTCACAATGTCTAAATAAATTCCCATTAGCGCTACCCGTCCTTATTGGACAGATACAAAATAACGTTCCATATTTGACTTATGTGTTAATTACTGCTTATTTGTCGATAGTAAAACACACCCTTAATGAAGTATAATGGAGCCGTAGCTGAATGGTTCGCAGTGTAAGACCGATTCCAATCTATTTGTTTTAAGAAAAGACATTATTCTTCGCCCTAATACGGGCATTTCTTTATTGATCACAAAATTTCGATAAAAGCAACCCTTTGATCCGATTCAAAGTTAAATTGGAATATTTGCAGGCCTGACTGACTTCGATGGAGCATTTGATCAATGAAAACATAATCACAAAAGGTTTCTAATAATAACAAATATTTATTCAAAATCTCCAGACAGCTTAATGTTAATCAATATCAGGATTCCTGATTCAAAATTATCATGGGATGACATTGAAGGCGGTTGCTAAGCTTAATCTTGAAAATATTTCATGAATTATTTACAAAACAAGTGAAAATCATAATTTGACGTCAAACAATGTCACGCACAATTTGAACAGTAAAGGGAAAATTAATGGAGTTTGCCGTAAGGTAATAAATTATGCAAAATAGGGAATGTCTAATGCCCAAGGGAGGGTTTATAAATACGCGTCTAGGTCAAGCAGTATGTAATGAGACTCATGAGTTCAGTTGCCCTAATAAATAGTAAATAGAAGACATGTAAAAACAACTTTTCTTTTTATCTTTTTTTTTTAAATATTGTACCTAATTGCCAGAAGTTATCTCCTGGTTTCGTACTATATTATAAAACGTCGTTACCTATTTACAAGTAAATAAAGACATTTAGTTTATGACTATTTAAACATGTAATAGTGGTGCTCGTAGCGCAGTAGTAGTAACGCTTTGGTAGTGATACCGAAGTTAAGCAACCTACGGCGCGGTCGTGTTTGGATGGGTGACCATTCCGACCATTAAAGTGACGTACTTCGGAAGTCACGTGAAGGCGGTGGTCCCGGCTAATATCGGTTCATATTAGTCGTTAAGCCTAGTCAGAGGCCTTATGGGCGGTTTGATGTCATCTGACAGCAAGGTTCCTCGCTTGCCTTGCAAAACAACCCCTTCACCAACTCGCACTGAGCCTGCGTGGTGAAGTATGGCTTAAACTACCTCAAAGATGAGGTAAGGCCTTTACCTAGCAGTGGGACATTACAAGCTAACTTTACTTGCATGTAATAGCTTTACCTATAAATATTGTTCACCAATCACATACATTGCTGTGATCCCAAATGCACTTGTGTTATGGAAATCAGACACAACGGTGGTACCACAACACCCAGACCCGAGACAATATTAAAAAAAATGATTTCTGACCCGACTGAGAATCAAACCCGGGACCTCGGAGAGGCGATGCTTTAAAACCCAGCGTACTTAGCCACTACACCGCGAAGGTTGTCAATAGAGCTATTTTCCATTATACTTGACCTAATCTCCTAACATATCTAAATTATTGATTGAAATCAAACTCATTTTCATGACCAAATGTAAATACGAACTAATCTATATAAACCACCTTTGATGTTGGAGTGGCATATATGAGGCATAAACAGCTTTTTCATCATAATAAGCCGAAGGACGTCCACTGCTGAACGTAGGCCTCCCCCACGGCTTTCCACAGCGACCGATCACTAGCGGTCTGCATCCAGTTTGATCCTGCGATCTTTTTAAGGTCGTCTGTCCATCTTGTTGGTGGACGTCCTACGCTGCGTCAGAAACAGCTTTTTAACAATTTAAAAAAAATGAGGTAATCAATTCGACCTCTAAATATGTTATATCGTCTGAATTGGATGATATTTTAGTATGTTGATCTATTAAGGCTTCCTTACACGTGTGCAAAACTTTCTGAGTGTATAGATGTTTGGATACCTATTTATTATTTGTATGTTTGTTTTTTATATAGCGAAATGATTATTTTTAGTTCAATCAGGTTAGTTCAACTACGGTACAGTGTAAGTTTCATCAAAATCGGTCTACTAGTTTTTCAGATATGAGTCTTAATAACTAAATGTCATGAAAAAAAAAATGCCTAAAAAGCCTAAAATAAATCATTATTCTATTGTTTCGAAGAAACAAATTCTTTTGGAGTCGGTGCATGATGTGTGTAGACTATTGCTGTAGGTAAGCATCATGCAACGACTCCAAAAAAAAAATATAAAACATTTGTTTCATAATTATGTTTTATAATAAATAAATAAATAATAATAATAAATATCCTTTGGACATTCCCACACATCGCCATCTAGCCCCAAAGTAAGCTACTCAAAGCTTGTGTTATGGGTGCCAGACAACGGATATAATACTTAAATACTTTTTTTTTGTAAATACATACATGATATACATAGAAAACACCCAGACCAATACAAACAGACATGTTCATGCACACAAATGTTTGTATTGTGCGGAGATCGAACCCGCACCCGCTGCGTAGTAGGCGATTTCTCGACCACTACACCAGACGGGCCGTCTGGTGTATTATGTTTTATGGCAAGGCGAGTGAGTGTTCACTTAAAAATAAACTTCAAAAAAAAGTGAAAACCGACTTCAAAAAACCAAAATGCACTAAAAAGTCTTAAATAAACTCTTCACCATTGAAAGGAAAGGAATCCGTTTTAAGCAAACAATTTCTTTTTGGAGTCGGTGCTCTGATAGTTGATGCTTGATGGTCAAAGTGATGGCACCGACTCCAAAAAGAAATTGTTTGCTTAAAACGGATTCCTTTCCTTTCAATGGTGAAGAGTTTATTTAAGACTTTTTAGTGCATTTTGGTTTTGAAGTCGGTTTTTACTTTTTTTAAAGTTTATTTTATTTCTTCATTTTTAGTGATTACATAAGAAGGGAGGGGGGGGGGAGTTGCACCTTATGATTCTATTTTTTAAGAAGCTTCAAATTACCTATCATAAGTTCCGTCATTATAATTACTGAACTCCTAAGCGTTAAGGAGTTCCACCATCAGCTCAGCCCCACAAGATGTTGACTATCAGACGTAACAACACGTCAACATTAGGATTCTAGTAAAGAAACACTATACGTGCCTTTAAAATTTGAGGGTTTCGCTCGATTACACCAAGATCCCATCATCAGATCCCAAAATGGAAAAAATGGGACCAACTAGAAGGTACACCCTGCAAATAGGCGAAAAAATTTTTTGATTCGGTAGACAAACGACTGAGATATGAGGTAACATACATACAAAAAAAAAAAAAACATACAGTCGAATTGATAACCTCCTCCTTTTTTGAAGTCGGTTAAAAATAACTTCGAAAGTAGCATGCTCATCTACTGTTTTTGGACAGTTTGACAATATCTATTTATAATTTAAGCCTTAGGCATGGATCAATGTAAGTAAGGTATTAATTTAAGAAATAGCTATTTAGGTTTTGTCTTATATGATGAGTGGAGTTATTTTTATAAAAAACTTTCGTTTAGTAATTCCAATTTAAAAATCTAACCTTCTATTTGATATCAGAGACATTATATTGTACTTAATTGGAATGTCCTAATTACATTGGCAAACTAATATTTAACATTGTTTGTTAGGTAATCCTCTGTAATCTCTGAAAGGACGTAATCAACGTTTATATACCGACCACAAAGACCCAGCGTAACCATATTTAATCTATTCCCAAGGTTCAACGAAAATAAATTACAGGATAATTTAATGTCCGTCATGTTTTCGTTAGAAAGGTTATTCATTTAAGTATGTTTGTCAATATATATAAAATTTTAAATCTTAATAGTTTGATTGTTTGAACGCACTGATCTCGGGAAATACGTGTCCGATTTTAAATTACATTCTTGATATATTCAAAATCTTAGTTGTATCGGAAGGCCAGACATATACTGTTAAACATCCCACCACAGTGGAGGAAATAAGTAAACCTACGTACGTATTTAAAGTACCTAAGCGTTATCATCGTCATCATTATCAACCAAAGGACGTCACTGATAAACATAAACCTCCCCCACGGCTTTCCACAGCGAAAGATCACAAGCTAAGCTAAGCTTTAAAAGACAAAAATAATCTGTTCGCCAGAAAATAGATGATCCCGGTATTTATTTTTGGCTACTACTTTTAAAAGTTTATTTTTAAATACTTATTCTTAGCTTTGATCCTACACTACACACTGCCTACGAGTACTAAAATGTAGTAGTACAAAAAAAGTGTTACTATTAAAAATAACTCAAGAACTTAAAGTTTTTATTCCAATATTGAAATATTACAAACAAAAAGTATTTAAGTATTATATCCGTTGTCTGGCACCCATAACACAAGCTTTGAGTAGCTTACTTTGGGCACAGAATAATAACTAGTAACTAGCGTCTTTGGGACTAGATGGCGATGTGTGGAAATGTCCAAAGGATGTTTATTTATTTATTTCGATAAATAAGTACTTTCAATAGCAAACTAAGTTTATTACATTTAAGCTGATGTCTGTTTCTTGTACCTGTCAAAATAACGTAACCGTAACAAAAAAAAGGTTTCTATCATATTTCTACATACGGCAAGGAGTCACAAAGATAGGTCTGTCAAACTGAAAGTTCTTAGAACTGGCCACTTATAAACAATATAATAAAAAAAATATTCTAAAATTTGAAAATAGAACTCTTTGCCAATATTACTGAGTATCATTCATTTGTCATTTGTTTTACGATTTGGCGGCAAATTGAAAATTGTCTGTGTCACGTCAACATGAATTTAACACGAGAAAATTTTCGTGCAATGATTTTTTATGACTTTCGATGTCATTTAAGTCAACAAGAAAGTTATGATAGACTACGATTGGCCTTTCACGATGAAGCCCTATCTCGTGCGACTGTTTATAACTGGTTTAATGAGTTTAAACGTGGTCGCACTAATCTCACTGATGATGTACGTGAGGGACGGCCTTCTACGGCGACGACTGAAAATAACATCTGTGTTGTGCGGCGTATGATAGAGACTGACAAAAGAGTGACCTATCAGCAGATTCGGACAAGCTTAGGCATCGGTATGAGTCAAGTGCACAAAATCCTCCACGAACATTTAGCGGTCAGGAAGCTTTGCGCCCGGTGTATCCACCTCATAATGGCTCAAAAACTCCATCGTGTGGATTGGTGCCGTAAAATGATTGAAAGATTTAACGGAGGTGACTCAAATGCTGTGTTCGACATACTAACAGGTGACGAAAGCTGGATTTACTGTTATGATCCTGAAACCAAAAGACAATCTGCTCAGTGGGTGTTTCCTTTCGAGGAGTTGCCAACTAAAGTGAAGAGAGATCGAAGTGCGGGAAAAAAAATGGTGGCCTCGTTCTTTGGAAGGATAGGTCATTTCGCAACAATTGTGTTAGAGGATCAAAAAACAGTTTCTGCAGAATGGTACACTACCAATTGTTTGCCACTTGTCTTGGAAAAAGTTCGAGAGAAACGACCTCGCAGTAGGATCCTCCTTCACCACGACAACGCCTCGTCGCACACCGCCAAGCGAACGATCGACTATTTGGCGACATCAAACGTTGAATTACTGGGTCACCCGCCGTATAGCCCCGACCTCGCGCCTTGTGATTTTTATTTATTTCCAAAAATTAAAGAAAATCTTAAAGGAAAGCGGTTTATGAATGCTGAAGAAGCGGTGGCTGCGTATCGCGATGCCATTGAAGAGACCCCTAAGGACGAGTGGGCAAAGTGCTTTTCCCAGTGGTTCCATTGCATGCAGCGGTGTATTGACGTCAATGGACAATATTTTGAAAAGATATAATAAAACTAATAACTGGCTAATGTAATCAGTTTTTGATTTTCTAAGAACTTTCAGTTTGACCCTCGTATCATCTGTTTAGATTTTGTAGATTTTGTAGATAGATCTTCCACATAAAAACACGTAGGATCAATACTCAAGAAGATGAATAGCATCACTAAATTACGTCATGCATGTGTGAAGTATTGTTTTGCACTTCACATAAAACAGCCTTATCCAAAGTACTTTTTGAACAACAGATTTTATGGGGAAGGGAAGGGAAGTGACATAACTTTTATAAAAAGCTAACTATTTGTTCATGTTTAAAAATGAATTCGGAGTCTAATAAACAGGTTGTTGTTTTGGTTAGTGACATCCAACTCAGGGATGATAAAGTGAGGTATGCTTACACAAAAAAAAAAACAAATTCTATAACAGAAAACCTCTTCACAACATTCTACAAAAAATCTAAACGAATGGGAAAACTCGCACCCTCGCGCGTAGTAGGCTACGAAGAGGCTATCTGGCGTTGGTAGTTTTGACTCGCTTGCTAGTATCGCAATAACAAATTCATTTTATAGACCATTAAAAATACTTAAAATATATATTTTTTTGGCATCAGTATCGTTTGTACAACCACCCCTGAGTCGCTCGTCGCTGACCTAAACAACACTTTGTATATATTAGCTATCATCGTGTTTATTGGTTGTTTTAAATCATTATGCCTAAATTGTGTCTTTTTAATTGATTAGACTATTAGCTAAATACCCACATTGCGTAACAGTGGACCGTACAGGAATATTGGTTGTGCCACAAAACTTTAATAAATAAATAATCGTATACCTAGGTATAACCGCGTTACATCACTAACAACGGCAGAACACAGTTCCGTTAGCCAAACAAATGCATTGTTTGTGTAAACCGGTTGTTTTCCGACATTCGCAGGACTTTTGCCTAACTCAATTGCAATACTTTTAAAAGCTCTGAAAGCATTTATTATAGACTACCTGCATCGATGATATGTCGGCCGCACGGTAGGGTTCTCAACTTTAAAAAAAATATATATCAGAGTCATACATGCATACAAACATACAGGTCGAAGTGAGAACCTCCTTTTTTTGAACTCGGTTAAAAAAGCAGTATTTTATAAAATTCAACGGTATTTTATTTTTTAAAACTTTCAAAAACGTATTTTCTAGAACTTCTTACTCAAGTTTACAATTTGGTATTAATTTTAAAATATTTAGAAGCCTCTTCACACTCTTCACTTTGAACCTAATTCAAATTAAGGTTAATAAGGAGCTCATTTTTAACAAATTAATGCATTAATTACCGAAAAGACTCTCTGGGTCTGTTTAACATTGACAGTTTCGTTCGGAAATTTAGTTTGTATTCAAAGTGACGAATGCTTTATATACAGATTTTAGGCCCCGGATACCAGCCACCAGTGAACATAAAAACAGTATTTTGTATACTTTGCTTTCGTTCAGCAGTAAAAAATATGATGTAGCAATGTTTTTTTAACCGACTTCAAAAAAGAAGGAGGTTATCAATTCGACTGTATGTTTTTTTTTTGTATGTTTGTTACCTCATATCTCAGTCGTTTGTCGACCGATTCGAAAATTTTTTTCGCCTACTTAGAGGGTATACCTTCTAGTTGGTCCCATTTTTTTCAATTTGGGATCTGATGATGAGATCTTGGTGTAATCGAGGGAAACCCTCAAATTTTAAAGGCACGTGTAGTGTTTCTTTACTTGAATCTTAATGTGAACATGTTGTTACGTCTAATAGTCAACATCTTGTGGGGCTGAGCTGATGGTGGAACTCCTTAACGCTTAGGAGTACAGTAATTATAATGAAATAACTTATAAAAGGTAGTTTGTAGCTTCTTAAAAAACAGAGTCATAAGGTGCCCCCCCCCCATTCTCCTGTAATCTCTCATCATCATCATCATCATAATCAGCCAAAGGACGTCCACTGCTGAACATAGGCCTCCCCCACGGCTTTCCACAGCGACCGATCACTAGCGGTCTGCATCCAGTTTGATCCTGCGATCTTTTTAAGGTCGTCTGTCCATCTTGTTGGTGGACGTCCTACGCTGCGTCTTTGGTCGAAGGGTCTCCAATCTAGAACTTTCCTGCCCCAACGGCCATCAGTTCTTCGCGCTATGTGCCCTGCCCACTGCCACTTAAGCTTACTGATTCTCAAGGCTATGTCCGTTACCTTGGTTCTTCTACGTATCTCTTCGTTTCTGATTCGATCTCGTAGAGAAACACCGAGCATAGCCCGCTCCATCGCTCGTTGTGTAATTTTGAGCTTCATTATAAGGCCCATAGTAAGAGACCACGTTTCGGATCCGTATGTCATCACTGGTAACACACACTGATTGAAGACTTTCGTCTTCAGACACTGAGGTAATTGAGACGAGAAGACGCTCTTGCGCAGTTTCCCGAACGCTGCCCAGCCGAGTTGGATTCGTCGATTGACCTCTTTCTCGAAGTTGGACCTACCCAATTGGATCACTTGTCCCAGGTAGACGTACTCGTCGACAACTTCGAGAGTTGAGTTCCCAATGGATACTGGAGTGGGTACAACAAGGGAACTCGACATAATTTTCGTCTTCTCCATGTTCATTTTAAGACCCACTTGTTGGGATACTCGGTCGAGGTCTTCGAGCATAGTGCCTAGATCATCCAGCGTCTTTGCCACAACGACTATGTCATCGGCAAACCGAAGGTGTGTTATGTATTCGCCATTGACGGAGATGCCGAATCCTTCCCATTCCAGGAGCTTGAAGGCGTCTTCCAATGCCGCTGTAAACAGTTTCGGAGATATAACATCGCCCTGTCTTACACCTCTTCGCAATGGAATCGCCCTCGTATTCTGTTCCTGTACTCGGACCGACATGGTGGCGTTGTTATATAGACACTTTAACACCTCTATATACCTATAGTCTATGTGACACCGCTGAAGAGACCGAAGCACCGCCCAAGTTTCGATCGAATCAAAGGCCTTCTCATAGTCCACAAAAGCTAAACATAGAGGCATATTATACTCCTCGGACTTCTGTATAATTTGCCTTAGCGTATGAATGTGGTCTATGGTACTATAGCCTTTTCGGAAACCGGCTTGTTCGGGAGGCTGGAAGTCATCAAACCTACGTGCGAGACGATTCGTGATAACCCTTGAAAACAGCTTGTAGACATGGCTCAGGAGTGAGATGGGTCTATAGTTCTTCAATAAGGTTTTGTCTCCTTTTTTGAAAAACAACACCACCACACTCCTGTTCCATGCCTCAGGCGTGATGCCCTCTAGCAGAACGGAATTAAAGAGTCTCTGAAGGACTTTAAGTACCGGTGTTCCACCCGCTTTCAGGAGCTCTGCTGTGATTCCGTCCTCGCCAGGTGCCTTGTTGTTTTTAAGCTGTTTCAGGGCCATCCTAATCTCGTAGAGGCTGATGTCCGGGATGTCTTCAGTGTAGTGTCGGGTCAGGATAGCTCGTGGGTCTCCGGTCGAGCTATCAACGGGTTTGGCTACTGAGGTGTACAACTGCCCATAGAACCTTTCGATCTCCCTCAAAACCTCTGCTTTCGTCGACGCTACACTGCCGTCCTCCGTCTTAAGCTTCGTCAACAGGCTTTGCCCAATAGACATGTCCCTTGCAAACACTTTGGAGCCTTGGTTTCGCTCTATTGTTTCTTTAACACTATTCGTGTTAAAGGAACGAATGTCATGTCGCAGAGATTTCATTATTCGTCTATTAAGCTGCCTGTAGGTTTGAGCATTAACGGAGGTCTGCAGTGCCATAGATCGACGTTCTGCCATAAGGTCGAGAGTGTGGACCGAGAGTTTTTGAGGTCTATTTTTACGGCCAGGTCTAAAAAACTTAGATCCGACCGTTTGGACAGTTTTCACAAACCCGTTGTTTATTTCGTCCACTGATACGCAATTCTCTAAGCAATCAAAGCGGTTTGACAACTCGAGTTGAAAGCTCTCGGGATTTTGGATATGGGCACGAGTAGGTCGGAGCGTGGACTTCATCAAGTGGGACCTTTCCAATTTGACATTTATATTCAATATGCCTCGGACCATACGGTGATCACTACCGGTTTTTACCCTGTTGATCACGGAGACATCATTGAATAACCGTCTCTTGGTGGTCATGATGAAGTCTATCTCATTTCTCGTCTTGCCATCCGGACTCAGCCAGGTCCATTTCCTTTGAGGCGGCTTCTGGAAGAAAGAGTTCATCGCAAAGAGTCCCTCCTTCTCCAGAAAGTCGGCCAGCCTATTTCCCCTGGCGTTCCTTTGACCATATCCAAAAGGTCCCACTTTCAACTCATCCTCGCCTCGCTTGCCGAGTTTTGCGTTGAAGTCCCCCATAACAACAGTGAAATAGGTTTTGGAAGTGTGTATGGCTCTACTTACGTCCTCATACATTTCCTCCACCTCTTCATCCGGGTGGTTCTGTAATCTCTAAAAATGAAGAAATAAAATTAACTTTAAAAAAAGTAAAAACCGACTTCAAAACCAAAATGCACTAAAAAGTCTTAAACAAACTCTTGACTATTGAAAGGAAAGGAACCCATTTTAGGCAAACAATTTCTTAAACAATAACTATCACAGCACCGACTCCAAAAAGAAATTGTTTGCCTAAAATGGGTTCCTTTCCTTTCAATAGTCAAGAGTTTATTTAAGACTTTTTAGTGCATTTTGGTTTTGAAGTCGGTTTTTACTTTTTTTAAAGTTAATTTTGCTACTGTACTGTTACTGTATACTGCTTTATACAATACTGTTTTGTATAATACTGTTACAAACAGTAAGGTTGTATACCCTAACCGCACGCCGAAATAGCATTAGTGGCTAGCTAACATGTCACTGACAGCCGTCCACGTCACGATGACGGCCTGCCAACAGCAAACGTCCGTATGAAAGATGCCGTTTTTGCAAACGCTTTATATACGCTATGGCATACACTCATAAATGTGCAGTTTTATTTCTATAAAACCCTTTGCACACTGCGACTTTTAGCAGCGATACAGTCGCGATGCAGCATCGAAGCAGTCGCAAATTCCAACCTTTACACACTTGCACTATAATTAGCGTTAGCGTTAGTATCGATGCAGTCGCGATGCAAAAGTTGGACATTGACAAATGTATCTTTATCTTGGCAACTGCATCGATACTAACGCGCTTCAGCATCGATGCCAAAATTTGTTGCGTGTGTCGCGATGCTAAAAGTCACAGTGTGTAAAGGATCTAGGTATGATTTAGGTATTCATTGCATTTTATATATCTCACTAGTTTTTTTTTTTTAATTATTTTACATCAATCCACAATTTTTAAGACTAAGATTTTAAATTTGATGGCGTTGGGGAGCCCAAACGATATTTTTTAACGTTGGCGGAAAATAGTTATCCTCTGCTTAATTCTCAAAAGTACGTGACTGCCATCTCTCTCACTCGTGATGATAAAGAAACATCTAACAAGACCTAAATTAAAACTCCCCAGTATTTTTGCTTGTCTATCTTGCTTTAATCCGGTCAAGTTTCAGACAGTTTAATCCAACTAGTTGAGTCGCCAAATTGACATTTCCACGCAACTTATGAAAAATAAAAAGTATTTCTATTTCACTCACTCGTAGTGCTGTCCCGCGCTAACCTGCTTAGTGGGTTATACGAAATCGTAATACGAATCGTAGTACCAAAAGCAGAGCTGCTTAACTGTCAAAGCAAAATCGCAATACGTACTATGCTCATTGCTATTGCTATCGCAACCGCATGTACGCTACGTAATACCCATCCTAACCTATTAACCGACACCTGATATAACCGCAACGCACAAACACATTCTCGATTGTGGCGGCCATCTCACGTACGAATGCGGTTGTCATCGATTTAAAATTTACCTTTAAACGTTTTACTGTTTGCAATTCAAATCCGCTTAAATAAGCAAGCTTCCCATGGTAACCATGGGCTGTATTATCATTTAAAAACATATAAGCACTTGATGACACGGGGCTTCATTCATAATAGATCAACGGACTGAAAAGGTTTTAAAACCTCAACACCCGAGCGATTGCATGCAACCGCATAACAATGAGATATCTATTGTGTCTCGTTTTCATACGTATTAATAATAGAGTAATTAAATTAATCGTTGACATCGATTACAACAATTTATTTTGTTGTAATTTAATTTCGGTTTCGTATTTAGAATTCGAAAACTATTCTTTCAGTGAACACGTTGCTAAAATTGATATGCTTTGTTTGATTTCATTGGTATTGAATGTCGGTACTTGTAAATTGGTGTAAAGGCACACCATATACACCGAATGAGTTTTTAATCCAAGTCCAAATAAATATTTGAAAATATGTCCAAGTAATGTACTGGTTGGCGAGAAACGTGACTTACACTTTTTAGAGTTCCGTAGCCGAATGGCAAAAAACGGAACCCTAATAGTTTCGTCATGTCTGCCTGTCTGTCTGTCCGTCCGTATGACAAAAACCACTTTATTGTGTAACTATAAGCATTACATTATTAAAATTTGGTAGAAAGATGTATCCTGTTAACCGCTTTACGATTCTTATACAAAAAACAAAAAAAATGTTTTTAAAGGGCTGCCATACATAAAACTAAAAATGTTTTTTAGTCAAAAATATGCGTCTACGGGTGTCTATGGATAGGTCTTTAAAAATAACATAGAGGTTCCTAGAACCATTTTCTTTTAAAGTCTATCGTTTGATAGATAGACTCTTCCAAAGTGCAAAATGGGCGTCCCGTCCCCCCCTCTAACTTCTAAACTAAGCGAGTGTACATTTTGAAATAAATATATAATGTACATTTTAACAAATACTTTTAACGAAAATTGGTTGCGACAGAATATCGAACTAATAGTTAGGAACTAGTAATTAGTAGGTTTTTGGGATACAGAACATTTTCAACAACCGCAAACATAACTTTGTTCTTCATACAAACACTATGAAAAACAATTTGCTGTCAATAAAATATTGTGGTATTTTACTAAGTAGAAGTAAGTGGATTCTCTAATTCAGTTAACGTTGTCACGGAACTCTCAGTGCGCGAGTCCGACTCGCACTTGGCCCGTTTTTATGTGTAAAGCAGACTACTTTTAATACTTGTATAGTACAAGATCTAAAATAATATTGAAGTGCTCCTCACATTACAATTAGCAAAATCGGATCAACAATTACGACGAAGCCTATATTTGATTGAGTTGCCGCTTCATTAGTTAATTGTAACTTCACACCTGGTTAACTCAATACTGAAAGCCTATGTTACTTTAATTAACTTAGTAATTAAGAAGATTCAGAATGTTTGTTTGCCAAAGTTAACTTTTGATTCACGTTTAATTGAAAAACGATAATTCTTTTTCCCCTAAATACATTTAAGAAAAAACTGTAGCAATGGTTATTAGATAAATGTTTTTATTCTGTTAAGGAATTTTAAATTTGTAATTTGTGAATTAGTAATTGTATAAGTAGCTGACATTGTATATTTCATTGACTTTATTATTGTTATTAATTTGAATATTAACCCACCTAAACATTATATCATAGATTTTAATTCTAATACATTTAATATTTGCATGTCAGACCAGACAAAACATGCGGATCTTTTAAATTTGTACCACCTCTATCTTGACCATGTTTTAAGCAAATAAATATTTCATTTTATTTCTTAATGTACGCGTCTGTAGACTCCTCATGGGGACTGTCATTTAGTATTGTCTATTTTGATCAACATTCTTTTACAAGGTGTGGCCAAAGTAAACATATATAGGCTTTTTAAGTATCGTAATCGATTCTAAATTATTGTAATTCATAATAAAAGAAAATAAATGTATTGTTATTTTCTAACGAAATAAATCGAACCAGCAATGTATTGCAAACAAATGTGAACAGTGAGTGAACTTGATATTGTCATTTACAACAATGAGTTAGCGATTTTGAAGGCTTGTCCAAAAGATCAGGCATAGTTTTCTTTATCTTGGCTCATTTTCGATCACGTAGTATCAAGAAAACATAACTTGTTCATCTTCAATAGTTTTGTTATGAGTTTCGGAATCTAGTAAAAGCAACTAGAAATAATCTAAATAAATAAAAGGTAATGACACAACATCGAATCCAGTATATTTGTAAGAGTTACCGGCTTTTCTTTATGAACACTTCAATCTAACTCAATATCAACATATTCAAATTTCATACAATTCTAACGATACCACATACATACTGTATGCCTAACATGCGCGCATCGATACCGTTTATCGCGTCGATAACGGTATAGTTTTCTTTCCTAAACATCATGTTTTCCCACATTTTAATCACTTATAAGGGAATTTTAATTGCTTTTAAAAACAAATGAATTCATTAAAGTTAGGAAAAATCTTTTTAAATATGATTAAAATGACGTTTGAAATTTATAGATTGAAAAATTTGTCGATTGAAAAAATTATTGAAAAATCGCGATAAATGATGCACTGACGCGCATCTTAGGCTCGCAGGTCGGATTGGTGACCTCTTTTTTTGAAGTTGGTAAATAAGGAGGTAACCAATTCGCCTGTATGTATATCATATTGTCTGAATTGGATAATTTTTTTGTATGTTAATCGATTAAGGCTTCCTGACACGTGTGCGAAATTCGTAAGTGTATGTATGTTTGTCACACGATTCTGCGAAAAGGAGAAGTCTTACTTAATACCTATACCTATAGCGAGTTTGCATTTTTAGTTCAATCAGGTATGGTGCAACTTAGGGTACAGTGTAAGTTTCATCAAAATTGGTCCAGTAGTTTTTGAGATGTGAGTACCTTATGACTAAATATCATAAAATAAACAAAAAAGAAAATTAAACCTTCAAAAAACTTACTGAACAGCTTAAATTACACATTCGTCTTTTATTTAGGAGAAAAAAATTCTCGGTCTATGATGACAAGCTTACATTACATCATGCACCGACTCCAAAATAATTTGTTTTTCCTAAATATAAGAGGAATGCGTTATTTTAAGCTATTCAGACAGTTTTTTGAAGCAGGTTTAATTTTTGATTAAATAAGTATTCGTAAGTACTTATACGTGTTTATAGAAGAGTTTACACAAAAGGTTTTCATACTCATCGAACATATTCGATTCCTCACAATAAAAGATGTTTCTCGAAGAAATAAAGAATAGGGTATGAAAATACTTTCACTTTCAAAGTATCACAACAAAAAATATCTTCAGCTCAAAGAAACCGGAAAATTATATGTTAAGATATGCCATTTAGAATGCAGAAACTCTGGGGGCCGTAAAGTTTGCTAATTCTACACGCCTCTCATCGGATCACAGGCGATGCCATTATAACTTGGGACCGCGAAGTTTAGAAACCGACAGAATGATAAAACTGACGAGTCCGGCTCGCACTCGGCTGATTAGCCGAGTGCGAGCCGGACCCATAAGTTCTGTACCATGGAGCCAAAAACATCTATAGATATGTTCTAGGTTCATAATCATCACTTAATAAATATATCAGTTAAACCGTCGATTACGTGGACTAATTGTAGTTGTTCCTTTTCTTCTTCAGAAGAATTCTAATTTCTAATGCAAAAGAAATCTCAAGCCAATTTTGACAACTCTGAACAATAAAACAACGATATACCTCAAAGATGGACTTACTTTTCGAAAAATAAGTGTTACTTACTGTCGAAAATAAAATATCTGAAACTGCCAAACAAGATGATAGAATTTCAAAGAAACGATGGACCCTCATTTATATGGATAAAATGAGAAACGTGTTGTGATTCTTAGTGATATTTCAGAGTAAAGAGAGGTAATATTTCTTATGTTAAGAAATGTATTGTGTAGGTTATATTTATCTTCACTTCTATTAGGTATGCACGTAAGCAGCAAATGTCATTTCAGTTTTAGTTTCTAAATTTAACTAAAACCTAGTAGTTATATTATTATGTTATTTGTGGATTAAAAGATTGGTTATTATACAGTCAAGCACCGAGTTTCCAAACACAATAGCAAATAAATTATTATCGCGTCTCCTAAGATGTCGTTGGCGTTTGAAGAATTAATAAAAATTGCTTCGCAACAGGGCGTATAAATATTTTTTGCTTAATACACTGTAGCGAGATGGAAAGAATTTCGAACGAAATTTCTGAGAGGTGTAGATATGAATTTATGAAAGAAAATCTTTGCTTTAACTTTGAGATTCATTGGTACGGGAAATCTGATCCTGAGTACATACTCTGGTTTCTACAAACTTTCTCCTAAGTTGGATTGTTTTTTTTTGATGAATTCGGCGTGGCAATGTACCAGCTAATCAGAATATGTTTTACTTTTATCACAGTATTAAAACAGTAGCCTGACAACTCTTAGCTCAACTGCTCACTAGATGAAAGGGAGGTTTCATGAAACATTTCTACTATTTGGGTCTCATGGAATTCACATTACTGCGATTGGTTGGTATTTGGCAGTGTCAAAGCTGGGAAACTCTCGGAAATCAAACAGAGCTGTTCGATTGCGACTGAAATTAAGATATTTCTCTTGAATTGTAAGCTTGTTTTAGTTAAAAAGTGAAAAGATACGATTTATTACATTATGAGTTTATTTATGTCATTGTAAAAAAATATGATATTAAACATTTATCAAATCTATGTTTACAAAACAAATGTACCTGTTTTTATCCGATTGTGAATTCAAAATGCATAAAACATATTTCTTGGTTAAGTAAGTTTCAGCAATTTGATACACCAAAGCGATCCTTAATTATGTTTGTCAATACTTACTTTTAGGTTAGGGTAAATCTCAAAGTAGTCGCTTAAACTGAAGTTATTACTTTTAGAGATAAAAGTGGGTGCTTATGTAAGCAGAAGTTTTTATAGTCTCCGTGCAATATTTTTATACAGCGGGCGTCTACGACTTAAAAAGAACACTTTCATTTTTACTCACTCATTAAATCCCTCATAACTCCCATTCAAGTGAATTACTTCAATTAAGGTTTAGTCTTGTAGAAATCTTTAGAAAATATAGGTAAAATATTGTTTCTGACACAATTCATAACCACACCACACATTCTAAAACAAAAGGTTCTATAGATCCAGTACAAAGCATGTTTTTAATGATTTGCTAACATAACAAGATGGCAACCATCTGCCTATCACAACCGCGAGCTCATTACACAGAGTAAATTTGCTCTACATCAAGTTACCGTACCGTTTGGTGTGTTTAGCCAAACTCGCGTATTTATAACACAATACATTATGAAGATACACAATTCCATCTGAAGCCAAAACCACACTAAGGAAACCGTTTAAGTAAAGAGAGCTCAAGTTATGATGGATGACGATATTAGACTTACTGTCGTTTGTACATCATAATTAAAAACAGTATTAAGTTGCTAAACACATTAAAATGTTCAAGTAAAAAATTGCAAGAGATTGCGAAGAAGAATGGATGGATTGTTATGACTAAGACCTAATTTCTTCATTGATATTAATGGTAAAGTTACGTTACCAGCGGTTGAATATAGATACCAGATAAGCACAAAAAATTTCATCAAAATCGGTCAAGCCGTTTCGGAGGAGTAGGTATGGCAACGAAACTGTGACACGAGAATTTTATATATTAGAGAAATAGTTTAGTTTATAGTTAAAATAATCGTCACTACCACGACAAAAATTCTGAAGTAAAACGACGTATATCAGATTTGAGTATATTACATAAAATTATTATCCCTTCCGAAGGGTGTATCAATTTTATGCTATATTCCTATAATCATGTCATAAGTTAATGTTCCGATCGAGTAACCACAAAAAAACTTTTAAAAAGTTACGTGGAGGTTTTTTAAATAATTCAAAAACGTACACGATACAAATTTTAAGTTACTAAGCGTAATATACCTTTTGTGATATACCAAATACCTTTTCAAATATACCTATTGTGCCAAGAAAAGTATCTATTCCAAGCAATACGACATCAATTTCTATTGATAGTTATTTTTGACTCATTCACGTGACGAATATAAAATACGTTTAATATAGAGATGTGTAGGCTGTACCATAAAGCATTGTGTCTACGAGTATATGCGTAGGCATTCCGAACGTCACCAATTCTCCGTAGACAGTCTAATAGGAACCCACACAATTGGTTCGCCCCCCATACTGGATCAAGTTTCAAGAATAGTGGAATATTTTTTGTATTATGAAACATAAAACTATATAACCTATTTAATCCATCAACAAGAAGTAAATATTAATAAGATATACATAATAATTTAATGCAAAAAAATCCGGTAAAACCGGATAGTATAGTTGCCTCGATTGCAATTACTCTAGTTTCGCGAATGAATCACATGTTATTTTATTTATCTATAGAAAGAATCTGCAACTACAACTTAGTTCACCGTGTTGCATGTCTCTGTGCGATTGCATGGGACGGCTAGGTGCGATTAAAGTTTCTATAGGCATCTATCCCAAACATAATTTATAAAGATTTGGCACCTATTCCCTATATGGGATAGTTGTCCTAAAATTTAGATGTCCGCAATAATCGCCAATACTCTGGAAATATCAAAGATAATATATTTTCCTTTTATAAAATTGAAGATAATAAACCAAAGTAGCTACCCGTTTAACAAATAAAGATTCTCGCTTTCTGTACTAAGAGATATAAAGTCATTTCAAAAAGTGGGGCAACTATCCGGGTTTTACCCTAGGTTCAGTGTCTTGGTCTGGAACACACTTCAGCGGGCGAAGTCTGATGCATCATTTTTGACATTTCGCGTCGACAATTTTAATTTTATGATTTTCTAATTCATCAAATATTATTTTAACTTACGTATCTATATCTTTAATAAAGCTTAAAAAATATTTGTAGTTTTTTAAGCATCATTAAAAAATTCTTCTCAATCAAAAAATACACGAAAACACTAATTTTGTCTCAGCATTTTTCGAGCGCCACCTGGTGGTTTTACACGGAACTATGTCGAGACTTCCGACACAGATAAAAATAAAAGACTGCTTATTCATTACTCGTGCAAGAATAGAAGTGCAAAGATATTCACTTTTAAACTCCGTCTTCCTTTCAGAGTTTGCTATTTTCATAGATAAACTCTTACAAGAGGCACTTATCTCATGCAACTTGGCTCTATTTTTACCCAAGCTCCAATCTTCGCCAAATGACATGTTGTTTTCTTTGAAGCCTCTTATGAGAGGAGACGGTAATGATGGCCTTTGCCTAGACACATTATTATTCATTAGTCCCTGAATCTTTATGAATATGTGAGACTGATATAAATAACTCACGTGGGAAGCGGTGTTCTATGAAGTAGAAAGATTTCTAGACGAATGGTTTACGAAAACAGCTTAAAATAGTCGATTACAAGTCTAGCGTCATTGCTTATAATTTTAGGTCATGTTGGATTTTATTCAAGCTTTTTTATCATGTTTCTAGCATATATTGTCATTCGTTATCCACTAATTTTGGTCTAACTAATTTTTAGTTTATAGCGCTTGCAGAGCTTAAAAGTTATTGCAGCTATAATACGCCAAACATTGATATTAATTTATAAGAATTTAATGATATAAATGACACTAACTTCATCCTTTTAATATCGGTATAGATTTTTTACTTTAAACTACTAAACCGATTTTGATAAAACTTACACTGTACCCTAAGTTGAAGTATACTTTATTAAACGAAGGGAATCGACTCGTTATGACTTCTTATTTTTGAGGAATCCATAGACAAACATACAAACATATATTTTATACACTTACAAAATTTTGCACACGTGTTTGGAAACCTTAATAGATCAACATACTAAAATATTATCAAATTCTAACGATATTACATTCTTTCTTTCTGGTCGTTCCCTCAATGCTGAGGGTCGCGATTGTATGTCAATTTTCTCCACTTGGTCCGGAACACAGAATATCACATACATAGACATTGAATTGATACCTACTTTTTTTGAAGTCGGTAATAAAACAGATATTGAAGACTTAAAACTCTATGCTACGCTAAACATTGAAATAAATATATTTAAAAAAAATGGTAAAGTGCGAGTCGGATTCGCCCACTCAGGGTTCCGTGCCAAATTTAACTGAATTAGGGATCCACTAACTTCCACTAAGCCAAAATATCACAATATTTTGTTGAAAGCAAACATAACTTTGTTTTTAAAGTGTTTGTATATTTTTATTTATTTATTTAGTTCCATTCCAATATTTTTTATTTTTTGTTTATAAATCGTAAAGTCACGAACGGAATACATCTACCTACCAAGTTCCATTTGTGTAATGGTAATAGCTTCAGGATAAAGTGGCTGTGACATACGGACGGACAGACAGACAAACAGACAGACTTGACTAAACTATAAGGGTTCCTTTTTTGGCATTCGGCTACGGAACCCTAAAAAAAACATTTAAATGATAAATAAAGTATCTACAATACGAGATCCTGAGTCCCTATAATTTTAATTCCGGAGTTCAGTCAGAGGCAAAATAACACTATAGCCTACAATGTTAATTAAAACTTTGAATTAATGTTTCCCTGGCTTGTCTGAGCCCTTCACATAATACCGGAACTTTTTGCTTTTCTCATTAACTGAAACTCCCTTATTATAATGTTGGTACATGAAGAGGTAATTACGCGAAAGACAATAAGAGATAAGAAGCTAAGACTACGAAAGAAAAGAGGTAACTTAAATTGACATGATTTCAATTCAATCAATACCTATTATAATATAGAAAGAAAAGTTAGTAGCAACATCGAAAGGCTTATAAAATTGTATCGAAACTTTAGTATTGATGATTTTCTTAACACGTTATATCAGTGCCGGGCACTATGAGTGCGGAGAACCATACCAGCGTTGAGGGCCACTCGGGCCCGAGTGTTTACGGGCGTCTTTTTCAGACGTCATTTTCTATATAGCACTCGGACCCGAGTGTTTGGCCACCAGCACGCGCTGTGCGCAGACAAGACTCAGCAGGGCTGAGTGTGCATGTTTTGTAGAATAACAATACCGCTAAAATTATTGACGATTTTAAATTAAAATACGCGTAAAAAATCCGTTTTGCGTCAAAGTGTTATATTTACTTTTAAAAAATATATGGGAAAGATGCTGTATTATTAGTATTATATTACTTTCTTAGTAAAGTATTTTTTGCAAGACTTATGATATGAAAGCAATTTTGAAAATTAACCAATAAACTAAGTTAGACCCCAGATAATATAATACTACGTTAGACCAATTTCATCGAGATCTTACAGACGTCATATTTATCGAAATATTCTTGTGGTGTTAGTAAAATAAAATAAAAGCAAAGCCAGAGAGTTATTGCTGTACCTACATTGTACGTTAAACACGTTTCACTTATCTATGCTAATGTTATAAAGCTAAAGAGTTCTCTCTCATGCATCTCATCTCATCTCTCTGCATGACCTAAAGGTTTGACTGGCAGAGAATGCTTTTAGCATTAAATCCACCTTTGTACACTATGATTTGTGCAATAAAGTCTTTATATATATATATATATATATATATATATATATATATATATATATATATATATATATATATATATATATATATAAGAGTTTTTTTATCGAGGAAGGCTATATATACTCGTAAATCATCGCACTGCACCAGGAGGGAAAAGAGCAAACTCAAAACGAGCGGACGATGTCGCGGGGCACCGCTAGTCCTTTAAATTCTTATTCTTTGTTTCTTAGAAATGTACGACTTGTTTCCATAGTTTTAATATTTTTTCATTTTCACAGTAGGTATAACAAATAAAATATGTGGAATCGAACAGAGGCTGCTTGTACTACGAACCGCTAGAAAATAAAATACTCTACATTTTAATAAATATTACTACCCTCATTATCGAAAGTGCAAAGAGAACAATCGCTTTTATTTTAGTGGCGTGTTAAAGAGTTAAAAATTAAGTGTTAACTCTGTATTCAATTTATACTTAAATTAGGAGTTTGATGATCAAAACGAACTAACAACAGCACGTCAAGGTAATCACTGCGGTATCCTATGCAGTTGTGATAAGGGCTAGTTTGCAACAAAAATGGGTAACCTGATGTGCTGGCAACTGTACATAGGTCTTCTATTTACATATCTAGAGCTCACTAGCTCTATAAGTATCTACGACCAGACCCTTTATTTTTCCGTGTATTTAACCAGCCCAGAAGCAGGCTGTAAAACCCGTAATATACCGAACTCAGTCCGGCCATCGCGTCCAATTACAGGGCTTCTTTGACAGTAATTAAACAATTCCGTATACAAAGAGCTTTAATCAAAATTTTCTCGTTTTGTTCCGAACATTTGTGGCCAAGTTGTTTAATTACCAATGGTAGATTGGTGCTATTCAATCAATTACTTGACCTTTGTTTCGTCATGTTCGGGCAAATTAGGCGAATTCGAGAGCGAAGTTTTAAGCGAAGAACTATCCCTACGAGAATAGGTTCAGTAAGCGAGCTTTATATCTAACGGCCTTTTTATTTTTGTATACAGAAAAGTATAGGTTATGGATTACATATAAGGCTATAACGTTAACAAGTTCAAAGCAAATTTTATTTCGTGTTAAAATAAGTTAACTAAACTAATTCCAAAATAAGAATATATTAAACTAAACTTGTCATGGTGCAAACGTGTCAACCACCACTATGTCTTACTTTTGACTACATATACAGCAATAAAGGTACGACGACTAATGTATTAACACACACAAAGCCGTCTAGTCTAGCTAATTGAGCCCATGTGCAATTTACGTCTATTTGCCGTCCGGGCTGAATTAGGCGCACTAATCACGGCTCTTAGGCTTATGGCCTGACTTAATGCCCCATTAGAAGCACGAGTTATACTGGTTGTAATATCTTATACACGTATGCACATAGTTATAGGCTTTGCAATTATATAACAATGACTTAGCGCGACTCCATCGATGTATATAACATGACGGATAACAAACGTTGCATACCCCTTTTATGGTTTTACGTTTAACTTAAGTCGGTGTGCTTTCAACTAAGAGTCGATTTTACCAATGTCAAATATGGAATATTAGTTGAATTCAATACAAAACGCCTAATTCAAAAACTTCGCCAATTTGGCAATGTCATATCAAAATCGGTCGTTTTATACTTATACGGTCGGATAAGTCAAATCAAATCAAATCTTTATTTTTCTCACTAAGTGACGTAAGTAGTCTTATGTGACGTTGGTAAAATCTACTTACACTTAGTCGTGTCCATGTTATGTCTATTTCAATTAATAGTCCCCCTAGTCGATTTCGACTACGGTGGCCAGTCACATCGACGAACCAACTGCGCGCGACATTATATTAGAGGAAAGGGGGGCATAGTGGAATACTTAACTTCAATCAAAAAAATACAAAGGACTAGAGTAGTTCTGAAGTCAAATTTTAATCGTAATGGTTCTAGAACTATTGTATTACAGATAGGGTTGAATATTTTCAACAAATTCTTAACCATTTTGGTAATAAATTAACTTTTTTTAGAAGTAGTAATTTTCCGCTTTGCCCTTATCACAAGGGTAAAGTGGAATTGCACATTGGGCAAAGCGAAAAAGGGATTTATTTGGCCTATTTCCCATCAACTTGAGTATTATGCTAATGAAATCAATAAAATTAAGTAAGATAATCAACTAATTTGGTATAAAGGAACTATTTCAAATCAAAGACTTTCCACTTTTCATCATTAGGAGTAGGTAAAGTGATTTTTTATTTAATTTAAAAAGGCACATATTTGACATTCACAAACAAAATGCATTAGTTCCTATATTTAACACAAACAAAACAACCACCTTCAATTTCACCACAAAGTTCATGAGCGATGGAGAGTTCCAATTGGGATACCATATTTTTTGGATACCGAACTCGCTCGATCGCTCTCCTCATTTGACCTTCTGTTCATGAGCATTGGTTTGTTTTTCTTTTTTAGTTATGAAATAAAAGTTGATGTCGCTTTAATATAACGTATTAAATCAACTGTCAACAGAAGTGTAAATCATTCCACTTTGCCCCCTTGTAATTCTTTCCACTTTGCCTTTATGATAATAATATAGTTTTCAATTCATTACTAAACAAATATTTAAATTTGTTCAATCTACTAAATGTCTGAGTGTAGGATAATAAACAGATATTAGATTAAAATAATAAATACACCGCCACTACTCACTTTTCACATAAATATCCAGCCTCCAAAATCCTTGAATTTCATAAAAAACTCTCTCGATACATATCGCGCAGCCGGGTAGCCCGCTAGGTGGTGTTAGCCGGACTGATTTTGGTCAATGACCTTGGTCGGACGTGCGCTAGGCTTGTGCGAGGTGCGGGTGCCGTTGGGTGAAAGAGTGTTGGTAAAATCAAATTTTTCGCTTTGCCCCCCTCTTCCACTATGCCTCTCTCTCCCCTATAGCGCACCAAGTGTATGCGCAAACACAGGTGCACTCTCTATTCCTTTCACTCTTATAGCCCGATGGGAGAGATATCAGGCGCAAGACCAACGGCTTTACGTGCTTTTCCGAGGCACGGGGTTAAAAAACCGCCAACTTCCAAACCCCGGGCTACCCCAAGGAATTTCTGAACAAAACCCCATGTATATATTTTTGGCTGGACCCGGAAATCAAACCCGGGACCTCTGGCGCAACCGTATTTTTTAAATGCGACCCTCTTACAGCTGCGTCACCGAGGCAGTTACTATTACTAATGGAGCGAATTTGAATGCAATTACTAATAAAGCGAATTTTCTATATCTATTATTATGGGGCCTTACGCGCAAAGGCAGCGTCAGCGTCAAACTATTGGCGGACGTTAAAATGACAAATGACTGGCTGTCATTACGAAAAGAAATTAAACTAAGATATTTTAATGAAATATCCTTAAACAAAGCCTGTAACGTCCCACTACTGGGCAAATGCCTTACCTCAACTGTGAGGTAGTTCGAGCCATACTCCACCACGCGGGCTCAGTGTCTTTTGTGTGTTTGTAAGGCAGGCGACTAACCCTGCTGTCAGATGTTGGCAATATTGTAACTATTCATTTATTCTATGTTAAGTTAATCTAAAGTGTCGATTAAATTAACGGAGACGTACTAAAATTGCTAGAGAAATGGTGACAGACGTCAGAAGTCCTCCAACGATGTCTTTTTTGGCCACTACGAGCGCTGTCATCGATTCGAGTTCCCCCACCACCTACTCTCACACAGCGAATAGTGACGCTGTCAATGTGGTAGCCATTTTTGAACAAAATGGCGGAATAACTGTAACTTCAACTTGATCAAACGTTAACACATCCTATATCTTGATAGCCAGCGGTACAATTCGGGGTGATAAATGATTCATTATGTTAATGCACACGAGTATCGTGCATGACGTATTACGTCACATGTATTATCATAATGACTTTCGCATTACCACCCCCACACAAAAGATCGCTGCGCATACAGGGTGCTATAACTTTGTCTGATAAAAATCTGCGAAAATGTCAAACTATCAATTTCCCGCACGATTGGGATTTTATCCTCTTGTAAAAAAAAACTTCAAAGTTACTGATCAAAAAGTGTATAATAAAATAAGCAAGGTGCTATTATTTTTATAACATCTGCTTCTTTTCTGCTGCATCTGCTTTTTTTCTCTAAATTTATAGAGGATCTAGTATATTAATAGCATCGTCGCAAGTAAAGCGGACTAATACTTAGCAACTAATTTGCGACTTACGAGTACACTCACACTTGTACGGTTTCTTTATAGCCTCGCAATTCTGAGTTACAATGTATTTTTACCTCATCCATAGAAGAGACTTAATGTAATGTAGGTACTCACTAATCATACCAAAACTTGCATTAATTATAGGTGAGAGACGCTCGGATTATTTTGAAAATGCATACATTCCGTATGGCATACTTTTTAATTATAAACATTCGGGTTAAAACACTAAATGACTAAAGGTCTCAAATCAATTCAATAGCATTAACGCATCAGAGCCGCCGTGCCGAGACAAGTGGCTCCCACTTAGTTGAGCGCGTTAGCCCCCCGCCTCGCTAGCAGCATTAAGTCTGCCCTAATTGATACACTGCCCACTGAGCTAGAATTTAACATTTATTTAAGTTAAAATAATTTGAAAATAAAATTTAAAGTAGTTTAAATGTAAGTTAGGAATGTCAAAGGACAAGCGCAGAAAAATATTATTTTAAAATCAAAAAACCCGACTGCTTATAAAAGTGCACTTAAAAGGAAAACACAAGGCAAAATTTGTGGGCGCCCTCGTTTATGGTTTCTTTATGAATATTTAAAAAAAAAGTGGGCAGATACATATTATTATGAAGTACTGTACAAGAAAAGTATATATTCAAATTATTAAACCTAATACTTTCAAGGTGCCGCATGCGGTGACAAACATAGTTTTAGAAGATCTTCAAATATTGTTAGCAGATTTTTTGTTTTTTAAAGAGTCAAGTTTGAGCTAAGTTACTGTTTCAATGTTTTGAAATGTAACGCTCATAATAATTGAGATTTGGGTTTATTATTTTTGTAGATAACGCTTTTATTTACGCTCTTTTTTGTGAATTCGTCGTCGGGCGAGACGATGTATCTGGAAATTGGACGGTTTAAATCATTGAGTCGGTCGAATAAACAAATTCTATGAAAATTTAACAACATCAAAGCTAACACAACATAGGCACAAACAGACCCTATAGTTTATTCGTTTGTTGTTTTTAACAAAACGAGGTTGGAACGTGATTGAATAGTATAACTTCAGTTTTGCAGACATCCACAAATCATGCGAAATTGCCGGCCTGCGGGCGGTATTTTCATAAATTTGAAAATCGGGTCCATATTTTATTCGAATCGAACCATATTTTTGTTGTTGTTAGATCAATCCCTTTGTTTCACGCGTTTGTTATCTGAGTACTGTTTTGACAACCCTGTTTTGTTATTGATGGATTAATATACCATCGTGTGAAGGTTAAGCGTGACATAATGTTAAGGCGACGGTTGATAGCTGAATATCAGTACCAATGGAAGAATAATATGAATTTAAAATTAAAGGCTGTAGGGTTTTATTTCGCGTACATTTTATTAAAACTAATATGCCTGACGTTTTGAATGCTTCACAGCATCCGTGGTCACAGGCAAGGCTACGGTGTTATTTTTCATTACATAGCTATGAAAAATGAAAACTATCAGCTCTCATAAAAAATAATTAAGGTTTCTATCCACGTAGAAAGATCTACTGCTATGTCTTGAGATCTTGCAGTATGTGATTTTGCTCAGGTCTTCGAAAGAATAGGATCCCAAGCTGGTGGCAATTTCCAACCATCTTTTCCGTTGAAATTTGGATATTTTTAAAACGTAAAGTCTTTGATTTTAATCAATACTATTCTCGTAAACTTCAGAACCAATTATATGAATTTTATAAAACTTATAAAATATAAATCTCGTAGCTCTCATAGTACGATATTTTCGTAAATCTATTAAAAACAATCATATTGAAATTGAATTTCGTTTACTTAGTGGTTTTTCAGGCTTATCTAGCACTTACTGTGTTGAATCTAGACTAGAAAAAATCTATTGAAAGATAATGGACTATTATAGACAGACAAAAGGCAAAAGGGTTACGTAAATGATTGTATTGAATTAAGAAAACCCTCAGCTTGCAAATAATACATAGCCATTCTTAAGGTCTGGGCACACAGCCGGCGTGGCGGGACGGCGACGCGACGCCGGCGGAACGCCAGCGCTATGAGGCAGTCACACTGCCGGCGTGACCGTCCCGCTGGCGTCGCGCCGGCCGTTCCGCCCGCGGTGTGACGTGATGGCAAGATTGCAGGCAAGAAATGGCAGATTTCAGAGAATCATTTTTATATTCTTTATGGCTAAGGTCGTATAACAATGTGTAACCTCTGACTCATTCTATCAGACGTTCAATTGTTTCAACATCAATTTCTTTGGTACTAAAAGATGTATAAAAATACAAAACTCAATCCCGCCGAGCGCGACGCGTCCACGCTCCGCCGTCTGTGTGGCTACTAAATACGAACATCATATAACACAACGCTTGCCTTTCCGCTCACGCCACGCTCGGCGCGACGGTGGCCCGCCCCGCCGCGCTGTGTTTTGTATTCGCGCTCGGCGCGACGCCGACGTGACGCGCCAGTTACCGCCCCGCCGAGCGTGGCGGCGCTGTCTGTCATGTCTTCTATATTTCTATATTATACAACTCGTCCAACCCGTCGGCGTCGAGTCACCGTCACGTCGCCGTCCCGCCCCGCCGGCTGTGTGCCCAGACCTAATAATATGCAAACTAGCCTTGCTTGAATAACTAGAATCCAACGCGATTGACGTAAAAACACGCTTTAAATAGAGAAACAATAGTAAGGATAGTGACGTATTAATTAAGTGAGAACTTTAACACTTAGTGACCTAAAAATTTAAGAAGTAACACACAGGGTACCGCAAGCATTAAGGGTATTTAAATAAATAAAATACAAAAAAAAACTATTTTTTTAATAACATAGTCACTCGGGACCGAGTGTTCGGCACGCAACGTGCTGGCGGCCAAGCACTGTGTCAGATAATAACGTCACCGTAAACACTCGGGCCCGAGTAAACGGCACCACTGCAATGGTTTTCGCGCTTTCGGGACCGACAGCTCGGCACTAAACGTGTATAACACTGACTTCTTGTCAATTTGAAAGCAATTAGTACCTGACAAGCAATAAGTATACATTTACAATAAGTATTCTGGGGCTCTCCATTTGATACTAACTACACAAATTATTCAGCACAATGTTAATTTTGCACTCACAAAATCGTGCGGCTGGACTAAACTTTATCGATAGTGTTTCTAGGCTTATGTAAACACATCTACATCCCTATAAGAACCTTGCCAGCCCACTGTGTGATACTACCCTCCCTCAGTTTGGTCGGTAAACCCTCAAAAGGACTCAAACAAAGAGAGGCTTTGTGTCCTAAGTCCATAGCAGGCTCGGGTAATACCAGCTGGGTATAAAAGTTCATATTTTGACGGCTGGAATTTTGTAGTCATTATTATAAGCGAAGCTCTTCGTGAGTTTTTATGTGTGTGAATAAATATAGCTTTTTATGTGATCATATCATCATCACAAAACTGTGTTCAAGATTGCGAGTTAGCGTCAATCACCCCTGAAGAAGATGTCACGTCTTTTTATTTGTAAGCTTAAGTGGTTAAGTGCTACGGATTCTCGTAGCAACTACGAGCTACGATCTTCTTGTGCTACGAATATCCCGTAGTGATTTCTTTACCCGAATAAAATCAGTCATTTTCAAGGAATCATATACTAAATAATAAAGTGGTTAAGCCACTTTATTTGGCTAAAAGATTCTTGAAATAAAAATGTCGTTGTTACATAACATTTTCACAACTTTGTCAGTTGTATTAGAGACATTCAAACTGACAGTAAATATGTGTTATATGGTCGGTTTGTAAATAGAGTAGAACGCTATGGTCTATTTATAAGCGGACTGGTTGCGTGTTTGTCTGCGGTCACCTATCACGAAATTCACAGGCATGATATTTATTAACTAGCTGTAGCCCGCGACTTCGTCCACGCGTTGTGAGTTTGATCCTTTCCCTCCCGTCGCAGCGTGATTTTTGATAGCGTTACACATTTCTCAATAAATAAGCTATCCCACACAAAAAAAAAACATCAAATCGGCTTCAACTAATATGAGTATAGATAAAAAGTTTCATTTGTAAAGAGGTTATTTTGAATAAAGTTTCATATGAGTAATCAACTACAGAGTATTCAGTACAACCATCATTTTAAGAATTTATTATCATTGTACTATTAACTACGATTTCGCAAAGTCAAACGAAATTTTTGCACCCACAGGAATAAAACATACCTAAGAATGTGAATAAACATAAGAACTGTCCTATATGCGAGATTGTGGTTGTGAATTAAAGGTATAAATATTTTACTTACACTCACATTCCCCGCAGAAAAGTGGCATTTTATTAAACACGATTTTGAAAAGCAAACAGCTGTGTGAGACATTCTAAAGTTACTCTAAAGTTGTTTAGTATAGCTGTCCCCTTTATTTGAGTCCTGAGATAACGAATCGTCTCGTTTTGAATGCAAATTGTTTTAAGCCTGAGCTCGAAACACAAAGGCATATAGGTCTCATACTGAATTCATTAGTACGCTGAACATTCACGTGGGTATTTTGATGATAACGCAAATTACATACCTGAACGTATACATAAATTATTATAACACGTATTTCGAGAGCTAGGCTAGGTGCTGGTATATTAAAACAAGATGGAAGTCCGATATAATCGGCGCAAAAATGTAAGAAATAACTAACGAGAACTATCTACTACTTTTCGATAAAAAGTGAAGTGCTCTTTCTAATAAAAATCACTTCATTTATGAGAACTTCGACTGAAAAAATGTTTTGAAATTTGTTTACAATTCATCTAATTTTTTAATGTAGACATCAATCAAATTTCCGGGGTTATTCTACACAGTTACGGAAGACTCTACCAAAAAAGTGCTAGTCTACTGCAGTCTAACTATTCCACAAACAAATGGATCGTTAAACTGCTTTTGAATTACGTCAGAAACCGGTCATACATGAAACAGTAACTTTTGAAGTACGATAACATTTTATCAGTTCAATGCGGATTACTATTATCTCGTTTACACTTACCACTATTAAATGCCATAGTGTGTTTTATCAAATGAAACGAACGTGAGCCAATAGAGCTTTATCTAACGGTTATCGTTAGACACGTTTCGGCAGCCCTCGTTTCCGTTATCGGTGTAAGAGTCTCGTTATTTCCGTTACGACGATACGCATTTGGGCCAACCGTAATATGTGGCCATTCGGAATAGGGTAACTTCGGCCCAATTGTATATTTTTGGAGGCAAATACCAACAAGTTCTGCAAGTTTTTTTCTTAGGTTTTGAGTTATTTGGTTTAGAAATTGACGCGAATAGTACTCATTAAATAAAACACTTAGCGGATATATGTGAGTGTTTATGTAACTTCGGACGATATCATTTTGTTCGTGTATGTGTGTTTTTGTGATGTACTTATTAGTAAAAAGCTTTTTATTTCTTTCCAAAGTTACTAAATTACGTACCTTTGAATTAAAAACTCGAATTAATTGCTTGAAGATATCAGGGTTTTTCAATTATCTAAATGAAGGCCTTGGCATTTAAACCCAATTACAATTACGCAAATTGAAATTGGAAAGACTGTCGCTCCAAATTAGCGAATCCTAGAAAACTCTTCAACTAATTTATCTGCAGGAATCTACAAAATAAACATACATTTATTTGAATCACTTTTTTTTTCAGTTGAGCTATGGTACCTAAATTATTTTTAGGAAATTAATGTAAGGACATAAGGTTGAATCTAATAGGCACTCTACTTGTAGTACCTACCTACTACACAAAATAGGTACTTATAGCACGAAGGCCCAGTTTTGTGATCAATAGTTAATTCATTTATTGTTAAATACAGTTACTAGCGGTTAATTTTTTACGATTGTGCGCATTTTGAATTTTCCAAACTAAGGTTAAAATAGCCATTCTCACATTTGGTTTACGTATTTTACCATAAGTTGAGTTAACTAGTGATCACGGAACTGGGCCTAACAGTTTTAAGGCTTCCTATCAGGTGTGCGAAATTTCAAAAGTGTATGTACGTTTGTATATTTGTATGTTTGTCTGAAGATTACACGAAAACGAGAAGTCATTGCGAGATGATTCTTTATTAATTCAATTAGGTATATTTCTATTTAAGGTACAGGGTAAGTTTCTTCAAAATTGGACTAGTAGTTTTTAAGATATGAGTAATAACTAAAATTCACGAAATGAAAAAATTAATAAAATGAATTGCCTTCTAAAACCTTCTAAAGCTTAAAAGAACTTATTCGTTTTATTTTTCGGAGAAATAAATTCGGAATCGGTGCATGATGTAGAGTTTACCTACACAAACATTCTACACACAATATGCACCAACTCCAAAATAATGTTTCTTCTAAAAAAGACGAATGAGTTATTTTAAGCTTTTTAGTCATATGTTTTTTATAAAACTGACCTTTTAAACTGACCGTATATATATTTGGTGTCTGCCCATGAAAACAACTGAATTGTTGATCAAAGTTAATCATTTGTAGATAACAAGTCACGAAAAACGGTTGTTGTAACCAACGCAAATTATGCGGGTAGTTCAACAAACTGAATCCACGTGTACTATTTATACCCACGTTTATTCCAACTATTATACCTACATTAAATTTATCGCAGTACGTACTTACAAACACATAACCTCAACTTCTTGACCGAGATTCTTAAGGATGAAGTAAGTAATTTTCATTTTATTTGACTTCAAACCAATTGTAAGGCTCAGGTGGACTATCTCTTCAGAATTTCATGAATAATGTATCCATAACTGTTTTAAACATTTATGTATACATAGATACTATCAATAATGTATCTATGTATACATAAATGTTTAAAACATTGAGACTAGAAATCACACAGAAAGTGAATTAGATTTTTTTTTTACTTTGACCAGTGTTTACTCGATATAGATCCTACAGTATAAACCTAAAATTAAACCTTGTTTACATTGTCCTGGCGCTCTATCCACATTTTCATACGAAATGTCGTATACATGTTCGTTTTTTTTTTTTCATTGCACAAATTTAATGTACAAAGGTGGACTAAATGCTATGCTGAAATTCTTTGCCAGTCAAACCTTTAGGTCAAGCAGAAAGATTGTAACGAGTGTAAAAAATACCTCGTTGATAGAGGTTAGTTTTAGATGGTGAATCAAGTCCTTAATCTATTCAGATAAGAACACACAACGAATAAAAGCTATAGGTCCCAATTCACCCTTAATATGTAAATTTTTCTGCGTTATTCCAGAGAGAACATTTAGTTTTACGAACCACACAAAATTATGCGGGCAGTAATTTATTCCGTTTGTTTAGGCCATTTTGTTTTCTAGCTTATCAAATGTTTAGGGAAATGGTAAGACGAGGCATCATCATTCGCGTGATATGAACCTTTTAACTTTTCTGTTCTTTATTAAATAATGAAAATAGTAGATTATTCACCCGGGGCGGAAAGTGGTGTCATTCGGCGCAAGGCGCTACCTTGAATCACAAGCGAAGCGAATTGTAGATTTGAAGTGCGAGTGAAGCGAGGGAATTAATGGTTTTACTGACATTAATGGTGATTATTGAAAATATGAAATGTAGGTACCGACACGCTCCGTGCATGGCATGTTTCCGTGTGTCACGGAACGGTATAATGATTAAGGTTTCATAGTTTTCAATACATTTTTTTAACTTACACGTTCCTAGCAAGGTTATAGCATGTTTCGGTGAACTGGGCAAATACCTTAAAAGGTCAAATCGTAATCATGACGTAGACCGTCCTGCAAAGTTCAACGCGACTTTCTGTATTGTTCAGCTTGAAAGAAACTGGAAGCAATTTAAGCCAGATTTAGTTAGGTAACCTGGGGCCGAGGCTTACAAATGGCCTAAGTGTTAGTCCAAGAAATTGACAATCAAAGTGATCATACCTAGTACTGGTAAAATATAAGGCATATACCTACATTATAGAGCGTATAAAATCTTCAATTTAAAATATTCCATCTCTAACTAATTCCCATCACAAGCTTGTCCAAAATTATCTGAAATTATTTTTGTATCTAAATTTCTAAATTCCCTGCGTAAAACTTCATCGTTAAATCTAATCCTTCAATATTTTATTTTCTCTTTAATCTTGAATGGACTGAATGTGTTTTCGCATGAATAGAATCAAAACGTGAGCTCGAGCTCAAATAGATAAGCACACAAGGGTATAGAAGCAAAGCTCTTGTTGAATCAGTTTTGTGGAAACATAATCCTATCTTATTTATCACAAGTTTGTTTTCTTCTTTACTTGCAGATTGATAGTGTATTTATAAAGTTTAATATTTGTTTGGTTCAAACAATCCAAAAAAGAACTCTGTTTTGGAGAGATTAAATAATTCTTATAAGATGTAAAAAGAAACCAAAAAAGTGCGCAAGGGCTGGTCTCGAACCCGCAACCTTTGGCAAACCGGGCCAACGCTCTTTCCAATCGAGCTACTGTGCAGTCGGTCCGACCGCGCGAAATTTCTAGCTCTTATCTATCATTTTATAAGAATACATAAACAACACTGTGAGCGTTAAAAATATTCTGAACCAGAGAATAAATAAGCCAAATCGAAGAAAATATTGATTAAAAAGCGTATTATTTATCGACCTCTTAGGCCGAATTTTTTGCTTACCATCTAACTATCATCGAGCTCAACTCTTTTCAAAAGTCGCCAAGAAGAAGACTATCTTGTGTCGCTTCTTGATAAAACCCCAAATTTTCATTAACAATTAAAGAAAAGATTCTATTATTTTGTACGCGAATAATTTATACTCGCAAAAAAGTTAAAGTATTTGTGTTAAATTTTAACACTAAAAGTAGCATTAGCAAGTGAGTATGTTTTCCCTACATCGGATGAGTGGGGTAGTAGCAAAAAGTATCCGCTCACATTTCGCCGTTACCACCCAAGTTAACACAATATTTGCCCAACTAACGATGTCCACCTACGTCACAACCTTCGCAATGTTGTTTGTGTGTTGTATGGAAAACACCGTAATATCTGTCGGCTTATGGCCCATTATAGGCGAGATTGAGGCTCTCCTTAGGGAAATTCGGCCTTTCGGACAAACTCTGTTATGTGTCCTCGTATCATGTCCGAAGGATTTATTCTGTGTTATAAAATATATTAGGTACTCATTGGTCTATAAATCGTAGAATACTTACCTTTATTTGTTAAGTTTTAAAAGAAATAGGTATCCCCCAGCATGGGATCCAGTCTTATCGAGGACCCAAGCTAGACCACTCACTGCCAGATCACAAGACACAGTTAGCTCTTTCCGCGTGAATAGAAACGTTAATTAATATTATTGAGTGACAATAGTTTTTTTTTCAAAACAAAAAGAAAATACTTAAGGTAAATAAATAATCCCTAGTAGGAATCTATTTATAGACAGTGTAACTATAAATCGAGTCCTCACGTTCCTTATGCAGGCACTGGGTTTACCTGCATGCTAAAATAACAGTTTTTTATAATACGTAGGTAAACAGATTTAAATATAATTTACTACTATCCATTTTATATATTTATCCATTAAAATGATTTAATATATTGTTGTTATTATTATAAAAATTATTTTACAAATCCCTTATAGTCTTCACAACAAAAGTATTTGTAAATGCATTCCCTGGTGGCCGTTTTTAAACGCTCACTGCTATCTATCGGCCCAGAAACTTGCACACGCTCGATGTTTATTACTAGCAATTTACCACATGATTCCTTTGTGGTGTGTTCATGTTATAGGCTCTCATATTATTACGAAAGTCGTCAAAATACGTAAAACTGGTTACTTATCCACTCAGATACAGAGAACGTAAATAAGCTTATCATATTACGGCCGTTCCGTTACCATGATCACCAACTAACGCTTCGCTCTCCAAAGAGTCATCTCGCTAATGCTGATATTAATGACCTCATCAATTTCAGTAACACGACACGGCCAAATAAAACTCGCGCGACATTTCGGCCGCGAACATCGTATATGTTTACGTATAGTCACGTGGCTCACTTACCGGCCCCAGGCTGTCGAAGCCATGGCGAGCAGCGACATCTTGCGCCTCTTCGTTGCCGAGAGATCTCTTGAACCGCACCAGAAAAGAATTGGTGAATACCTCGCGCGACGAAGCCGCCGCTATCAGCCACGTTGCAGCCAAGCATTGTAGCCACATGTTCGCGTTGTGGCCGACGTCGGCTGACTGAAGCTTGACTCCCTCTGACGTCACCATATATCGACCGGAGCGCCGCGCACGCGTGAACGACACCCATTCAGCTTCAGGCCCTACCGCCAGATTATGAAACGTTACAAGATCATTGTTTTGAATAGATGGAGACAGTCAATCATTGTTGGCGACCTTGGAAGCGCCGGCAGCTGTCATCGTGGCGATACGCCAGATAAAGTTATGGAAGCCATTGTGCCTCTAGGACGGAAACGATGGCTGGTTTCAAAGATGCTGTTATACGAGTAAATGTATCCAAACTAAAGTAGAGCTCTGTTTATATTACTATCTTCTTAACAAACAAATGAATGATTAACAATTTTGATTCTTGTAAGAAGTTTTTAATATCGACGACGACGACCTTCGTGGTGTAGTGGCTAAGCACGCTGGGAGTAAAAGCGTCGCCGCTCAGGAGGTCCCGGTTCCGGGTCCCGTTCGATTCCCGGTCGGGTCAATGTAGAAATCAAAATTTTCTATATTGGCTCGGATCTGGGTGTTGTGGGTGGTACCACTGTTGTGTCTGATTTCCATAACACAAGCACTTGTGTTGTGTTGTTGATCCCAAAGTAAGTAGCCAATGCACATTGGCTACTTACTTTGGGATCAGAGCAATGTATGTGATTGGTGTCCAATATTTATTTATTTATTATTCTTACCTAGCCTCTAAGTAATCCTCATTTATTTTATAAGAGGAGTGAGTACCGGAAGTGCTTGAATAATTTCCTGGCTTGGCTTGGAGGCAGATGTTGTATACAGCTAGTAATGTACTCTCGGTATTATCCATAATGTTTTAATTACCGACTCTTAGCTCTTACCAGCGAGTACAAAACTAGCTTTCCGGGGTAATCTTTGAATTACTGCGAAGTAAAACATATGTCGATGTTTGACGACCCGTCTGATGTAGTGGTCGAGAAATCGCCTACTACGCAGCGGGTTGCGGGTTCGATCCCCGCACAATACAAACATTTGTGTGCATGAACATGTCTGTTTGTATTGGTCTGGGTGTTTTTTATGTATATCATGTATGTATTTACAAACAAAAAGTATTTAAGTATTATATCCGTTGTCTGGCACCCATAACACAAGCTTTGAGTAGCTTACTTTGGGGCTAGATGGCGATGTGTGGGAATGTCCAAACGGTATTTATTTATTTATATCCGTTGTCTGGCACCCATAACACAAGCTTTGAGTACCTTACTTTGGGACTAGATGGCGATGTGTGGGAATGTTCAAAGGATATTTAAGTATCGAGGAGAAACGCAAACCGGCGTTTTAATCACCCATTTTATTTCCTAATCGAATGGAACACAATTTCCACGCTCAATGCATCTAGCTAATCACGATTTAACGTGTTTTCATCTACATTAGCTATGGATCATTAAATGAAGTTCTAAAATTTAAGACTCTGATGTCGATTAAGCGATGTTCGAGCTCAAACATATTTTAGGATTCATGATTGTATTTGTTACAAGAATCTATAGAGCAAAATGTGCAATGGAATCGCGCGTAGTTGGTGGCATCCATGCAAGGATCGAGACGTTTCCTCACTCAGCTTTTTTAAATGCACATTGCGACTATAGTTGGATATGTGGGTCGTCGATCCTGAACCAAAGGATATTGCTGACGGCAGCACACTGTACAGCCAAATGCGAATTAGGCGAAAATAAAGATCACGTAATAGAGGCATATATAGGCCACGAGGACCTGACAAAGGTAATTTTTAAAACCTTTATCTCTTCTGTGGTATAATCTGCTTTGACGCAAAAACGGCTGAGACTATTTTGAACAATGTTAACACGGAGAAATCCATTGGACAATGGCAACAAACATAGGAAACTTTTGATCCCGGCAATCATCCGGTGAAAATGAAAATGTGAGTGAAAGTTTGTAAGGAATCCGTATTTGCACGGGGAAAGTTATAAATCCAATGTCATATTTAATGGTTAATATGTAAAACCAGCTGTAAAAATGTAGGTAGGTACAACACGTAACAATTCCCGTTGGTATATACGAGTTGGTAAAAATAAAATTAACATTTCATAACACGGTAATCAGGTATCGGTCAGGGGATTTATCGCTTAATATTTGCTTTCACTCGATGGATCTTACAGATAACATTTATTTAACCGAACCTTATCCTTACTTGCCTATCTTGAATTGATGTTGGTCTTAATTGTACTAAATTCTTGTCGAAATAAAGAATGATCGTATGTACGCTCTTTGCTCTCTCACAGAGAGCTCCTTGCTCTCTCACCCTCTCACAGAGAGAGGTTGGAAGCGTTTGAAATGTGGTGTTGGAGGAGAATGGAAATAATAAGTTGGACGAAAGAAAAGAAGCAGTGCTCAAAATTGTAGAAGAAGAAAGGAACATTTTGAAAACAATAGAAAATCGACGAGGCAATATGATAGGACACTTGACACGACTGATTTTTTAAAATTATCATAGAAGGAAAATTGAAGGGAAGAGGGGAAGAGGACGGCCTAGGATAAGCTATTTCGACCAAGTGAAGGCGAAAATTAATGTCATGGCATATCAGGAAGTAAAGAGGAAAGCAGACGGTAATAAAGAATGGCGATTACTCTACCGACAAGAGCGCGGCTCTTTAATTGAAGAAGAAGTACGCTCTTTAAAAATCACGATTATTTGCAACTAGCAAACCTGTGGGTCCATTGCATGATCTACGCACAGTCTTATTATAATCGTAAAGTCCACATCTTCCTACTCCTAGTGGTCGTAAAGATAACAACAACTTTAAAGTACCAGAATGTAGTAGGGAGTCAAGTGGGATGGGTTTCTGCTCGGTGACGATCCTGTGACATGGCAAGTATACGTCATCATCTATAAGCGTTCCCCTGGGTGTTGGGTAGCAGCAACATCGGTACTAGTAGAAGGCTTAAATGAAAAAAAAATGAAAAAAAAAAGAAGTTGTTGTATGTCTCGTATTAAATACCTAAAGCTTTCACTCCATAGTACCAGAATTTCATTAAATCACATTAGTTCTTCGAACCCCATCGACATGATGTGGGCCGTGATAACAATTGATTAGCCATTGAGTCTAGAATCTCGGTGCTTGACTGTTTACCAGCACTTACCCAGACATAATATAACTATAGTTTTCAGGTCAGAATTACAAGGAAAGTCATAGATTCAATAATGCACGAGAATTACGAAGAAAGTACCGTTCAAAATGACGTAGCTGTAGTGATGGTGAACAAAGACATACCGTTCAGCAAAACTGTCAAACGAGTTGTTATAAGTAAATCATGGATCTATAATGACCGGGATGGATTCGTGGCAGGATGGGGAGTCGTTAACGTAGGTTATTGCAAATCAAAATAAGCATAGACATGTAGTACTTATGTACAAGTAAGCGTTCAATATATCTATATGAATGCCTAAGAAGACTTTCTATCTACAAACTATTTTCTATGTGGTACGGCCAAATCGGGAGGAGAATGGCATATGTGTTTTATAAAAATGTATGCTCCCGGACACCACCGCTTTACCACTTTCAAACTAAAATCGCTTACACATATAAAACAAAAACGAGCGTCACCTCAAACAAAAGACGACGCGAGGTGCAAGCGATTTTGGCTCCTAAAGTGGTGGGCGATTGTGCGTCTACTTGTCTTTCCGTTATCCTAGTTACCGTAGATAGAACAAGCTCGTGCTTAGTTAAGAGCAAGACAATGGTCTTATTATTGAAAGCATTTCCTTACATATTCCAGGAGACAGTTCCAGAGAGCTTTACGTTGAAGCTGTTATCAGTTTATCAGAAAGTACGGACAGTCAAAACTTGCGCGATGGTCGGCAAACTTTCACCCGGAATGTTTTGCGGTGGCAGCCTAATTCCTGATAACCCACACCCAGCTGCGTATGTACCAGATTCATGTTTTATCGAGGTCACCGCCGCCTATCCACCTTAAGAGTGCTCTCACATTAACGCGACTTTAGCAGCGCGGCAGCATCACGACTTGCGCGCGACAGTCGCGCTGCCGATGATTTCATACTATACACGGCAGCGCGGCAGCAGCGCCGCAGCGCGATCCGTTCCACTATACCCATGACCCATTGCAGTGGTAATACTATACCCGTATAAGCACTGAAATGGGTAATGGGTGTAGTGGGACCGACCTAGTCGCGCGTCCGTCGTGCTGCTAATGTAAAGGCATCCGCTGCTGACGCTCAAATATTAAGGCGCACTAAGAACTCGCTTGCAACGGGAGTCGTCTTTTGCTTGAAGAGGCGCCCTTTTTTGTTTCGTGTGTGCAAGCGGTTTTCGTTTGAAAACGGTAGGGCGGTAGAAACCTAAACTTAACCGTAACTACGTAGCGAATTTGTTTGTTTGAGAGGGATTTCTAAATTAATTCGAATTATTACTACAACATGATGGTAATATGTGTGCTGCAACTTATGACTCTACTAATATATGACGACCTCCGTGGTCGAGTGGCTAGCACGCTGGTTTCAAGCGTCGCCATCTCGTGAGGTTCCGGGTTCGATTCCCGGTCGGGTCAATGTAGAAAACGATCTTTTCTATATTGTCACGGGTCTGGGTGTTGTGGTACCACCGTTGTTTTCGATTTCTATAACACAAGTGCTTTAGCTACTTAACGGGATCGGAGCAATGAATGTGATGTTGTAAAAAACAACATGACAGTGCATTCGCCGTTTCGTTTTTTTTGTTTAACATCTTATTACATACGATATTATTTCGAATATCCATTTATTTCAGCCGGGTCAGAGGTGGAATTGTGTAGAGTCCGTTTTTCTTTGCAACTCGATACCGTCATAGATTAGTACAGTATGATCCATAGAAGTACTATCCCCTATCGGAAGGGATAATAATTTTATGGGTATGATCTGTCAAACAGCAGTACGTTTTAAACTGACAAATGATTACGGTTGCTTTTAAAACGTTTTTTTTTGCTAGTTTAATATTGATAACAATCTTTTCATAACTTTATCTATACTAATATTATAAAGCTGAAGAGTTGGTTTGTTTCTTTGTTTGTTTGTTTGTTTGTTTGAACGCGCTTATCTCAAAAACTACTGGCCCGATTTAAAAAAATATTTTTACATTGGATAGTCCATTTATCGAGGAAGGCTTTAGGCTATATAACATAAAGATACGACTCATAAGACCACAGCAGAAATGAAAAATGTTGCGAAAACGGGATAAAGATATTCCTTTTGAGAGCTTCCGCTGCATATGCTGCGGAAACCGCTTAAGTTACACAAAAATCATGTATGACAGGATTGTTCAGCATTAAAAGTTCTATAATAAAGTCCGCGACAGCATATGTCTATCTTTTATGGTTGACTTACTACAACCTTTTTGTATGTTAATAAATTTGTAAAAAAATAATGCATTATTTTTAGAGGTGTATTATACACACAGGTATTTATTCTTATCAAAATAAATACATTTATCATCACGAGAATTTCATTTAGAACCAAGTTGCCCTGTATATCATTTGATTTCAATAAATATCTTAGGAGCTATCACAGTTTTAACATAACTCCGCACCAAAATAATGTTCGCAGCTTAAGTACAACTAGCGCTTGCGCTAATCTATACTAATATTATAAAGCTGAAGAGTTTGTTTGTTTGTTTGTTTGTTTGTTTGAACGCGCTAATCTCAAAAACTACTGGCCCGATTTGAAAAATTATTTTTACGTTGCATAGTCCATTTATCGAGGAAGGCTTTAGGCTATATAACATAAAGATACGACTCATAAGACCACAGCAGCAATGAAAAATGTTGCGAAAACGGGAGAAAGATATTCCTTTTGAAAGCTTTCGCTGCGTACGCTGCGGAAACCGCTTAAGTTACACAAAAATCATGTATGACAGGATTGTTCAGCATTAAGAGTTCTATAATAAAGTCCGCGACAGCATATGTCTATCTTTTATGGTTGACTTACTACAACCTCTTTTATGTTAATAAATTTGTAAAAAAATAATGCATTATTTTTAGAGGTGTATTATACACACAGGTATTTATTCTTATCAAAATAAATACATTCATCATCACGAGCATTTCATTTAGAACCAGGTTGCCCTTTATATCATTTGATTTCAATAAATATCTTAGGAGCTATCACAGTTTTAACATAACTCCGCACCAAAATAATGTTCGCAGCTTAAGTACAACGTGCGCTTGCGCTAATATATTATAAAGTTGAAGAGTTTGTTTGTTTGAACGCGCTTATCTCAGGAACTGCTGGACCGATTTGAAAAAATATTTCTGTGTTGGATAGCTTATTTATCGAGAAAGGCTTTAGGATATAAAACATGACGCTGCGACGGGAGGGGAGGGAGCAAACTCAAAACGCGCGGACGAAGTCGCGGGGGACCGCTAGTATATTATAAAGCTGAAGAGTTTGTTTGTTTGAACGCGCTTATCTCAGGAACTGCTGGACCGATTTGAAAAAATATTTCTGTGTAGGATAGCTTATTTATCGAGAAAGGCTTTAAGATATAAAGCATGACGCTGCGACGGGAGGGGAGGGAGCAAACTCAAAACGCGCGGACGAAGTCGCGGGGGACCGCTAGTAATAATATAAGTATATAAAACTTATCCAAATAAAAAAGAGCAGTGTTAAACGATTGACTGCATATGTAGGATTAGATTTTTGTATTTACCTTATTTTAAAATGATCATACGTTTTAAACTGTCAAATGAATACGAGTACGATTGCTTTAAACAATTCCACCTCAAAACTATCCTATGGCTGTTTCTATGGCCCTGTCTATCTCTCCTTCAAATCTCCTTCAAATCCAAGCCAAGTACAGTCGCCAGCACGTCCGGTTACCCAGTTTTGTTAAAAACTAGCCCTTTTTACATCTGTATAAGATATCGCAGTGTCAGTGACGCCTTGACGTGCTGTTGTCCGGACAAAGGAACACCACATACACACTTTCTGTATATAATATTAATAACATGGAAATTCTTTTCTATACAGGGGAGATTCAGGCAGTGCTTTCATGTTGCGAAACTTTCATCAAGTCGGTGTCCTCTCGTTTAAAATAGGTAAATATCCTGCCTTGATTATTTATTCAAATGTAACATACTACTACAAATGGATAAGACTACACTCTAAACTATTGTACTGTAGAAATATGCGATATTTATAGTGATGGAATAAACATTTTTATATTTTATTTGAACGTCTTTCATTCCCGTTTTACTAATTACCTACTAAATTTTTTAACAGTTTACAATATAATCCGGCTTATTACTAATAACCATAAAACGCGGCCGGGGTGGGACGGGGCTAGGCCGAAACGAAGTTTACTGGGTCCGCTAGTGCTAGCTAGTGAATAAACGAGGATGTTTTACCTACAAACGAATTTACTCTGATTTTGTACTTAACTCTGATGTTGTCTTTTTACCGTCTTCAAAATAAAGGAGGTAATCAATTCGACCTGTATGTATGTGATATCATCAGAATCGAATGACATATTAGTATGTTGATTGATATATGACGGCTTCCTAGCACGTGTGCAATGTAGGTATGCATATTTGTCTCAGGATTTCTCGACAACGAGAAGGCATAGCCAGATAATTAGTTTTAAACTCAATCGCTTTAACAAAATCGGTCTAGTAGTTTTTGACATAACGTCGCCTCAGTGCTTATTTGTTCTATCTGTCATTTGTTACTTTTACAGGAGACGAGTTTTTATCTTTATTTTAAGCAAGTGGTTATAGTTTTAAGATTTAAAAGTCTCATACATTACATTGTTACTTTTGATTTGATTTTTTTAATGATTGACTATGGATGATAATTAATGATACCTTATTTTTTTCGGTTTATTTGGAGATAGAACAAACATGCACAAATATAATTACGAACGTGGAGTTAGAACATTGCCTAATTGGAGATAAACCAAAATGACTGTTCCATTTTTGCGTGCTTAAGTGTTTTATGTGCCAAACATGTATACAGGATGTATAAATTAAACAGTTGCCTTCGTTTTCAGATTTAATCATGTGTACCTACTGGATAATGTATTACATTTATTACAAAATCTAAAAACATTGAAACCTATGTTAATTCCAAAACCATTTAGTGATTTTGTACCTATAAAAAGTATTTTGACATTTTAACTACTAAAAAAAGTGTAAGCTGGGTTATTTTCGCAAAGAAAGGATGATCATTAGCCTTTCAAATTACCATAGAACGCTACTTTTGACGTCACGTTTATGGCTTGATTTCAATGTGAGTAAAGAAAATACATATGACGTCATCATGTCTTATTAAAAAAAAATCTACAAAATAATTACTGTATCTATTCTCAAAATATTCAAATTAGTATCTTAAATTTTTAGGTTATTCAAATAAAGTATATAAAACATGCACTCTAAAAATTTCATTACATACTCTAATAATAATTTATTTTTTTATAGTAAAAGAAAATAAATCTATTATTATTTATTTTTTGTTGGTTATTTTTTTATTATCCTCTTTTCTGTGAACTTCTTAATTTTTTTCTTTTCATTTATTTACTTTATTCATTGCCTTTTTTCTATACATTTTCCTCTTTTCCAGTATCATTTCCTGAAATATTTGTATTTTTTTCTTCATTTTTAGTTTCAATACTTAAAAAAGTGTCTTGTTCTCATTTTGCCTCTGTTTTAGTTTTATTTCTTTCATTCATTGATTTATTTCTATCATTACTACCTCCCTTTGCTTCTTTTCTTTCAGTGAGAGTCTTCTTTAAACATTTTCGTTCATTTAGTTTCTATTAGGGTACCGTAGCCGAATGGCATAAACGGAACCCTTATAGTATCGTCAGGTCTGTCTGTCTGTCCGTCCGTATGTCACAGCCACTTTATTCTTTAACTATAAGCATCACACTGTTGAAATTTGGTTGGAAGATGTATTCTGTTAACCGCTTTACGATTCTTATACAAAAAATAAAAAGTAGTATATTTAAGGGAGGCTCTTATAAATGAAACTTAAACCGAAAAATTTATGTGTCAAATATAAAATATAAATAGTATTTCAATGTTGGCCCGTCACCATTGAAATACACTCGGGTCATATAACAGTAACACCCTGAACCGTCAGAGTAAAAAAAATGACCTTTCATCAGGAATCGACCCTACCCTGCAACATATAGGATGACATATTGTGTTAGAAACAACACCCTGTTTCAAATAACGGAATCAAATGTCAATAAAAAAGTACCTATTTCTCAGTTTGCGACTGCGTCTACTTGTATTTAGTTTTGCATCCAGTTGTAGCTATAATAAAACACTTGGTTAATACAATTCAGGTACTAAAACACAACGAATTATTTAATATTTGTAGTTTTTCCGAGCGTGACGAACTGATTCCTGTGAAGACTTCTGGCACAGTGTCAAATAAAACAAAATTGCGAACATGGCGTCGCGCGCTGTGATTGGCCAATTGAGTGCACATAGAACACTCAAGCACTGAACTTCTGTAACGATGTAGGACATAAAACAAACACCGGACATAGAACAAATAAGCACAAAATTTACATTTTGGAGCCGTGTCACAAATAAAATGATTATATATTTTTAATGGTTTTGTAAGCAAAAAGTTGTAAGTTTTTTTAACCAACAGGACTGAAATTTAAATCTTAAAAATACTGCATCAAAAGTCCATTTTCGAAAAATTGGTCGATAGAACAAATAAGCACTGAGGCGACGATATGATACATATGAGTGATAACTGAATAACATGATATAATAATAAACATTTCAAAAATTTGTTCAAATGCTAAAAATAACGCACGCATGCATGATGTTAAGCAAAAGTCTACACCAGTGGTTTCCAAAGTCTGGACTCTGATCCAGCTAATACAAGTTACTAACTAGGGACCCACTCTAGGATATTTGACTGTTACTTCTCACAAGGGGTATAGGTTCATCAAACAGGGATGGGTAGCAATGAGAGTCAGAATAACGTTTAATTGCTTACAATTCAATCTATTTTTAGTGAAGAATCCTCTGATAAATTAAATAGTTGTTAGGTAATCGTTAAATGGTTTACAAATCCAATTTCTTCTTTTCTTCGCATTCAATTCTTGGCCGATGGCTTGGTCGGTTGTTGTCATTCGCCAGGGCCATTAGCTTGGGACCTTCCAGTTTTCGCGACCCATACTTTGGGAAACACTGGTCCTCACACATCCGGTGCATAATGTGGAGGACCAGTGACTTTAAAAGAATTTGTGTCACCTAAATAGAAGACAAAGGCGTTACTTTTAGCTTTCTAGTCAGTTTTTTAAGAATCTAAAAGTAGCTTTACCAATCATTAATAACAAAAAGAATAAATATTTATTTTAGACAAATAACAATAATACTATACTATATATATAATAATACAACCGCACAATCTATGATGTTATCATAATTTGCAATATGTGCTTTCGTGCCGTATCATATCCCTTGTAATGTCACCTATTGTAGGAGTTCCTGTAGACAAAATAATAATCATTAATAGTTACTTAGAACCAATCAAAAGCATTTAAGCATTACAAACTCTCGCAGGTGAAAGCTAAGCATCACACAAAAAACTATATACTTTTTTCTTTATAAAGTAAGTAGAGTAAAATGCGTTTATTGCTTCCCATACAACAAAGAATTAAAAATATTAAAAATCAAAAATATTAATAATTAAAAGTTAAAAATATAAAATAAAAGTAAATAAAAGTTTGTATATTTTATGTAAGCTTTGTATTTAATGTTATCATTGTTCAGATGCTAATACACATCCTACGCAAATTAAGATTGTCGGAAATGTGTAAAATTTTAGGGCATTGTCCAGTTTTTATAGTTTTTGTACAATCCTAAAACGATTAATGACAGTTATTTTTACGAATAAAATTATATAAAAAAAAAAAATGAGCGTTTACACTTCAGTAAGCTAGAAAAAAATGCCGAAACGTTCGTGTCGCTCACACGTTTATCTATGTGAAGGCTTTTTCACACAGTTTTGTCATGATGAGGCTACGGCCCGCTTCAGGCGCTTTATTATTAACTAGCGGTCCCCCGCGACTTCGTCCGCGCGTTTTGAGTTTGCTCCCTCCCCTCCCGTCGCAGCGTCATGTTTAATATTCTTAAGCCTTTCTCGATAAATAAGCTATCCAACACAGAAATATTTTTGCAAATCGGTCCAGCAGTTCCTGAGATACGCGCGTTTAAACAAACAAACTCTTCAGCTTTATAATATATTAGCGCAAGCGCACGTTGTACTTAAGCTGCGAACATTATTTTGGTGCGGAGTTATGTTAAAACTGTGATAGCTCCTAAGATATTTATTGAAATCAAATGATATACAGGGCAACTTGGTTCTAAATGAAATGCTCGTGATGATGAATGTATTTATTTTGATAAGAATAAATACCTGTGTGTATAATACACCTCTAAAAATAATGCATTATTTTCTTACAAATTTATTAACATAAAAAAGGTTGTAGTAAGTCAACCATAAAAGATAGACATATGCTGTCGCAGACTTTATTATAGAACTCTTAATGCTGAACAATACTGTCATACATGATTTTTGTGTAACTTAAGCGGTTTTTGCAGCGTACGCAGCGGAAGCTCTCAAAAGGAATATCTTTCTCCCGTTTTCGCAACATTTTTCATTGCTGCTGTGATCTTATGAGTCGTATCTTTATGTTATATAGCCTAAAGCCTTCCTCGATAAATGGACTATCCAACGTAAAAATAATCTTTCAAATCGGGCAAGTAGTTTTTGAGATTAGCGCGTTCAAACAAACAAACAAACAAACAAACTCTTCAGCTTTATAATATTAGTATAGATGAAGCCGTAGCCGAAGCAGTGTAGAAGTCTCGACACAGTTTTGCCTGCAAACACCAGATGGCGCTTGGAAAACGTGGAGACAATTCGATATTCGTGTTTTTATTGATTAAGAACACTGAAAAAAAAGCAGCTCGTAATATTTTATTTGATTAAAAAAAGGTACAAACGAAAACAATAATTTTGTCTCAGCGTTTTTCAAGCGCCGTCTGGTGTAGAGGTGGCAAAAGTGTACTTATCTTCGTTGAGAATGGATCAATTGCATCTGTATTACAAAAAACAATTGACTTTGTAAAACGTATCTGCATCTTTTGCATCAGTGACTCAGACCAACCTCTCTCTATCACTGTCTCATCTGCCTACATGAAAGAAAGTCGTGTAAGTCGTAGACAACGGGTAGACCGATTTCTTGGACGAATAAACCACGATTTTCATGATTTTACTTTGTTGGAATGGTATAATAATAACTATTAAAATTGAGGGGTAATAGGCTGTTATCAGTCAGATATGATCCATCCTAGGCCATATCATCACTTACCATCAGGTGAGATTGTGGCCAAATGCTAAATAAATAAATAAAACGAAGTTCGTGGGAACCGCCAATTAGGCATACTTTTTTATTACCTGCCATCTGCAGGGTATACTCGAGTTCAGTGCGGAATATAGAAAGCATCCTTTGAACCCCTGCCTGGCCACCTACTGCCAACCCCCAAAGCGCTGGTCGGCCCACAAAAACCTGCAAAATATATAAAAATAAAGTAGGAAACGGTAGGCTGCAAATATCCTACTGCTTGACAGATGCATAACCTGAAATATGAGTGAATGAGCCATACTCCACCACGCAAGCTCAGTGCAGACAAACAGAGAGCAGGCAAGCGACTAACCTCGCTATCAGATTTTATCAAGCCACCTATAGAGCCACTAAGTACCGAAGCACGAAGATGCTCATGATATAATAATATGGAGCAGGAATTCCGAATACTGTGTTTTTCCATTTAATATATGCGCAAAACATACCATTTTAGCTCCCAAAGCTAAAGCTTTGTAAACGTCAGTGCCTGATGTGACTCCACCATCTAAATACACTTCTACGTTGTAGTCTTTCACAGCATTTATGACTTCGGGCAAGGCTTCAATCTAAAATTAGGAAATGCTAGTAAAAATTGCGTTTTTCATTACCTTATTATTTCTTTGAGCACATATAACTTCAGTGTCGAATACTATTTAATTTACCTTTACACATGTCATTTCACTTTATATTAGTATAAAAATTAAAGTTTGGTACAAAAATATTTATTTATTTTTCTGAATAAGCCCTTAAGGCGCTTTGCAGACGGCGCAAGTCAACTTCACCGCGAACTATAACGCGAAGGGAATCCTATGCTACCAACGCACATGAAGGCAAAAAGACCGCGCCACAGGTGCCCGCCGGGCTCAGGCGGTGCACTGGCGGGCAGTCGCTGGCATCGACGGGCAATCGCGGCATTTATTACCTCGCGGTCAAAAAGACCGGCCCGCCCTGTCTGCAAAACGCCTTAACGACGTGACCATAGATATTATGGTAAGTACTAGGGTAAGTATCTACACAGGGTGTTGTTTTGGTCAGGGACATCCTTCTCAGGGATGATAATATGAGTTATACTTAACTTTTAAAAAATCTTTAAATTCTATGCAAGTTTTGTACAAGAAAACCTCTTCACAACATTCTAAAAAATAACAAAACGAATAGGGAAAAACGCACCCTCGCGCGTAGCTAGCGCGAATCTACGAAATACTACGCCGTAGCTAGCTGAGGCTTCCTGGTGTTGGTAGTTTTGACTCGATCGCTGTATCGCATTAATAAATTGATACTGTGGGATTTTCCAATTTCAAACAATTTTTTTTTGGCATCAGTATCGTTTGTACTACCCCCCCACGTCACTCCCCAGTCACTCGTCACTGACCAAAACAACACCCTGTATGTAGTATACTGTCTTACTGTTGCTGGTACTCCGTCCAGTTGTCTAGCGCCATGATTAGAAACAAGGATAGCAGAACAACCAGCCTTTACTGCTTTTACAGCATCATCGCCACGGAGAATGCCCTTTGCGACTATAGGTAATTTTGTTATACTGAAAGGCGTTGAACAGAATGGAATTTATATAAATGTCAGTGATCTTAGTTATGAATTTGCCGTGCCATTAAACATCTGGACTCACTACACCGTATCACACCGAGTCCGTGTTAGGAGCGTATCAAACACGAAAAAATAAATAAAAATAAAATAAAATAATCTTTATTTCAGGCTTCTTGGCCCATAAATTACACAAAGACACAAAAGAAGAAATTCATAAGTTAGAATTAATAAAATCAAACATCGAATTAAATCGAATTACATTAAATTAAATTACATCAAATAAATAAATTATTACATTAATGATCACTTCAAAAGCCAACCGCCGCCACACCCGCAGCTACGGCATGCCTATTGCAGCAGCATCGGATGTAGGGGCAGTCGACTCTATCAGCTATCATATTCAGAACCGTATTGGGGCTGCCCCGAACTCTGCGCAATAACGACCAGCACCGCTTGCGCATGACAGTGTGGAAGCAGTCTGTGCGCGCCACCGCCGCCGAGGTGCCGAGGCGCTGCAGTTTCGGGGCAGCCCCAGCACGGCCCTCAGGGCGTTATTGACCGCACACGAAGGGCATTGTACACTTTCTGCGAGTAGTTAGCCCACAGAGCACAGGTGTATAGTGCAGTACAGTATGCTCGAAATAGAGTGATCTTCACGTCGACAGAACACTTCCTAAACCTGCGAGCCAACATGTTGGCTCTTCGTGACAAGGCCCTTCTCTCCCTTTCGATGTCAGCATGGTCTCTGAGATCAGCGGTAACTATGTGCCCTAAGTATTTAAATTGAGACAATCTATCCAGGGATACACCGTTTAGTGTGACAGGTGAAAAGGAACAAAAGAAACACGATGTTCTCTACTCTTCTTTGCCCACTGAACGTTTCTACAGCGTTCTTTCTCACCGTTCTAAAGGAGCTATAGCGAGAGTGAGCGAAATCGTATTATTTTTTATATTGGACACCAATCACATACAATGCTCTGATCCCAAAGTAAGTAGCTAATTGCACTTGTGTTATGGAAATCAGACACAACGGTGGTACTACAACACCCAGACCCGAGACAATATAGAAAATTTTGATTTCTATATTGACCCGATCGGGAATCGAACCCGGGACCACGGAGCGGCGACGCCTTGAAACCGGCGTGCTTAGCCACTACACCACGGAGGTCGTATTTTGCCGGTGCTGACACGTTCCGTGTATGACACGCGACGATGTTGGTCATTGAACGGAACGTTCAATACAAAGTTTTTTTTCTGACACGTTTCTAGCACGGTCATGATATGCTACGGTGAAGCAGGCATAAACCTTGAGAGGCAAGTTTTAATACATACCTTTTCAACCACTTTACATCGTCCCACGTCGCTGATTTGTCCAAAAAGCTTTGAACGTAATGAGTTAATGAACCACCATGTACATATTGGTGTATTTTATTCGATAAGCCTTCGTAATTCGCTAATCTGCAGAAATAGCAATATCAATGTTATTAGATGTTATTGTTTGTTACACTATAAAACTTTACTGTAACTTACTTGTTTTTAACCCAGTTATTACTACTGATCTTTATAAAGATCACCTGACTTATAAGAAAGGACATGTAGTTTTATCAAGTAGCTTACAAGTTATCACTTTAATATATTTTTTTCAAATCCAAATTAGTAAAAACTATACTTTTCTGTGTACCTGAAACTCATATTAACATATTTAAAATTACACTTAAATTTAATAAATATAATCAACAAACAAATTTTGTTCTAATTTTGTACATAGGACCTTATGTTTTTGAGGCATAATATTTCCGTAATAACTGGGTTAAGGCGCTGAGCAGACGACAGGGCGGGCAGGGCCGGTCATTTTGACAGTGAATGATAGCGCAAAAGGAATCCTATACTACCAACGCACATAAAGGACAAAAAGACCGCAAAAAGGCACTGGTTTAGTACTGGCGGGCAGTCGCAGGCATCGACTGACAGACGTGGTCTTTATTACTTCGCGGTCAAAAAGACCTGCCCGCCCCTCATCCTCAGCTCATCTGCTCAGCGCCTTAAATGCTTACTTACTTCAAGTGCTGTGGCAGAGTGAACTCGTTTTTTACGTCAGCCTTGCGAGTACTCAGTATAGGAGTGTCAACTGTTAATGCTATGGCCTTAAAACCTGCCCTTTCTGCTCTTCGCACAAAATGTTTTGTCATTTCTCTAAAAGAAAGAGTTTTAATTAATCAAATATGTCCTGCAGCTACATATAAGTCAAAGATCACTAACAAACAACAGTCGATTTTTGCCAAGTATCAGAAATACTTGATCTGAATCTGACAAAAGCTTATTTATGCCGATGCGTGCGGTTTTATTCTTATTGATAAAAAACCTAATGGTCTCACTAAAACTTCGATATGCTAAAGTGATATTAATATAAATAATATATAAAATTTTCTTTGAGAACACTCGTTAGGTAAAAATTTCAAGTTTGAATTTACAATTAGAGTCGGCAGGTAGTGACGCTAAAATCGGGCAGCATTTTAGAATAATACTGTTGTTTTAGAAAATATGGTAACTTTACCGATCATTGTTAATGTTAACTTGGTTCCACCATTTGATTGCTTTAGGAGCAGCTTCAGCCACTTCTTCGATCGAACTCGTAGCTATAGTACTAAGCGTATAAATTGTTCCTTCTGCTTCTGCAGCTGAAAGAACATATTTTTTAATGATATTAATAATCAGGCATTTAGTCACGATCACACTGGTGGTGGCTAAGAAATGATGTAGTTGAGGATGGATCATATATGATTAGTAACACTGTTAACTAATCAACACACGGGATTTAATGTAAAGAAACACTTATTTATAAGGTAAATATCGTATTTACCTTCCCGACGTTTCGACTCGGTTACACGAGTCATGGTCCCGGGGTGACTGAAGCAGCTCGGCGTCGTCTGCTGGTGCGCGATTCTTTTAATATTTGAACAACCTCTCAACTGATCGATTTTACCATACTCAAGTTAGTTCGCGAAGCAATTTGAATTAAAAAACGTAATAATTTCAATCGGGATGGTGGTTTTCACTTATCAACAACTTGGAATCCAGTGATAACAAATTGCAAATCGCGTGTTATGCCCTCCACAAGAAACCCAGTATCTGGGTTTCTTGTGGAGGGCATCGTGCACCACCAAACGAAGCCGAGCTGCTTCAGTCACCCCGGGACCATAAACGAGTCAAGTACAAAATGCAACAAAGTTTTAAATCAGTAACACTCTTCTCCACAGCTCTTCTCCTAAAAAATTGCAAATCATAAGTGTCAGAATAGTATGCGCTGCTGGAGCAAGTGTTTCCTAGTCACTATAATTTGGTAGTTCACTGCAGTCACCAACAAATGGACGACCACAATATTAAAATAAAATTCTATATATTCTATGAATATTTTAAGTCAATTTTTTATACAAACACCCAGGTTGCTAGGTACCTCTAGCATTGGCCAATTCGCCATCAGGGTGGGCCAACCTCTGCATTGCAGTCGGAGATATACCAAGTGGCATGGACACTTCTTCGCCCAGGACAGTAGTGCGTAAATCGCAATCAGATATTCCAACCATACATTTCGGAAGAATACGAAGTCTGAAAATAAAAAGCAAGAAATAAGTATAAATTGCACTTGTAAAAAGCAACTTTGGCTGTGACAGACGGGGAAACGAACCCCGTGTCATACGCTATCCGGTCATATGCCTATACCACTCGGTCACCGTCACATTAGCAGGTCTGTTAAATTTTGCAAGCGCTTAGTTAACGCGTAGGTTGCGTGACGTCATCAATGTTTCGAGATTGCTCAATATCCGAAGGAAATATTTTTACAAATATTTAACAATCGGTTAAGATGAAATCGAATCAAAATATCGGTTAAGAAATAAGTGTCATTTTACAGCGTCTGACCTGTGATAGGAGAAGATGCAAAAGTGCAAGTCAACCTTGCGCAAAAGAGGTTCCTGATTGTTATTATTTTTATTGTCCTTACAGGCTCTGTAAATCATGATTAAGATGCGAGAGTTTCCATAAAGGATTTTTATTCTCTTGAGAGAGGTATCTTTAGAGTTTATGCACTTTATAAGTGAGTATTATGATAAGTAATACAAAGTTTAACCCATACTATTATCGCGATTATATATTAAATTAATTATCCCTTCCTTAAAATTTGGCAAAGTCACTGACTGTTGTCGTTAAAATGTCAATGTTAAATTCTTGGAGTGGATACAATTGCTTGCTCGATTGTTTGTCAGCAATACAGCCCACACCCTTTAAATGAGGAATTCATAAAACAGCTATAAGGTATTATTATACATACATACCTGTTAAAAGCTTTCCTATTCTCTGCTAAAGTTAGTTCATCCCCCACACCACTTTTATAATAATCACGCGTAGCTTTGGGTAGAACCTCAAAAGCTGCATTTTCTAGATCCTTAACACTCATATATTTTTCCATAGTTACGCAATACCGACAAACACACTTCGTAACATTAACCAGAGTAAGAAGCAAGAAATTGTGCTACTGTGCGATACGGCAGTCAAATTATGACTTATCTGAATCACCTATATTAGTGCGATAAGCGGTTTTATTTGATTTATCATTTATAACAGGAGTATTTTTGATAGTTAACAATTAAACATAGACCGTTCTTATCTGAGAACATCGCTGCATATTTGCGTATGTCAAATCACATAAAAAATATAGCAAAACAATTTAAATGCGTATATTGTAGAAATTAGTACCTATACACACATCAAAAAAGTTTGCAATCACTGAAAAATCAAAATCTTTTTGGGTGCGGTGAACAATATCGTAACATATGTTACACGACGATGCCCGATCCTAATCAGCCCCACTTACTTTACTTAGTTCTGAAATAGTATACTTCAGCACTAAACCACATTCTCACTGCGTGTGACTTTTGTAACCCCATTGTATTCACTAATTTACACGTTTTCGGTTTTCACTTTTTTTTAAAGTTTATTTTATTTCATCATAATATGTTCAAACAATTCATACGCATAACTAGATTTGAAATATTATGATTAACGTAAATGTCGGAAGTGTCCACCATGTTAAATGTCATTCGGTTATGACATAAGAATAACTTTAATTAATATTTAGATGATTTGATTAGTAGAATTGTATTTTATTAAAGGCTTTCTAAATGTAGTACGATAAGTAACTAAATAATTAATGAATTTAGAGAAACTAGCAGATTGTTTATCCCTACAAATAAATATTGTAGTAAATGTTCGGATATGGAAACGGATGTCGTCCCCACTGTTTTCTACAGTTGCTCAGGGTTTTGATTTGTATAAAAGTGAGCTGCATGCCCCGAACCGGCCTCAATTTGTACTTTTTCTGACTATGTGCCTTATCTTTGTGCTATTTTGTTGGAATAAATCTATTGGAGAAGAACCTGAAGATTTATACTACGTGTTTATTATTCAAGCACGCCACACGCGGTCACACCTCAAATGTGTGACCGCGTGGTGTGATGTGGTGTGTGAGAGTGGGATGTGAGAGAATCACGGGCCTTACGCTGCCGGCCCTGAACAAGGAAGATTAATGGACCAAGAAGACTACTAAGATTTGAGAGACCAGAGAGAAGGGCATCGTCGAGTGACACGTGCTGACGTGAAAGTCATCCCCAAAATTCATCGGGATGAAAGTAAGTGTAACATCACAAATTGACTGCTCAAAATCAACCAGCTGCGTGAACTCTGTGGATACTGTTAATTTTTCAATGCTCGAAAACTACAAGTAGAAGCCACGACGGCATTGCAAAAATCAACTTGGAGAAGAGGAAAGTATCTCTATCATCAGACCCTGGTTACGATTTAGCACAAAAATACTCCTCAAGACGGATTAAACAAGTCCAAACACGATGGGGTTGTGTCGTTTATCATACCTACGAGTTTCTGTAGCCACTTGTCGTGCCGGTTCTATCATCAGTAAAGTGGTACTCCGCCGGTTCTATTATCAGATCAGTTCCATGACAAAATAATAGTGCGTTGACAATCGGTAGCCGGGAAGTGGATACAAACTAAACTTGCAAGATTTGATTTCAAACAAAGTAACTGGTGAAACTAAATTGAAACGTATGATTTTTAGGGTTCCGTAGCCGAATGGCAAAAAACGGAACCCTTATAGTTTCATCAAGTCTGTCTGTCCGTCCGTCTGTCTGTCTGTCTGTCTGTCTGTCTGTCCGTCCGTATGTCACAGTCACTTTATTCTGTAACTAAAAGCATCACACTGTTGAAATTTGGTAGGAAAATGTATTCTGTTAACCGCTTTACAATTCTTATACAAAAAATAAAAAAATAGAATATTTAAGGGGGGGTTAAATTTCCCATACATGAAACTAAAAATAAAATTTTTAGTCAAACCTATACGTGTGGGGTGTCTATAGACAGGTCTCTTAAAATGACATAGAGGTTCCTAAAACCATTTTCTTTTAAAGTCTAACGTTTCATAGATAGATGCTAGATGCTTCCAAAGTGGAAAAATGGGCGTCCCCATCTAACTTCTAAACTAAGCGAGTGTAAATTTTAAAAAATATGTATAAGGTAAATCTTTACAAATACTTTCAACGAAAATTGGTTTGGACGGGATCGAACGAGAAGTTTTTGAGATATAGGTAGCACATTTTACACAACCGCAAACATAATTTTGTTCTTCATACAAACACTATGAAAATTAAAGTCATGTTAGCTGTCAACAAAATACTGTAGTATTTTTCTAAGTGGAAGTAAGTGGATCCTCTAATTTAGTTACAGTTGGCACGGAACCCTCAGTGCGCGAGTCCGACTCGCACTTAGCCGGTTTTTTTTTTAGCTAAACGCCAGTAGCGTCTACCAATAAAATGGTAATTAATGCAAGCTCATTAATACGGCAACAGCAATAGGGCTCATAAAATCCGCTAATTTGATACGCGATGCTGAAATCAGAAATTGTTTTTCTCTTAATATTTACAAATACAATTATGAAAACTGTTAATAGCGCCCAACAAGGGAGAATTATCGATGGAGAATTTGCAAGGATAGAAGATTTCCCTCATTCTGCATTTCTTGATATGGTGTGCACTGATACTGATATGATGCGGGGCGTATGCGGAGCGTCGGTTTTGAACCAACGGTTATTGTTGACAGCAGCACACTGCGTTCACGAATGCAGATTGAGACAAGTACGAGGGCATAGCGTAGTAGCTTACCTTGGTCAAAGTAATATAAACCAGGTTTGAGTTATTTTTAATATCCATGTTATTAATATGTTACTTTCTGAAAGTTTTGCTACTTTGAACAGTAGATAGCTTGTGCGGCTCGCAGCCATGAGTACGTTTTGTGCTCTGTAGCCACGCCACTGTATATCATTTTGTTATGATATGACCCATTTTTATGTACAACTAACGGACATGACGTACATGTATTGTTTTTTAATGTACGACTTTTAATTTAAAAAAAAACAAAGTAATTTAATGTGGCGTTGCTGCAGAAATTTCTCTGTAGCCACGTCACCTGTAATCAACATTTGTAGATACAATTTCAGCTATTTATCTGAAGCTATATAATGTACGAACGCTGTGTATTATGTACAAATGACAAGTATGAAAATAAATGTTAATTCTAAAGTTTAATTCTAAACTCACAAATTGTCCCTTATATTATTTATAGCGATTACCTCAGAATGTCAGGAAAATTATTAAAACAAAACTAATGTCATAAAAATAAGTTATTTATTACAAATCTGTGCTATAACAAATTCTGAACATAGCAAATGTACGAATGCTATGCAGTATGTATGAAAAAAACCTTAAATATGATACATAAATATCAGAGAACATCACGTTTATTGATCTGACCCTAATTACTTAGCCTAAGTGCTTGTGTTATGGAAATCAGAACCAACGATGGTACTACAACACCCAGAACCGACGATGGTACTACAACACCCAGAACCGAGCCAATTCAGTTAAAGAAAAAGTTCGTTTCCCAAATTGACCCGACCGGTGATCGAACCCGGGACCTATTGCACTCTGGCTAAACATCTGTACCCCTGCGCAATCGAGGTCTTCATACACGCGTACACATTATAAAATTTTAGTCATTTTCAATAATTATTTCCTTTATTATTATAAAGGTAAATTATTTGTAACCCTTGTTATAACACGGATTTATAATAAATAACTTCTATTTATAGTAGGGGAGCCCAGGATGCTAAATCGGGATTTACTCGAGCGTCAAAAAGACTTATTGGATTGCGAAGCTTAGATGATAAGAAGAAAAAAATTACATTTAATATATACACTTTCATCGGTGGGGTGAGCGGCTATAAATTTCCAAAGGATATTTATTTATATTTATATACTACGTATTTTTGAAAACATACGTATGTTAATCTGATTGTTACCATGATGGGGGTGGTCGTAAGTAAGGGTTGAAAACGGGAAAAAAAATAATTTAATCGAGCGCGTCAGATTTTAAAGGGGATGTTAAGTGAACCTAATAAAAGGCTCTTATATAATAATCTGACGATTTGGATGTGACCCAAACTCACGGCCATTAATAGAATGTGCAAAAAAATCGCCATTTTGTAATAATCGAGCGCGACAGATTAAGATATATAATGGTTCATTTATATACCCTAAATGTGCTGTCTCATAATCCGACGATTATCTGGAGGGATTCGCCTAATCTGACAATGGAAATATATATTTTTTGTTTTTTTTCAAAACTTTTAACTTAACAAATTAAAGAGCTGAAAAAATAGCATGCAAATAAAACAGTATATATTCTTTGAAGTACGAAACTTTAATTTATGAGGAAATAAGAAAAAAAAATTAAGAATTTTTATTTCAATCATCATCTTCGTCGGTAGAATCATCTTCCTCTTCTGGCTCAAAAATAATTTTAGGCGTTACAAATACGTTGTAAACAAAACCATCTGCGCAATAGTTGTCATGGCGTCATAGCAACAGAACCCAAAGTGGGGACGGAGTGAGAGAGTCATGTGGTTTAGAATGTTTTTAACACTCACCGTGTCAAAGTGTGCAAGAGGTTGCTGGTTCGAGTCCCAACCGTGCGCAAATTTTTGGTTTCTTATTTCATCTTTGTGAATATAAAATATGACAATGTGAGTCTTAAAAACATTCTAAACCATTAAATAGCGCAGCGTCATCAATTTCCAAGTTGAATTTATTCTGTAAAAAATAACTACTTGGGCTACTGTTGCATAGACAGACGGTTAGATGGCGCTAAACGTCACGCGTAATGACGTATCCCTAACAGACCACAAATTTCGCAAGGTCGGACCGACAGCACGGTAGCTCAATTGGTAAAGCGTTTGGCCCGGTTAGCCAAGAGATTGCTGGTTCTAGTCCCGCCCGTGCGCAAAATTTTTGGTATCTTATTTTCATCTTTGAGAGAGTCATAGATAGAGCACGAGTGAGAGAGGAATGGAAACGCGAGAAGGGGAATACCGGCATCACGTAGCTGCACGCATTAAACTTTTATCGATTATTTTTCCTTACTTCGGCTTACGGAAATCGTCAGATTATATGTTATTCGTAAACGTTGAATTTTACATTCAATAATTCAAAATTTAAAAAAAATAGCCACGCTGGAGAAAGTCGAGATGACGTTTTTTTTTACAAGTTTGTAACCCACCTGTTTCTTATCGACAATCGAAAATTGTCAGATTAGTGGAATATACTGTTTTTAGTATATAACTAACTTACCCTTCCTTAATCTGACGCGCTCGAAAATTTCAGATGATCATTTTTTTTTTATCAATCTGATCATTTATCCTTGACGCGCGACCACATATACGGGGCTAATACTTGGTGGAGGTATTTAATGGGGTACTAGGTTCCTCCTTGTATGTTAATCTGCCGCGCTTTAGTAAATCCCAAAATCCCCTCTTGGGCTCCCCTACTATTATAAAATTTGATTTGTTTTTATTTTACTGTCATTCTGAAGTAATCGCTAAAAATAATTTATGGGACAATTTGTGAGTTTAGAATTGAACTTTAGAATTAACATGTTTTTTCATACTTATCATTTGTACATAATACACATCGTTCGTACATTCTAAAGCTTCAGATAAATAGCTTAAATTGTATATACAAATCTTGATTACAGGTGGCGTGGCTACAGAGAAATTTCTGCAGCAACGCCACATTAAATTACATTCACCAAAAATAAAAACGTCATAGACTTTCATTATAGCATTCAGGGCAGCAGATTTAAACGCGTCTTCACTGTCAGGGATCTAGGAGTCATATTCGATTCAACACTCTCTTTTCAGCACCACATAGATACTATTACAAGTAGAGACAATAAAATACTAGGATTTGTTAGGAGAACTTCAAAAGCTTTCAAGAAATATGAGTCCCAACTTATACTCTACGCAACCTTAGTCAGACCAATATTGGAGTACTGCTCATCAGTTTGGTCACCAATCTATTCGATCCACATTGACACAGTGGAATCCGTGCAGAAGCGGTTCCTTAGATTTTTGTCAAGGAAACAGGGCTTACGAAGATCACTTCCTACCTACGAAGATAGATTGGCAAGATTCGGTCTATCATCGCTACAAAAGAGGAGAATGATTAGCGATTTAACGTCACTTTATAAAATAATGGGCAAATGAGTAGTGAACTCCTAAGTTTACTTTGTTTTAGGGCCAATAAGTCAAGAACTCGAAACCCTAAGCTTTGCGATGTTCCGCTCGCGAATAAAAATGTTTCTTTGAATAAACCTGTTTACAGAATGTGTCGGGAATTTAATAACTTGACGTCCAGCTTCGATCTGTTTAACCAGAGCTACTGGACTTTTAAAAAAAATATTAAAGAACACATGAACTAACTTGTTTATTAAAATTACAGTTATAGTCTTTCACCTAGTAATAGTTTAATAATAATATTGTTATGTCGTGCATGGTTTTTCAGTAGGCTTAACATGCACGCCGTGATAAAAAAATATCGCGGCATTCTATCCCGTTTGTTTGTCATAAATCGACTTAACCACAGTTGCTAACATGGCTGCCATGAACGTCATGTCGTACTGTCGAATTTCGAAATATGACAAAATAATCATTGAACGCTAACATGCGACACATATTTTACCGAATTTTGACATCCTGTCGTGAAACATTATCGTCCACCAATAGCGTCGACGATAAATGAAAAACAACTTATTTAGAGCAAAAATATATGACTGTGTCGTGCCATATCTTATTCTAGGCTCTCAAAAAACAATAAAGGGTAAAAATATTGAAAAGAAAGTCCCCGTGGATTTTTTTATCCCTAAGATATTTATTGGTTTGAATTGATTATCCATGGCCAGTATCGAGTAAATCTGTCATTGTGTCAAGTTTATCATTTTCAGCCAAATTTGACATAAAATTGAGTGAATGGTTCGAAATTGTCTTATCTCGTTATCGTTTTGGATAAATTTGTCCAATGTGGTTGGCATGTTAGGGAATATGATAAAATAGCATAGACCGACTAATTTTATCATGTCTATCGAAATAAGTATTGTGTCAGGCATGTTAGGCCTACAGGTCACTCGACCGGCCATTTTCTTACTGTTTGATCATTTCTAATTGTATTATTTTGGTTGTTTGATTGTTACTGTGCCTTTAAAAAACAAAATAAAATAAATTATTTTTATCTTATAAAAGTCGTACATTAAAAACAATACATGTTCGTCATGTCCGTTAGCCGTACATAAAAATGGATTAAGTATATTATAATAAAATATTATACGGTGGCGTGGCTACAGAGCACAACACATGAGTACCTACATAATTTGATAGAGTTACGGAAACCAAGTTTCTAAATCCCTGTCTGAAGGTTGTCCGAAAGAAATTGCTTACGATAAGACCGCCTAAATTGTTCAGCTTGTTTATTAAAGATACCTCGTAATGTATTTTGTTGTATGTAAGCAACGGCTAACGGCAGTTCCCTATATCCATTCCATCTGTGGTTTTGTCGTCCACGTCTACTGCTGAACATAGACCGACCGATCACAAGCAGTCTGAATCCAGTTTGATCCTGCGATCTTTAAAAGGGCGTCAGACTATATTGTCGGTAAACGTCCCACGCCGCGTCTTTGATCGAAAGGTCTCCAATCTAGAACTTTTCTGCCCCAACGGCCATCAGTTCATCGCGCTATGTGCCCTGCCTATTGCCACTTCAGCTTACTAATTCACAGGGCTATGTCCGTTACTTTAGTTCTTCTACGTTTCTCCTCATTTCTGATTCAATCTCCTGGAGAAACACCGAGCATAACCCTCTCCATCGCTCGCATGTGATTTTGAGCTTTCTTATAAGGCCCATAGTGAAAGACTATGTTTCGGATCCGTATGTCGTATTCAGACACTGAGGTAACTCTTGTGCAATTTTCCGAACGCTGCCTTGTGAAATTAGATTCGTCGATTGACCTCTTTCTTAAAGTAGAATCCACCTTATTAAATTAATTGTCCCAGTTAGATGTACTCGTCGACAACTTCGAGAATTGAGTTCCCAACAGATACTGGAGTGGGCACAACAAGGGAGCTCAACATGGTTTTCGTCTTTTCCATGTTCTAGTAAGACTTACTTGTTGAGAGACTCGATCAAGGTCTTCGAGCATAGTGCCAAGGTGGTCCAGGGTCTTTGTCACAACGACTATATCATCAGCAGACCTGAGGTTTGTGATGTACTCGCCATTGACGTTGATGCCGAATCCTTCCCATTCCAGGAGCTTGAAGGCGTCTTCCAATGCCACTGTAAACAATTTCAGAGATGTAACATCTCCCTGTTTCACACCTCTTCGGAGTAGAATTGCCCTCATATTCTGTTCCTGTACTCGGACCGACATGGTGGCGTTAATGTACAGACACTTTAACATCGCCATATACCTATAGTCTATGTGCACCGCACCGCCCAAGTTTCCATCGAATCAAAGGCCTTCTCATAGTCCACAAATGCTATGCATAGAAGTTTACACTCCTCGGATTTCTGTATAATGTGCATAAGCGTAGGTATGGTACTATAGCAATTATAGGAAATATATGGTTTTGTCTCCTTAAAGAACAACACCACCATGAGGAATGGAACAGGAGTCATGCGTGATGTCCACTAGCAGCACGGAATTAAAGAGTCTCTTAAAGACTTTGTGTACCGGTGTTCCACCCGCTTTCAGAAGCTCTGCTGTGATTCCGTCCTTGCCAGGTGCCTTGTTGTTTTCAAGCTTTTTCAGGGTCATTTTAATCTTGTAGAGGCTGATATCCGGGATGTTTTCGGTGAAGTATCGGGTCTGGATAGCTCTTGGGTCTCTGGCCGAGCTATGAACGGTACTGAAGTGTACAACTGCCCATAGAGCTTCTTAGTCAAAACCTCTGCTTTCGTCGATGCTATAATACAAAATACAGTTTAAATGGTTTGACAACTCTCGGATATTGGCACGAGTAGGTCGGAGCGTCGACTTCATCAGTCGGGGCCTTTCCAATTTGACATTTATATTCAAGGTGCCTCGAACCATTCGGGATCACGGAGACATCACTGAATACCCGTCTCTTGGAGGTCATAATGAAGTTTATCTCACTTCTCGTGAAGCCATCGGAAATCAATTAGGTCCACTCATTTTGTGACGGCTTCTGCAAGAAAGAGTTCATCGCAAAGCCTATGTCCCTCGCGTTCCTTTGATCATATCCAAAAGATCCCATTGTCAACTCATCATTGCCGTGTTTTTGCATTGAAGTCTTCCATAACAACAGTGGAATAGGTTTTGGAAGTATATATGGCTCTACTTACGTCCTCACACTACATTCCCTCCACCTCATCATCCGGCTGGTGCGAGATCGGTGCATGTATGACTTTCAGCGAATATCTCTTGAATAACTGGTATATCACCCTGCTCGACACAGTCTTGATGGTCTCGATGTCGTTGAACTTATGGACGAGAAATCCGACTCCGACTCCGAATCCGACGCCACTTTGGGACTTTCGTTGGTTGTCCTCCCGGTAGTGGAGCAGGTTGCCGGACTCGATATCGTGTCCTGGCCCTCGCTACTTCCGATAAACCAACTATGACCCAGTGTAACCTGCTCAATTCTTTCTCCATCTCGAGCAACTTATAGTCTGTCCTCAGTGTGCACGCGTTTTAGGTTACCATGGCCAGTTGTCGTTTGGGGTAGTAGCGCGATCGCCTCCGGAGATTTTTTACATCCCCTACTCCACCGTTACCGTGGCCGCTACCGGAGTCAGGAATAGCGGGGCTGCCGGAGGCTGGGAGCCTGAGTTTTGTGTGTACTTTAATGCGTGAGGATACTCAATACTCACCACGCTTGGAAGGCGGGTTGTTGGGCACAAAGGCGCAGCCCTTTTTAGCTGTGACGCTGCTGCCCGTCACAGCTCTGCATTTAACTACGCCTTACGTATTGGATGGTTATAACGCCATCTGTCGATCGCCAGAGCCTCGTTTGTTAAAACTGGACGCACCACGTAAAGGTAAGGTTGGCTTGGAGCTTAGGGTCGTGTTGAAGTTCCCTTACGTCCCCTATTAGAAATAGTAATTTAAAAAGTTATCTACCTTAGATTTTTATTCAGTAGAAAATCCTATCTCCGGTCGAGGATACCTTTGATTATAGTTTGCATATCGAACACCAAACAACAGTATAAAATAAAATAAAAGTAAATTTACACTTTTCTACTTTTAGAAATTCTTCAGTACGGTTGCTACGGATATTAAAATTCACGAAGATTATAACGACGTTACAGTCGACAACGACATAGCTATTGTGATGGTTCAGGACAGGATACCCTTTGGTAGTAATATCAAAAGGGTTGCCATTACTAAGGTGTGGTCCGTAAAACAACATCAAGGCGTTGTGGCAGGGTGGGGGATGTATCACGTATGTAGTCTTTAGACGTTTTTTAATAATTTTAAATAAAATACTGAATATTTAGTTGTGATTGGTTTGGCGGTCAGAAAAGTTGATAGCACTACCAGTGCCTACATGCCTTTGAATTACAGTTACCCTCGTGGCGCCCATGCACCCTCTGGATACACAAAATAAATATGGCGGCTCAGGCCGATAAAAGCTGTACTTTTATCAACTAAGTTGGTTTTAACTCTCACTGGCCGTTTAAACGGACATATTAATAAAGCGCCCATATTTTTTTAAATTTCGCGTACAAATTTAAGTTATCTCTCCCAATTTCCGAACGAAACAACGAGGAATGTTCTTGTCATTGGTTTTGACAAGTGACAAAACATGACAGACGTCAAAGTTGAGAAAGTTGGAGAAAGTGCGCGGCGATATGATGGGGTCTCTCGAGCACGTGGTGAGTAAATCACATATTATTGTTGAAATCTTTGATTGCTTTCTATATTTTTATGTGTCATGTTTTAATAAATTTCCATAGAATGTAGTAAGTCAGTTATTTTGTATATTCCACTGTAAAAATAAACAGTTTTTAAATCTTAAGTAATTTGTCTATCTAAGCCATAGAAGTACTATCCCCTATCGGAAGAGAAGAACAAATAAAAACTGTCAAACGAAACCGATTTAGGATGACATGTATGTGTGTAAAATTGACAATGATGCGTGTCAGTGACGTTTACCATACCGACTTTTACATTAATATCGATATCCATAAATTTCATTTGTATCAGTTATAGTAGGTATCAATATAAAACACCGGCTAAGTACGAGTCGGACTCACGCACAAACGGTTTCGTATTCGTAGGGTCCGCTAATTTCTTAATAAATAAAAACAATATACAGGGTGTGGCGTAAATAGTAGTCCAAAGCAAAGGTGTAGACATACTGTACACTGAAGCACCACATACCAGTATTTAAAAAAAAATTATGTACAGGGTTTTTAAAAAAAAAATATTTTTTTAAAAAATTGTTACCTTGCCTTACAAATTTGGTTATAATTTCCAAAAATGACGGTATTTTGTTATGCAGTTTTTTTAGTATTATTACTTATTACATGTACTTAGTGTTTCACTTGGTTTTTATTTACAAACTGAATTAAATTTTTAAAAAATTAAGTGTTTTTCAAAATTCAATACTCACTGCTAGCAAATCGTTTGACTTTAAATGCTTTTGGTGCAAAAAATGTACCACACTGTCAGTGCCCATTATTTTAAAAAAATGTCCGTCTTTTGCAGATTCTAAAATGGTGCAACAATAAGTGTAACGACTTACAGAAAAAAAGTTATTACTTTTCGAAATAAAAAGGAACCTAATTAAGGAAAACATTTTTTTAAAAGTTAGGTTCATTACAAGTGTTGTAAATTTTTCTGGACCTATTATTCGGTTCTTTCTTAAATTTTAGGTTACTTTAGTGACAGAAAAACATTTTACTGAAATCGTCTTTATTAAAAACAAAAGTCTTAAAAAATTTTTTTTTTTTTGAAAACCCTGTACATTCATTTTTTTTAAATACTGGTATGTGGTGCTTCAGTGTACAGTGTATCCACACCTTTGCTTTGGACCACTATTTACGCCACACCCTGTATATTTTTTAAATTTTATTAAATAATTCCACTTATACCATACAACTAACCACTTATATGATTAATGCAAAAGTTTGTGATGATGGATGAATGGATGGATGTTTGTTACTCTTTCTCGCCAATAGTTCTCGTTGGATTGTGGTGAAACTTTATAATACTATAACTCATACATTAGAATAGTATAAGGGCTATAATACATAACGATATTTTTGAGATCCGAAATATTTCTCGGGTTACCTACCCGCGCGGGAACCGCGGAATCAGTAGGAAAACTAAAAGATACATAAATTACACATGTATTGTTTACTATTCTATTAATATCTTAACAAAATAATAACGGTTGCAATTAGGCCTACACTATTATAATAGTCAAAACCTATAATGACTGCCATATATGCGCCAAACATTAAAATACTCAGATGTTTTGTCAATCAGCGAAGTAACTATAAATGAGATGACATCCCGCCTAGGTGACTAATACCAAATCGTGATGGGTTAAACATATTAGTTTACTGCGTGATCAACAGTCGACACGAAATATCGATAACGTGATGCATCCCTAGTGTAAAACGAAAATTATTACTTTACACAAAATAATCGTAAATACGTATTTAATGTTATTTGATCTTTGCTTTTTACGTAAATAAACGTTTAAAGAAAAAGACTAATCATACTCACTAGTTAAAAATTGAAGCACATTGGCAAAAATAAATCGTAATTAATTAGACTCAATTTGGAACATTTTTCCTGTGAAATGAAAATTTGTTCGAATTATTTCGTTGTGTTGAATAACAATCAATCACCGAACAAGGCACCATGTTTCAGACGCATTATTTCTCCAAAATATACACAATTTCACTTGTAAATATAAAAAAACAAATGCACGTAATTTTCAGCGAGCTTCTGCGGGGCGATCAACTGTTTGACATCTGCCAATAATGGTTCTGCTACATCGCATCTCACATCTCTTTTTATCACACAGCTTTCTGCTAGTGACATCTCGCTTTTGTCGTTCTATTCCAAAGGGATAATAATTTTATGATCTAAACGTACAATTGGTTTTAGTTACTACAAAACTTATATGTGTAAAATTATTCTTTTTTACAATTTACCTTACGAAATATTTATATCTCACCATATTTCACTCAGTTATAAAGAATAGGTACTATCAGGAGGTATTTTGTCTTTACAGCTTTGCGTGACGAAGAAATTGAAAAGGCAATTTGGGATGGATTAGAGAATTCTGAAATAGAGGACGAAGGGGAGGAGGAGGAAGAAGGAATAGGAGAACCTTCTAACGTCGGTGTACATTTAAATAGTGAGCACTCAACTTCAGATTCTTCTGACGCTGATACGCGCCTCAGATATTTCGTCAAGGCCTAGAAGAGGACCACTCACCCGAGGCGGACTAACAAGACGAATTGGTCGCATTATTACTCATGGAGGCTCATCGACTCGAAGCTTGGATGGTGTTGAAAGATCAACAGAATGGACAGAAATATAATTTACGCGACAAAGTATTATATATGCTAATTATAAAGACAATAAAGACGAGTTGAACATTAATTTTATCATTTTATTTCCATAATTGACGACCCGTCTGGTGTAGTGGTCGAGAAATCGCCTACTACGCAGCGGGTGCGGGTTCGATCCCCGCACAATACAAACATTTATGTGCATGAACATGTCTGTTTGTATTGGTCTAGGTGTTTTCTATGTATATCATGTATGTATTTACAAAAAAAAGTATTTAAGTATTATATCCGTTGTCTGGCACCCATAACACAAGCTTTGAGTAGCTTACTTTGGGGCTAGATGGCGATGTGTGGGAATGTCCAAAGAATATATATATAAGAAAGATATATATATATATATATATATATATATATATATATATATATATATATATATATACAGTGTGTCCGGGATAGGTATAGCGATATTGGGGGTACGTATTGAAAAGAGAATTTACAAAAACTTTCATTAATGAAACAATACCGAAAACTTGAAAATAAAAATCGCTTTTCCATAGTAAAATCTTACCTACCTCGATGGTTTTAGTATGGAAAAGCGATTTTTATTTTTAAGTTTTCGGTAGTGTTTCATTAATAAAAGTTTTTGTAAATTATTTTTTCAATACGTACCTCCAATATCGCTATACCTATCCCGGACACATTGTATACTAGACTAGTATATAATAGACTAGTTAATTATATATATATATATATAATTAACTAGTCATTGAAACCCAACGGTCATTTAAAGCGGCAATTTTTAGACTTATATTTTTTTCCTAAAACAGCATCTAGACATTACTGATAAATGTAACATGTAAAATTTTCAACTTTAAATCTTAGGTATGAAGCACTAAAAAAAATTTGTCCATTCAAATGGACTGTTGGGTCTTTATGAAAAGTGAGTTCAAAATGTGTCTGGGCCGCACGAGGTTACATTCGCGTTAAAAAAAACTGCATACAAGTTGTAAAAAAGTACAAGCTAAATTAAAGGGGGTTTAAAATACATGAACAATAAGAAATAAGAATTTTTTTTTAAAAAAAAGTTTATTTTTTATTTTTTCCTGTCTTCTAGAGTCAACTTTTAACCACTACCTTAAATATGGCTCATACTAATGTGACAAACATTGTATATGTAGAATTTTAAGGATCCGTGGATATTTTAAATTATATCAAGGCTTTTCCTTTCTTTTACAGGGAGTATAAAAAGTACGAGCCGTGTTAAAAGTCGAGTCTAGAATGCACAAAAAACTAGAATAATGTAAAGAATATATGTTTTCTTTAAAAAAAACTGTTATCGTAAACTCGATTGACAACCACCCTCTTGAATATAGCACGTACTTTATTTTACTCTGTATTAACTTCTTTACAATCGAAAAACTCCATAAGTTATACATGTGAACACTTTTAATAAGTTTTAATGATATTTTACGTATCTCCCACAGCCAGAAATAGAAGCATTCTCTATGAGATTGAGATATACGATTCAGAATATAAGTCCTATGAACGGTTGTAAGATCTTCCGTCTGTTTCCAGGGAAGTTTTGTGCCGGCACCTTAGGCCGTTCAATACCGAATGCAGCATCGTAAGTTTAACAATAACAAAATACAATTAATAAAATTTTACATGCAATAAATGACACTCTTGTGAGGACTAGCGGACATCGATAAAAGAGCCATTCGTGCCATTTACAAACTTAGTCCCCGCGAATCTTGAATTCTCTCAATTCTTTAAATATAATTTGATAATATATATTTATAATATCATGTGCGTACGTAAAAAAATTGATCTTATTATGAAAAACAGTGATATTCATTCGTAAATCACAAAAAATAAAAACAAACTGTTCATTCCAAACTTAAGGTTAGCCAAAACAATTAATTCATTCTTGGGAAATTGTGTCAAATTTTTCAATAAATAACCTCATACCATAATGTTATCGAACAACCTATTAATAAATTTAAGTAACATGAAGGGGTATAACATTCAGTATGGACAGTGCAGGCTGCACCAAACTGATATACCTACCTGTTATACTCATTTCTCAAAAACTACTGGACCGATTTTTATAAAAGTTACCCTGTACCCTAAGTTGAACCATACTTCATTGAAAGAATCATCTTGTTATAACTTCTCATTTTCGAGATATCTTGAAACAAACAATATAATTAAAGTCTTAAAAATATAAAGTTAAATCTAAAATATATCATTAAAAGGAGTCCCTTTAGGTAAGGTTCCGAAGATACTGGCAGCGTTCCCCCTTTGAATAGCAAGACTAATTCTTTGTCCGAGTTAGCTGCCAGCTGTGATGACGACTAATCTTTTTGATATCTCCTTATATCTCCTACCTATTTATTTTGATTTGTATATTTTTTGTGGCAGCTAGTGGTGATTGAGTTTGTTCCGGTGTTTCTTCTCAGCACCTGCCACGTCGGCTTATTGCAAGAACTCATTAAGTGACCAAAAGTAAAATGTGAGAAATCAATTAATGAACTTTTCCAAACTTGTAACTACAATAACTATGTTAAATACGAAAGGAACAAAGAAATTTTAATGCAGTAGGATAGTGTTATATTACTACTATTGAAATAACCAAGAATTACATTCTTAACTCAAAACCTATTCTTTTCAAAAGCTCAAAACACAAGTTAATGACTTCTTGCCATAAACAATTTATTACTTATCTTCACTTATCAATTTCTTAACTAAGATTTCAAAATTAAATATGAACTTCGTTTTCAAAAGAAAATAATTTATTATGGAAAATAATCAAAACATTATTAAAATTGTAGAAGTTGAATTACTGTACAATAAAATAAAATGCTAAAAACCGAGCCAGTATGATGTAAGAAGTGAAATAAAACTTTTTATTTTTCTTGTTTCACTGTCTGTTTTTCTGCGTCTGTTTGTCAGTCTGGTTTTACAAATTAATCTCCGAAGCGGCTGGGCCAATTTTTTTGTGTAGCTTATATCACTGGTGAACATTTAGGATACTTTTGGTTCCGGTAAATTAAAGAGTTCACCTGGGGTTAGAATTTATTGTTACGGTATTACTACTATGTATGTTATTATTTTCGAGTTCCCGATATTTTGGTACTGTTGCAAGTGCCATGGTCAGTGTGTAACTGACGTTGTAAGCTGTTATAAGCAAACATATCGGTCTACTCTAAAGTCTTTTAATGCGATCACTTGCGATACCATTCTTCGGATTGTTCCCAAACTAACTATTTTCTTGCATCTGTTCTTGACCACTCGCAGTATCTGCACGCGAAACGACGTTTTGTTGAATTTTTCGGTTTTGTTTTTGCATTTACGAATCGCTAGGTTCGAAACATTAGACAATTTAAACCCATCCTCACAATTGAAATTTTTGTATGTTTTAATTTCAATCGCTTACCTGACCAACCTTGGTACTGTATAGTATCGTTAGTTAGCGTTTAGTGCCTTAGTATGTACCAACACCACAGCTGCAGTCAACTTTGCAGATACTATTTTTTTTAAAGGAAAACTGTCTTGCTAGACTACGTTCGGGGGGTCTTACAGAACAATGGATGTAAGGGGGACCCTTACTTACTAGCTACACTAAAAATGTGACATCAAAAATGACAGGGTAGATAGGATAGATTTCTTAATAAGCACTCATTATAAACTACACTAAGAAGTGGCACAATGATCAAGACTGGTGATGATGCGCACTCATAGAGAACAGAAACCGAGCAGTTTGTCAAATGTCAATCTATCAAAACAAACTTTGATAAAGAAACCAATGTTGTTGTTCCTAAATAATCGTTTTGCTCATTGCTGGTAAACGCAGTAACAGTGACAGGTCTATTCTTATAATAACCAGGTAGTACCATTCAAAATTCAATTATTGATAGCGTGAAAGAGCCTGGTTGAAACACGGACGAGTAAAAAAAGTAAGGACTCCGCGTCACCTACATATAAAGTGAAGCACCCAAAGTAAGCCAGCATACGTGTAAATACACACCTACACGCACACACTGACGCAAAAGTAAGCCGATCAGCCGCCATTACCCTCTCTGCCATTGTCTGTGGCAGTGCAAAACTTCGCGTATAAAAAAATTAAAATATGTGGCCGGCGTGTGTAGTTAAACAGTGTATAAATATTACATTTCTACAAAAAAAATGCCAAGGAACAACCTTTCACAGGCTTGCCAGTACCTATTACATTAATTTCTGTTCTTTTTAAAATACAAAAAATATTTATTTGGAACACAAAACCTCCACTCCACGTTATTTGCCGGTGACAGTAACAGCCAGTGTGGCCGGGAAATAAATAGGGACTTTACCCGAAAAAACCGGTTAAGTGCGGTAATGTACACTTGCTATGTTTTAAGATTAAAGGGGGATGGGGGGACACTTTGGAAGCGTCTTTCTCTCGAACGGTAGACGTTTAGAGAAAATGGTTAAGGAACCTTAATGTCATTTTAAAAGGCTTATGAGGTTAGACAAAAAAAAATGGTTTTAGTTTCATGTATGGGAACAGGATACATTTACCTACCAAGTTTTAACTGTGTAATGCTAATTGTTGTAGAATAAATTGACTGTGATATACGGACGGACAGACCGACAGCCAGACTTAATGAAACCATAAGGGTTTCGTTATTTGTCATCGGCTACGGAACCCTAAAAATGAGGTTTCGCTGTTGGTCCCATACAAAAAGCTGTCATATAGCAGCTTCATAAACATAACTTTTTTTTTTACTTAATTATATTATTTAATCAGTTCTTTATTTTTTGGCATTTAAATAAATTGTAGTGTTTGTGTAACAGAAAATCAAGCCATTTTTTCTGTATTGGCATTGGCATTGGCATTATTTAAATTTTAATTGTGGTTTTGAAACGCACGTTACTTCAAATTTTACGCACATTGCTTACATGCATAAACTAGTAAAATTTACATCTACCTACATAATAAAAGGAGAAATATTTGTGTCAACTGGTATCCCCGTAACGCACACACATACAGCATAAAAGTGGCTTCACTTGCTAATATCGCGGTGCGGAGTCCTTTCTTTTTTACTCGTGCGTGGGTTGAAAATAACGCGTAAAGAAAATAGACACGGAAGCATCAAGTTAATGGTGTTACAATGGGCTCTCCAGTTAAAAAACCACTCACTTTTATCCGGAAGAAGCAATAAAAAGCATTAAAATTAAATTAAATGTGACTTTCAAACGCTTCTTAATATTGTGAAAAGATATTAATCCCTCAAGCGTATGTGAACGAGACACAATGCAAATTCTATTGTTATGCGGTTGCCTGCAACCGCTCGGGTGTTGAAGCATTAATTGTTTTCCATGCAAAAAACTTTTATATTTAACTAGTTTTTCAATTTGAATAAAGTCATTAAGAATCTTTTTAGCCCTTTCAATTCACATTAAGTGTAAATAATGAATTTTAATCAGTTGTTACTAACAGTGATGTTAGTAAAACATATTTGTAAAAAGTCATTAAATACCCTTAACTTTTTTACACACACATTTCTGCACCACTAAAAATCACTATTGCTGCTTAACTGCTGGATTGCAGACTTTATCCATCCTTCTTTTGTTAGTTACTTCGGCATTGTAAGGGAGTAGTGCGTGTTGTTTTAATATGGTGTGCTGGATGAAAAGCTGGCGCACAGTAAGCACTTTGCAGAAATTGTAAAGCAAATCTGTTCGATATAAAAAAGGTAAGGAGTTGGCGACTTTTAAAATAGCTCTTTGGGCACGCTCCAGAGGCATCAAAACAGTTTTGGGTGCTCCACCCCAGGATGTGATACAGTACTGTATTATAGATTGACCTAAGGCTTGGTATACTTGAGTAATAAGTTTTATATCAGCGATAGATCGTAATTTTTAAAAAATATATATTAATTTACGGACCCTAAGAGCTAAATTATGTATGTGCGGTCTAAATGAAAGGGTTTCATCCAGGGTTACTCCTAAATATTTTACGGTGCAAGTGCTAACAATAGAGGGACAACAACATATAGTGTCGACTTTAGGGTCATGACATTGGTGTTACGTGTAAACGAAACATAGGAAATTGAGAAGTATAATTTGAAGAAACTTTAGTCATGAATACTTAAGTTTAAATGTCTATGAATATAATATCTTACGTTTAGAAACAAAATTCACATCCAAACAAAAAAAGTAGGAACGGTCACACACAATTACGAAATTGTATATAGAAATTGAATATAAATTTAATTAAACGTTTGCATGGGTGGTGACCGATTGATAGCATTAAGTAATTTTAAAAGGTTAAACACGAATTATTAATCCTTTATTTAAAAAATGAGTATTATTTACATGCAACTGATAATTTCTACAACACCATGTTTGAGCAATTCAACTAATTAACAAAAACGTTCGACAATATGAAAATTAAAAACCTAAAAGTGTTATTTAAGTTTATTTAGTGAGATTTTTTTAAATAAGAATACTTTACTGAAACGTCATCCAAATCGGTTCATCCAAATGCAAGATAATCGCGGAAAAATACGTACCTCATTTTTAAGTCGGATAAATGTATTTAGTAATATTTAAATAAATCTCATTAGTAATTGGAAAAAAAATCAGGTCATTATAATAAAATAAAATAAACTCTGACAACCTTTATGATTTTTATTTCAAATTTCAAAATTCTAATAGAAAGAAATATATTTGACGGCAGGGGCTGACGCGAATCGGTAGGTGGCTCACCGCCGTCATCTCGAGGTAGGGCGTCCATTGTTGGGTCAACCGAGGAAAACGCAGATTGCAATGTTAACGAATGTTATTCAAAAGTCACAATATGTCGTATTGGAGTGCCGTGAACGTGCGTGACAGGTTCGATGGTATAAATCCGTAATCTGCTTCTGTCGTTTTGCGCGCCAAAAAGTTATCCACCTCGACTCTGTCCTCGTGTGTTTTCGCCAAATCCGATACTAGCGCCACCACACTGCGTTCAATGCACTTTACAAAATAAATCAACCAATAGAATGAGAGATCTGGTACCTAAGTAGTCAAATCAGTAGGCACCGTACAAATTATCAACCAATCAAATTAAAGATCTAGTACTACGTAGTCCAATTTGAGTCAAATCAGTAACCATTTCACAAATAAATTCAGCCAATCAGTTTAAAGATCCGGTACATCGTAATCAAATCAGTAACAATCAAATTCAATATCCGATACAATCACAGTCATAATATCAACTTTAATGTTGCCAGTATACGCGCGCGACGACATATTTATAAATAATTAAGGATTTAATGGGGTGTAATAGTTTATTTGACACTTCTGATTATTTCTTGGTCTGCGGACGACGCTCTGTCGAGATAGGATTCGATAGGAAGTTATATCACCAGCATAGTTAAATTACCATGAGCTTACGGCGGTCTTACTCGCTAGCGACGATTTAACTTTTTGTATCGAAAATTTTAGTTCTGTAAGACCGCTAGGGGTGCTGTGCAATTTTCCATAGACTTTTACGTCGTCAACTAAATCTTAATCATACAATTTTTAGGTTTTGTGCACACAACGTTACGCGTTGTACATCCAATTGTTATAATATTATTTTGTATACAACAATTTACTTAAAATGATTAACAACAAACCATTTCATGAACAGTAAAACAACAAAATTTTGATATCATTCCTTTCTAGAAACTCGCACGTTTAGTAATATTGACCCTATTATTACTATACATGCGAGTTTCGAATAACCAATTGAATTGATCAATTGAACGAAATTGGTGTCCCAACACTAAATTAAAAAACATGAAGTTTTTCGTCATCTTCTTGTCTTTGTCAAAATGGTGGTATTTTTCCTATGAATCAGGATTTTTACTTTAAATAAGTGTGTTTGAATGCAATAATCATATTTATATTGTTACGGCATAATTGGCAAAGGTGTTTGAGAGATCTGTGAAGAAATTTACTTGTATATGTGCCGAGAATTTTCTGATAATAAGGTAAATAGGTTAGTCAATGGTTTGTTTACATTTATGGACTTTCCCTTGTGAATAGGGTATAGAGTAATCGCTTGAAACACATTTTTTGACTTCATATCTTTATTTGCCTTCGTTAGGAGGTTAACATACCAAAAGACCCAGCCCGTACCTCTTGAGCTTGGAGGAGGGGGAAGGATATGAAGATTTTTTTTTTTCGGTTTTTCGCAAATAAATCGAAAACTATGTGTACTAGCGACATGAGACCCTCCACAAAATCAAAGCTAATAAGATTTGCTGCAAGTTTTGCCCAGTCAAGTTTTGATCCAACTCAAAAAAAGGAGGTTTTCAATTCGACCTGTATTTTTTGACATCGTTGGATTGGATAATATTTGAGTATGATGATCGTTTAGGCGTCCATATAAGTGTGTTAAATTTCGCAAGTGTATGTTTGATATTTGTATAATAATAAAATTTTGTGTTTGTTCACGAATACCTATATTGGAAACGAGATGTTGTGTCGAGTTTCATTTTTTTTTAAAACAAATTAAGTATATTTCGACTTCGGGACTAGTTTAGGTAACATCAAAATCGGTCATACTTTTTGATATATGGGCAAAACCAAAAACCGCTTAAAAAATTGATAAAAGGCTAAAATATCGCATAATTGTTTTGTTTTTATTTTAAATTACAATCAATTTGTACCGAAAATGTTTTTACGAAACCGTCTACGCACATCATTAAAAGACTCCAAATGAATCCGCGCTGATGTCGCGCGGCAGCAGCGGAAGGCGCACTTAAATATACAGGGTGTGGCGTAAATAGTGGTCCAAAGCAAAGGTGTGGATACACTGTACACTGAAGCACCTAAAAAAAATATATGTACAGGGTTTTCAAAAAAAAAAAAATATTTTTTTTAAAAATCGTTACCTTGCCTTACAAATTTCGTTATAATTTCCAAAAATGACGGTATTTTTTTTATGCAGTCCTTTTAGTATTATTGCTTATTACATGTACTTAGTGTTTCATTTGGTTTTTATTTACAAACTGAATTAAATTTAAAAAAAAATAAGTGTTTCAAAATTCAATACTGACTGCTAGCAAATCGTTTGACTTTAAATGCTTTTGGTGCAAAAAAAATGTACGACACTGTCAGTGCCCATTATTTTAAAAAAATTGCCATCTTTTGCAGATTCTAAAATGGTGCAACAATAAGTGTTACAACTTACAGAAAAAAAGTTATTACTTTTCGAAACAAAAAGGAACCTAATTAAGGAAAACAATTTTTCAAAAGTTAGGTACATTACAAGTGTTGTAAATTTTTCTGGACCTATTATTCAGTTCTTTCTTAAATTTTAGGTTACTTTAGTGACAGAAAAACATTTGAGTGAAATCGTCTTTATTAAAAACAAAAGTCTTAAAAAAAAATTTTTTTTTTTTTAAAACCCTGTACATATATTTTTTTAAATACTGGTATGTGGTGCTTTAGTGTACAGTGTATCCACACCTGTGCTTTGGACCACTATTTACGCCACACCCTGTATATTAACATCCATGACGTGACAAATGATCGTGCTTAAACACATAAACATTTGCCCCTTGCAGAATTCGAACCCGCGATCGCTGGCATAGTAGTCAGGAGCGTTAACCACTGCACCAAACGTGCCGTCGTAATAATAATTGCGCCCTAATATTATGTTCTGGCTGTACTCACATTTGCACATTAATTTGATTATCTCTTTTCAGGGGCGACTCGGGAAGTGCTTTTGTTGTAAAAGGTCAACTTTATCATCAAATTGGTATTGTGTCCTATAGTGTGGGGGGGTATCCGGGCTTAATGGTATATACGAATGTCACATTCTACTACCGATGGATAGCGATTAATTCAAAGACGATGTACTGTGGGGATAAGAAAAATCAACTTTGATGAAATAAATGATTTGGTTTCTTTACCTTCATAACTGATTTTTATTCGTAGCGCAGGGGTAGCAGCGCTTTGGTAGTGATACCGAAGTGAAGCAACCTACGGCGCGGTCGTGTTTGGATGGGTGACCATTCCGACCATATAAGTAACGTATATCACGAGCATCGCCGTGCTTTGGAAGGCACGTTAAGCCGTTGGTCCCGGTTTATATCGGTAGATATTAGTCGTTATGCCTAGTCAGACGCCTTATGGGCGGCTTGATAACATCTGACTTCAGAGATAGTCGCTTGGTTTGCAAACACCCCTCCACCAATCCGCACTGAGCCCGTGTGGTGGAGTATGGCTCGAACTATCTCATAGTTTAGGTAAGGCCTAGCAGTGGGACGTTACAGCTAACTTTACTTTACTTTTTATTTATGGAGGTATGCCTATATTTTATCGACTTAAATGGGAAATAGAGACAAAATAATAAAACCTATCGAATACTGAAAAAACTTGTAGTATAAATAGAGTAGAGAGGTTATATTTGGCGTTAATTGCGGAGCCCTAAGGCAGGGTATTAACGCTCAGCTTGTTTTCATCAAAATAAAAATAAAACGCTTAATTTCAATTTGTAAAACTAGTCACTAAAGCTTATTGTTAGATAATAGAAATACAAAATAATCAAAACCGTCACCACAAATAGCTGTTTGTATACTTCTCGGAACCAAATAAGAAATAATCTATTTAATTAACGATTTCCTTATCAACGCCATCGTTTTAATGAATAATATCTTTAAAAAAAATATTAATTTTAGCTTTGAATATGAAATCGTCTGGAACGGTAGCCACCGCGTCGCGGTTTTATCATCTCATTTACGACATTAATTCACTAACAATCAATTCGGGGCTATAAAATTCAAAAACGATAAGCAATTGAAGCGATGCTTAAACAAGAACAGTTGTTCTTTCTTTTAGTGTTGAGTAATAGACTGATACCAATAAAATGCGCTATGGAAGCTCGAGTTGTCGGTGGAGACTACGCGAGAATAGAAGATTATCCACATTCAGTATTTTTGAATATGGTTTGCGATCAGACCTGGATATGCGGAGCGTCGATTTTGAACCAGCAACTACTGTTAACAGCAGGGCACTGTGTGTTTCATTGCGATAAGCATAGGCCAGGACATAGAATAGTGGCTTTGCTGGGAAGTGAAAATATAAAGAAGGTAAAGTACCTATAAGAAGCTGCCAAGAACCAAGATATGGTGCGATTTTACCAACGTGAGGAATATTCGTCCAATAAAGTATAATACACCTCATTTGAAAACGTCACCTATTTGTCAGTCATCATTTACATAATTGATGGCTGGGAGTTTAGCGCGGGAAACGAAACGAGGAAGTTGGATTTTGTTTCTTCATTTTAGTAATTGGTTTTTTCTAGTAAATTATTGTGATTTTGTGCTGGAATCATCATAATAATGTGTGCTATTGAAGAAAACAATGAAGACAAAGGAGGAAACAAAGTAAAGCGTGCTCTGATCGCAGATCGCGCCCTCTGATTTGGATCGTTATTCTCGAGCTAAACTTCCTTCTTGAGCATTGAAATGCGAACCCCAGCCCCGCATTTCAATGAGTTAGTTTAGGCTAGGCTAGTTTAGTTTTAGTTATAGGGTTAAGTGTAAATATTGAATTTATTAATGATGGTTTCTCCGTATGGCTCTGTCCGAGGACGTTAAACATATAAATAAATAAATAAAAAATAAAAAAAATGATGGCTGTCAAATATGTGTCATATTAATCGGTCGTTTTATAAATGATTTCTGACAAATAAGTTAAGTTTTCAAATTAGAGCTATTGTATTTTATTCATAGAATATAATACTAAAAACAAATATTTTACTACTGGTTATGGTTTTCTGACCAAAAGCAATTGTTGTGTTATTTGTATAGCCTAACAATGATAAACAACTCGCAACGGATGTTGATGCGGTATTCTTTAATAGATAGAGTGATTCAAGAGGAAGGTTTATATGTGCAATACTTTGCACCCGTGTACTTCATAAATTGAATCACAATAAGCGTCATTGTCTGGCTACGTAATCGTTTATCGTCCTATAAAGAAAGAAAGCTATATTTATTTACGTAAACACGTGTACAGTTGCTTAGTATTTACAAACACTAGCAAAAGATGGTAATTTAATTAATTACATTTAGTTGGTATCAACATGTTTTACTGAAACTCGGCATGTAAATATGTAATGTCAATATTTAAATCTTTAATTTGAGCAAATAATTATAATTACTACGTCAGTAATAAAAAATAACACAATAATAAATTATAATTGTCCCAGTATATGATATAGATAGAGCCCAGTAGTTTTTGAAGTGAAAACTTCTTTAGCGGCGTTGAGCACTTTTGTGGGATGGGGGAAAAATGTGAAACTCGCGTCAGGACACGTGGGCTGATCGAAAAACCGTAAGACGGTTGGCGAAATTATGGATGTAAGTTGATTTTTCTGAGAGATAAACTTTTATTATTTATTAATGTAATTTAATCTTTACTAATATTATAAAGCTGAAGAGTTTGTTTGTTTGTTTGTTTGAACGCTCTTATCTCAGAAACTACTGGCCCGATTTGAAAAAATATTTTTACGTTGGATAGTCCATTTATCGAGGAAGGCTTTAGGCTATATAACATAAAGATACGCCTCATAAGACCACAGCAGCAATGAAAAATGTTGCGAAAACGGGAGAAAGATATTCCTTTTGAGAGCTTCCGCTGCGTACGCTGGGAAAACCGCTTAAGTTACACAAAAATCATGTATAACAGGATTGTTCAGCATTAAGAGTTCTATAATAAAATCCGCGACACCATATGTCTATCTTTTATGGTTGACTTACTACAACCTATTTTATGTTAATAAATTTGTAAAAAATAATGCATTATTTTTAGAGGTGTATTATACACACAGGTACTTATTCTTATCAAAATAAATACATTCATCATCACGAGCATTTCATTTAGAACCAAGTTGCCCTTAATATCATTTGATTTCAATAAATATCTTAGGAGTTATCACAGTTTTAACATAACTCCGCACCAAAATAATGTTCGCAGCTAAAGTACGACGTGCGCTTGCGCTGATAATATTATAAAGCTGAAGTGTTTGTTAGTTTGAACGCGCTTCTCTCAGGAACTGCTGGACCGATTTAAAAAAATATTTCTGTTTTGGATAGCTTATTTATCGAGAAAGGCTTTAGGATATAAAACATCACGCTGCGACGGGAGGGGAGGGGGCAAACTCAAAACGCGCGGACGAAGTCGCGGGGGACCGCTAGTATAATATAAATTGTAATGTTTGTGTACGATAGCGCAATAAATAAATATTGTATTCTATAAAAATATATTATTATTATTATTGTATTATTTTTATTATTATTATTATTATTATAATTGTATTCTATCACAAAAATGATAGTACTTTTATATTGATAACTAGCGGTCCCCCGCGACTTCGTCCGCGCGTTTTGAGTTTGCTCCCTCCTCTCCCGTCGCAGCGTCATTTTTTATATCCTAAAGCCTTTCTCGATAAATAAGCTATCCATCACTGAAATATTTTTTCAAATCGGTCCAGCAGTTCCTGAGATAAGCGCGTTCAAACAAACAAACTCTTCAGCTTTATAATATATTAGCGCAAGCGCACGTTGTACTTTATTTTAGTGCGGAGTTATGTTAAAACTGTGATAGCTCCTAAGATATTTATTGAAATCAAATGATATAAAGGGCAACTTGGTTCTAAATGAAATGCTTGTGATGATGAATGTATTTATTTTAATAAGAATAAATACCTGTGTGTATAATACACCTCTAAAAATAATGCATTATTTTTTTACAAATTTATTAACATAAAAAAGGTTGTAGTAAGTCAACCATAAAAGATAGACATATGCTGTCGCGGACTTTATTATAGAACTCTTAATGCTGAACAATCCTGTCATACATGATTTTTGTGTAACTTAAGCGGTTTCCGCAGCGTATGCAGCGGAAGCTCTCAAAAGGAATATCTTTCTCCCGTTTTCGCAACATTTTTCATTTCTGCTGTGGTCTTATGAGTCCTATCTTTATGTTATATAGCCTAAAGCCTTCCTCGATAAATGGACTATCCAACGTAAAAATAATTTTTCAAATCGGGCCAGTAGTTTTTGAGATTAGCGCGTTCAAACAAACAAACAAACAAACAAACAAACAAACAAACTCTTCAGCTTTATAATATTAGTATAGATAAGAGCAATTCATTCAAAATTATTCCCTAACTATTCCAAAAAATCAAAAATGCACAACGTTGATATTCAAGTTTTCACTTCTGCCGGCGCTCCCGGAGTGCATTTTTAGGGTTCCGTAGCCGAATGGCAAGAAACGGAACCCTTATAGTTTCGTCAAGTCTGTCTGTCTGTCTGTCTGTCTGTCTGTCTGTCTGTCCGTCCGTATGTCACAGCCATTTTATTCCGTAACTATAAGCATCACACTGTTGAAATCTGGTAGAAAGATGTATCCTGTTTACCGGTTTACGATTCTCATACAAAAAATAAAAAATGATGATATTTAAGGGGGGGCTCTCATACATGAAACTAAAACCGAAAAAATTTTTTAGTCAAACCTATGCGTGTGGGGTGTCTATAGATAGGTCTTTCAAAATGACTTAGAGGTTCCTAAAACCATTTTCTTTTAAAGTCTAACGTTTCACAGCTAGACCGCAAACATAACTTTGTTTTTCATACAGACACTATGAAAAACAAAGTTATATTTGCTGTCAACAAAATATTATGGTATTTAAGCTTAGTAGAAGAAAGTAGATCCCTTATTCAGTTAAAGTTGGCACGGAACCCTCAGTGGGCGAGTCCGACTCGCACTTGGCCAGTTTTTTTTTTTATTCATTAGGGATTTTATTAAAGATTTTAGGTGCCATACTTACGACGCTGTTTTTAATAACAATGTTTTCGATGAACTTAAGCACAGTCTTATCACCATTTCGTCGATATGCGTCGCGTGTGACAGTATCGAATAAACGGTAAAAGAGATGAGGATTACATTTGATAAATATAGCTACTTCTAGAATGTATAATGACGGAAGAGTCAAAATTTTGTGTCTGACGAAATATGGATTGCAACTGTCTGTAGTTTGCAGGCCAACATCAATGTGGCTAAAAAGTGTAGGTCCTACAAAATTAACTCTCATAATTGTGTTTATATTCTAGACACAAGTCAGAAGGGAAGCTCACGACTATATAATACATGAGGGATATAATAATGACGCAATCGAAAATGACATAGCAGTTGTGAAGGTGGATGTTGCTTTTACCTTCGGCAGAACAATAAAACGCGTTGTCATCCTAAATATTTGGCCGTATCAAAGCGATCCGGCATTTGGCTTTGTGGCAGGATGGGGTATGATTAACGTAAGTTTACGGAAAGCTTTGAATAAGTTAAGTTAGCCTGTAATGTCCCACTGCTGGGCAAAGACCTTACCTCAGCTATGAGGTAGTTTGAGCTATACTCCACCACGCGTGCTCAGTGCGAATTTATTGAGGGGTGTTAAGGCAAGCGACAAAATATTCCTGTCAGATGTTATCAAGCCGCCTATAAGACCTCCTGCTAGCATTAACAACTAATATCAACAGATACAGCCGGGACCACCAGATTAACGTACCTTCCGAAATACGGAGATGCTCGTAATATACGCCACTTATTTAAGTTACCATTTGTTCCGAATGGACACCCATCCAAACACGACTGCGCCGTAGGTTGCTTTATTTCGGTATCACTACCAAAGCGCGCTGCTACCACTGCGCTACGAGCACCTTTGAATATACACAGTCTGGCCATAAATACTGTTACAATTAAAAATAAGAAAGATATTACATTTGAATTCGGAATCTGTCATTTTTATACGATTGCTAATTGTGTTTTCTAATTTTGGCGCCAATACATTTTATAATATTTTCCGATAATAAAATGGAGTGGGGTGATAAAGAGCATTACACAAAGTTAGGTATGGAGCCAAATGCAATTTTTAAAACTCCATACGCTTGCTATTATTCAAATGTTTGTGTACCGGGCTATCAATAGGTACAACGAGACCTCCTCTGTTTGTGACAGAGAAAGATCTGGCCGTCCACGTAGTGTTCGTACGAATAAGGTAGTCAAAGCAGTAAGGGAAGAATTCGCAGAAATCCTGCCCGAAAGCAAAAGATTTTATCTCGGGAGATGAAGATAGCACCCAGAACCATGTCGCGTATTTTAAAAGATGACCTAGGAATTGCAGCCTATAAGAGACGCACTGGTCATTTTTAAACTGATAATTTAAAAAAAAGGGTGGTAAAATCGAAAAATCTACTGAAGCGGTACGCTAACGGAGGTCACAGAAAAATTTTGATTACGGATGAGAAAATCTTTACAATTGAGCAACATTTTAACAAACAAAATGACCGTATTTATGCTCAAACCTCTAAGGAAGCTTCCCAATTAGTCGGCAGAGTACAACGTGGGCATTAGCCGACTTCAGTGATGGTTTGGTGGGGTGTTAGCTATGAAGGAGTGACTGAGCCATATTTTTGTGAAAAAGGTATCAAAACTTCGGCACAAGAGTATCAATATTATAATTCAGTACTTTTTGAGAAATCGTGATAAACGTGTGGCTCAGACAGCCTGATATCCGGTCGTCTGAGCCAACTTGTTTTTCTCTATATTTCACGAAATGTTATGTTTCAAACAAATGTTTTTAGGATTTACTGATGTGACGACGTTAGTGACAGCTCTCGTGTACATCCGGCCGTCTGAGCCAGGCTTCTATAGAGATCTAGCATATCTTGGCTGATAACGAATCGTTAGTGACGCTGATATATCCAGGTTTTATCGTTTGTGACGCAATAGTTTTCTTGGAAAATCAAAAAAACTAGGCTCAGACAGCCAGAATTTCGCATTTTCTGACTTTCCAGATCTCAACTATCAGAGGGTTTCAGGTCGCTGTTTCTTATAAAATGTGATGTGACGCGTTAGTGACGGTCATCCGAAGTAGTTTCATCCATTTTAATCCAGTACTTTTTGAGAAATTGTGATAAATGTGTGGCTCAGACAGCCTGATATCCGGTCGTCTGAGCCAACTTGTTTTTCTCTATATTTCATGAAATGTTACGTTTCGGACAAATGTTTTTAGGATTTACTGATGTGACGACGTTAGTGACAGCTCTCGACCAGATTTGAACCTTCGTGACGCACGCGTTTTGGAGAAATTGAGAAAAAACTGCTGGCTCAGACAGCCGGATGCTGGCTGTCTGAGCCACCCAGTTCTACCACTTCCAGGTGTTGTACGAAGCTGAAAACTCATCTAATCTGATGTGACGCGGCCTCTAAGTACAAAAAATCGTAAGTGACGGCTGTATATGCCGCCAATCAAAAGTTATAAGCATTTCAAATGTTTTCCATACATCGATGCATTTGGGTGGCCACACTTCGCACTCTTTATGGAAACGGAAAGACAATTAAGTAGAAAATGTAAGCTAAAGCCCCTCATATCAAAGCGGATGCTTTCTCCTGCTATTTAAATATTTAATTACGTAGTCAATATCTTCGCCGATGAAGGAAAATATGTTAATTATGTATGGGGTATTCCAGATTTTAAAATTACTCTTTATTTAAAAATAATCACTAGCTCCAGCTGTTCACTAGTTACTACAATATAAGACTTTTTCGCTATTAAATACATACTAAGTACTCATTCCTCAACTCGTCCCATATTTTACGGCCCATTTGGGACAAGATGCAATAATTATTTTTAATCATTATGCAAATCGTCTCCTGCTTTTTTGGGTGCAAAATAATAACCATAAAACAGCGCAGAAGGTGAAACGCAGTTCTCTGGGACCGCTTATTATTATTACGAACAAAAATTACTAAGCCAGCTTTATTAAACCTTCGGAACACGAGACGCGCGCCATCATTGTGTCCATCTTTGTTCGAACAATATTTCTGATGCGGGGGAATAAAGAATGGAATGCGCTACCGGCTGAGGTGTTCCCGAAACCCTTAATTTGGGCATTTTCAAAAGAAGAATGATTACGCTATTACTGATCAGACATGACCAATCCTCGACGACATCATCACTTACCACCAGTTGTGATAGTGGTCAAATGGCTGATCATATATATAAAAATATATAGATAGACTATTAAATTATGCAAGATGGAAAGAAATCATCCACTTAATATCATTTATTTTTATAGCCCAAAAGATTGATGTTGAATTTTACAAGAAAGTTTAAATATGTATGTTACAAAATGTATACATAATAAATAAAAATGTAAGTAAGTAACAATGGATATGGCGGTAAGAGAGGTGCGTAGAAACCAACTTACGAAAAAAATGAAATAAAATGAAAAAAATATATTTTGTTTAGGACCTGTCATGTTTATTACCACAGGTTGTAGCGTTTATGTTCTTTTAAAGTTTATGTTCATAGGACAAGTAATAATTATTTTGTTTTAATAAAGCAATGATATACGTTTTGTGCTAGTGGATTTTTACTTAGTTCGTAGACTTTATTGAATTTATGACGAGTATAGTATACCTATTTACGAGGAGTATTATTCACATTTGACTAAAATTGTTTTATCAGATGTATATTATATTTTACTTTGTAATCATTAAAAGGGTTTCCTTTCATGCACCAAAATTCTGTTTACTTTTTTGTAACAATATTATTGTTTTTTTTCTGATTATACTCATATTGATAGTTTTAACTTTTTGATTACATTAAATGACGTTAAAAATAATTATCTGCATCTCGTCCAAAATAAGCTGTAGACATGTATGGGATGAATTGATGAAATACTATTTGTATAAATTCTACACCAGAAATAATTCGTAAAATAACTTTATTATTTACTAAAATATCAATAACAGGACACTTCCACATGGTAATTCTTAGACGTTGGGTGATATCAGAATTATCAGTAAACAGCTATCTAAACGCCGAGTAAAAAAGTAAGTGCAAAGCGCTGAGTATGCCTGGAGCCTGGAGCCTAACTTTTTTCAAGAGAACGCTGACTACGCCTAGTAAAAGTAGTAAGTAGTCCAACTAAATACTGCTCTGCTTACTGAGGTCTGAGTCTGGAGCTCACGTCAAAACATGCCTGATTATTGTCATAAGTCTTTGTGCCCCCTTTTAGTATAACTAGCCCAATATTATCACCATAAATTTCTTTAAATGCATTTTTTAATGATTAACTTCGTAAGTGCAGGTTTCCTTGTCAGTACATCAGTCACGAATCAGTAGTGCGTTTTTTTTTTTCAGCAACTGTCATCACTGTAAATGTCTACTTTTTTGCCTGACGCTATCTTGCATGTCGAATTAACAGTGATTAAAAAGTGTTTTAATGATCTTATTTAACATACTTTCTTTAACTTGATAGCATATTCCTGATTTTTTAAATGGTGAATAAAATATGAGCCTGTACAAGTGTACATAGTCTGATAATCTTGGTAAGATCATCTCTTTAAACTAGAAATAAAAATAAAAGCCTTCTTTTAAACGTTGAGAAAGTTTAAGAATTACTCAGGACGAGTTGCAGTTTGTAAATACATCTTTGATTTTCCGCATTTCGTCCCAAATATTATATAGGCATGGTGGGACGTGTCAATGAATTACTAAGTTTTCCATCCAAACAAAAAAGGAAACGACTTGCAGGATTAAGTTAGTATTTATATTGATTTTTTGCATCTTGTCCCAAGTGGGCCGTAAAATCACATGGGAAGAGTCGAGTAATATGTAAGTAGTATGTACCTTACCAAAATTCTCTTATATTGTAGTACCTTCAATAAACTAGCGGTTGTTTTCAAATAAATAGTAATCTAACGATTTTTTTCCTTGGAATACCTGAGACCATAAATAATTAACATATTTTCCTTCATCGGCGTAGTTATTGACTACGTAATTAAATATTTAAATAGCAGGAGAAAGCATCCGCTTTGATATGAGGGGCTTTAGCTTACATTTTCTACTAAATTGTCTTTCCGTTTCCATAAAGAGTGCGAAGTGTGGCCACCCAAATGCATCGATGTATGGAAAACATTTGAAATGTTTATAACTTTTGATTGGCGGCATATTGAGCCGTCACTTACGATTTTTTGTACTTAGAGGCCGCGTCACATCAGATTAGATGAGTTTTCAGCTTCGTACAACACCTGGAAGTGGTAGAACTGGGTGGCTCAGACAGCCAGCATCCGGCTGTCTGAGCCAGCAGTTTTTTCTCAATTTCTCCAAAACGCGTGCGTCACGAAGGTTCAAATCTGGTCGAGAGCTGTCACTAACGTCGTCACATCAGTAAATCCTAAAAACATTTGTCCGAAACGTAACATTTCGTGAAATATAGAGAAAAACAAGTTGGCTCAGACGACCGGATATCAGGCTGTCTGAGCCACACGTTTATCACGATTTCTCAAAAAGTACTGGATTAAAATGGATGAAACTACTTCGGATGACCGTCACTAACGCGTCACATCACATTTTATAAGAAACAGCGACCTGAAACCCTCTGATAGTTGAGATCTGGAAAGTCAGAAAATGCGAAATTCTGGCTGTCTGAGCCTAGTTTTTTTGATTTTCCAAGAAAACTATTGCGTCACAAACGATGAAACCTGGATACAACAGCGTCACTAACGATTCCTTATAAGCCTAGATATGCAAGATCTCTATAGAAGCCTGGCTCAGACGGTCGGATGTACACCAGCTCTCGACCTGATTTGAACCTTCGTGACGCACGCGTTTTGGAGAAATTGAGAAAAAGCTGCTGGCTCAGACAGCCGGATGCTGGCTGTCTGAGCCACCCAGTTCTACCACTTCCAGGTGTTGTACGAAGCTGAAAACTCATCTAATCTGATGTGACGCGGCCTCTAAGTACAAAAAATCGTAAGTGACGGCTCTATATGCCACCAATCAAAAGTTATAAGCATTTCAAATGTTTCCCATACATTGATACATTTGGGTGGCCACACTTCGCACTTTTTATGGGAAAGGAAAGACAATTTTGTAGAAAAAGTAAGCTAAATATTTCATTACGTTGTCAATAACTACGCTGATGAAGGAAAATATGTTAATTATTTATGGTCTTAGGTATTTCAAGAAAAAAATCGTTTGATTACTATTTATTCGAAAATAATCGCTAGTTCCAGCTATTTACTACAAAATAAGACTATTTCGGTATTAAATACATACTTCCTACTCATTCCTTAACTCGTCCCATATGATTACGGCCTATTTGGGACAAGATGCAATAATCAATTTTAATAATTATGCAAATCGTCTCCTGCTTTTTGGGTGCAAAATAATAACCATAAAACGGCGCCGAAGGTGTAACGCAGATCGTTGGGACCGCTTATTATTATTACGAACAAAAATTAATAAGCCAGCCTTATTTCACCTTCGGAACACCTTTCAGTTGACATGCCATCTATGGGTATTAAACAGTTTCGATCAATATTTCTGATGCGGACGGATAAAGAATGGAATGCGCTACCGGCTGAAGTGTTCCCGAAACCCTTGATTTGGGGATTTTCAAGAGACGAGTGATTAAGCTATTACTGATCAGACATATCCATCCTCGACTACATCATCAATTACCACCAGGTGTGATAGTGGCAAAAATTATGTAGGATTTTAAGTTATCATCCACTTAATATCGTATAATAGTTATTCATCGTAATGAATTTAGTAAGCCTTTTAGATTATTATTTTAATAGTTACAATATTTGAAATAAATCTAACCTCCACCAACCAATCAGAGTCAACTTCCTTTTGGCGGCAAAATGATCATTTGTTATACGGCAAACATAAAAATCTAATAAGAGTCCCAATAATCTTTAAATAAATAATTTACAATTAATAAAATATTATTACAATAATAAGATAATCTAAAGATTAATCCAAAATATTCTTATATCATAGCCAAGTTTCATTCAACATGGTGGACACTTACGGCATTTCCATAACAAACGTTAAATAGGTTTAACACCTAGATAGGTGTATAAATTATGATGTATTGAACATAATATGAGGAAGAGAATGTGTAATTTAGTGAATACAGAGGTGGTACATAAGTCACACACAGTGAGTATGTGGTTTAGTGCATTACAGAACGAAGTAAATATATTGGGCAGACTAGGATCGGGAATCATCTTGTAACACTCGGCCATCCTGCAACCACCGTGTCCCACGGTGCTCTGGTGGTGTTATGGAAGTCTGCGTTGTTGGTGTGCTGAAAATGAGAAAGAGCAGAATCAACAAGTATACTGGAAACTTGCAAGAAATTTGTTTTGATGGACACGGTAATAATTTGTTCATGTAAGTCACTAAGTTAGGAAATTTCAGCATGTGTAATAAATTCTAGAGGGGTATTAGCCGATACAAGTTACACAGACATGGCGTAAGGCACACTGACAATACCTAACGTAGATTACACAGACAATAAATTATATTGCTCACACAGCATTTCTCTACATAGTTCACACATATTACTTCACGATGGCTACACAGACACTGCTTCTCACACAGTCAATTTACGTAGCTCTACGTAGTTCACACAGTACATGAAGTAGGCCACACAGATACTGCTACTCACACAGACAATTTACGTAGCTCACACAGCATTGCTCTACGTAGTTCACATAGTACTTCACGTAGGTCACAATCAATTAATCAGTTAAATCAATCAAAATCTTTATTTGCATTAAAACATGATACTGCTACTCACACAGACAATTTACGTAGCTCACACAGCATTGCTCTACGTAGTTCACACAGTACTTCGCGTAGACCACACAGATACTGCCACTCACACAGACATAATTTATGTAGGTCACATTTCACATCAGCATTGCCTTACGTCATTCACACATACATTACTTTACGTAGCTGCATAGGTCATATAGACACTGCTGCTCACACTGACAATCATTATCCGTATGTGACACAGAAATCAGTTTATTTAGATCACACAGAGTTTACGTAGGTAACATAGCCAACAATTTTTTCCGGAATATTTGAAATATTGTAGCTAATACTAATATACTCCGATAAATAAAACTACTATTACTACTGCTCTGATATAAATGGTTATACCCTAATATCAATGTTCTTTTGTTTAAGGTTGAAGAAAGAAAAACTTCTCAACGATGGATAAAAGAAATCTGAACCGTCGATACCTCATTAAATAACTATTTTGTTTATTGCATAATGTTTTATATTTTTCATACTGCAATAAAAAATATATAGTATGCGTATTTTACTTACAGTTAAATCAAATCTGTTGTAAACGGTACTCATAAAATATACAGTACACATAGTTATTGTTTCACCCAGAACGAAGTTATTAGGTTTAACAATTCATCACTAACTACCCCCTTTTTCACGCACTAACAAAAGTATAATCACCGTTCGAAATAATAGCCATACTAAGTTGCTAAATTAATCTTGATTTAGATTGATTGGATTATCTTCGTCTACCTCCCCGTCACTAAGCTTTCACCAAAATAATTTGGTTATTGGTTGCCCACATATCAGCGCAATCGTAATGTATGCGTTATTTTGAAACAATCACTCGAGAAAATGTTGTCTATGTGTGATCCACCTAGCGACTGCGTGTAAGCATCTCGAAAGCTTCGCATTGCACTGGTCGATGGTATATTTGTAGTATTTAATAGTTTTTTCTGTTTTGTCTTAACACAATCGTCACTTAGGACTAAACATAATGCGACTCACCTTGAGGTGGCTGGAGCGGCTGATGCGTTGAACTGGATGCTGCGAACCATCAAGCGATGCATACGTGGCCGCTGGAGCGCTGCGCTGGTTGGTGTCGCATCGTTGAGTACTGCAGACTTGCATCTCTGGCTGACCCGTCAATAGATGTAGCATCGCCTCACTCCTGGTTGCTGCAGTATCGTTGCCGTTGGTCATGTTGCACTGGTTCTTTCTTCAGAGTTTCCTCTTCTCCAAGTTGATTTTCACAATGCCGTCGTGGCTTCTACTTGTAGTTTTAGGAAAGTATCCGCAGAGTTCACGCAGCTGGTTGATTTTGAGCAGTCAATTTGTGATGTTGCCTCTTCTCCAAGTTGATTTTCGCAATGCTGTCGTGGCTTCTACTTGTAAATTTTTAAACAATGATCAATAGATTAGTATCCACAGAGTTCACGCAGCTGGTTGATTTTGAGCAGTCAATTTATGATGTTGCACGTACTTTCTTCTTGATGAAATTTGGGGATGTTTTCCGCGTAAGCACGTGTCACTCGACGATGCCTTTCTCTCATGTCTTCCAAATCTCAGCAGTCTTCTTGGTCCTTGAATCTTCCTTGGTCAGAGCCGGCAGCCAAAGGCCCGTGATTTTCGCACATCCCACTTCTGAGGTGTGACCGCGTGTGGGGTGCTTGAATAATAAACACGTAGTACAAATCACAAAGTTCTTTCTCCAATAGTTTTATTCCAACAAAATAGCACAAAGATAGGGCACAAAGTGAGGGTAAGTACAAAAAGAGCTATATTCTGGCATGCAGCTCGCTTTTATACAAATCAAAACCCTGAACAACGGTAGGAAAACAGTGGGGACGACATCCGTTGCCATATATGAACATTTACTATAATATTTATTTGTAGGGATATAAACAATCTGCTAATTAAATATTCTTAGCTTTTAAGATCAGATTTGATTAAAAAAAACAACGATTTACACACAAAAATAAACTCAGTATTGATTTATTAAAATATTTACAGGAATTCAAACAGAAAAATTAGTAAACAATATACGCGGTCCTAGTCCGATGTTAACAGAGCGCACGCCGACGGAAAAAGAGAGCGCTCGCTGGTCTGCTTCGGTTTATATAGCCCCGTAGTGTTGCCGTTACTCCGGGGTTGCTAACAATATATAAATTCATTAATTATTTAGTTATTCATCGTAATGAATTTAGTAAGCCTTTTAGATTATTATTTTAATAGTTACAATATTTGAAATAAATCTAACCTCCACCAACCAATCAGAGTCAACTTCCTTTTGGCGGCAAAATGAACATGTGTTATACGGCAAACATAAAAATCTAATAAGAGTCCCAATAATCTTTAAATAAATAATTTACAATTAATAAAATATTATTACAATAATAAGATAATCTAAAGATTAATCCAAAATATTCTTATATCATAGCCAAGTTACATTCAACATGGTGGACACTTACGGCATTTCCATAACAAACGTTAAATAGGTTTGACACCTAGATAGGTGTATAAATTATGATGTATTGAACATAATATGAGGAAGAGAATGTGTAATTTAGTGAATACAGAGGTGGTACATAAGTCACACACAGTGAGTATGTGGTTTAGTGCATTACAGAACGAAGTAAATATATTGGGCAGACTAGGATCGGGAATCATCTTGTAACATATAATAAATTTAAATGTAAGTAAGTAACAATGGATATGGCGGTTAGAGAGGTGCGTAGGGACCAACTTACGAAATCAATGAAATAAAATCTTGTGTTTTGTACCTGTTATATTTTACTTTGTAATCTATGAAATGGTTTCCTTTCATATAACAACAATTGTATTCTGAATATACTCAATTTGATTGTTTTAACATATTGGTTACTTTAAATCACGTTGTAAAAATCATTTGATTACATTATCTGCATCTCGTCCAAAATAAGCCGCAGACATTATATGGGATGTATTGATGAGCTACTATTTGTATTTATGCTACACCAGAAACAATCCGTAAAATAACTTTTTTATTTACTAAAATATCAACAACAGGAGACTTCCACATCGTAATTTTTAGACATTGGGTGTGATCAGAATTATCAGTTAACAGCTATCTAAACGCCGAGTAAAAAAGGAAGTGCAAAGCGCTGAGTATGCCTTGTCAGCCTGGAGCCTAGCTTCCTTCAAGAGAACGCTGACTACGCCTAGTAAAAGTAGTAAGTAGTCTAACTAAATACTGATCTGCTGACTGAGTTCCGAGTCTGGAGCTTATGTCAAAACATGCCTGATTATTGTCATAAGTCTTTGTGCCCCCTTTAATGGTTGATTTCGAAAGTGCAGGTTTTCTTTGTCAGTAAATCAATCACTAATCAGTAATGTGGATTTTTTTTCAGCAACTGTCATCACTGTAAATATCAACTTTTCAGGTTAAAGATATTTATTTTCTCAAAAAGAATTAATACAAATTCACTTACTGAGAAAACCTTTTACAAATGTTAATAACTTTTTAGTCTGACGCTATCTCGCATGTTGAATTAACAGTGATTAAAAAGTTTTTTTTTTAAGTTCTCTATTAACATATTTTCTTTAATTTGATAGCATATTCCTGATTTTTTAAATGGTGAATAAAATATGGGCCTGTACATGGTCTGATAAAATATGATCTTGGTAAGTATAGACTAGTAATGAAACTAGTAAAGCTCATTTTTAACGTTGAGGAAGTTTAAGAATTACTGAGGACGAGCTGCAGAATGTAAATATATCTTTAATTTTCTGCATTTCGTCCCAAATATTTTATAGGCATGGTGGGACGAGTTGATGAATTACTAAATTTCCATTCAAACAAAAAAAGTAAACGACTTGCAGAATGAAGTTAGTATTTATATTGATTTTTTCCATTTTGTCCCAAGTGGGCCATAATCATATGGGAAGAGTCGAGGAATATGTAAGTAGTATATACCTTACCAAAATTCTCTAATATTTCAGTACCTTACTGAAACAAGCGGTAGTTTTCAAATAAATAGTAATCAAACGACTTTTTTTCTTGAAATACCTAAGACCATAAATAATTAACATATTTTCCTTCATCAGCGTAGTTATTGACTACGTAATTAAATATGTAGCTTACATTTTCTACTTAATTGTCTTTCCGTTCCCATAAAATCTGCAAAGTGTGGCCACCCAAATGTATCAATGTATGGAAAACATTTGAAATGCTTATAACTTTTGATTGGCGGCATATAGAGCCGTCACTTACGTTTTTTTGTACTTAGAGGCCGCGTCACATCAGATTAGATGAGTTTTCAGCTTCGTACAACACCTGGAAGTGGTAGAACTGGGTGGCTCAGACAGCCAGCATCCGGCTGTCTGAGCCAGCAGCTTTTTCTCAATTTCTCCAAAACGCGTGCGTCACGAAGGTTCGAATCTGGTCGAGAGCTGTCACTAACGTCGTCACATCAGTAAATCCTAAAAACAATTGTTCGAAACATAACATTTCGTGAAATATAGAGAAAAACAAGTTGGCTCAGACGACCGGATATCAGGCTGTCTGAGCCACACGTTTATCACGATTTCTCAAAAAGTACTGGATTAAAATGGATGAAACTACTTCGGATGACCGTCACTTACGCGTCACATCACATTTTATAAGAAACAGCGCCCTGAAACCGTCTGATAGTTGAGATCTGGAAAGTCAGAAAATGCGAAATTCTGGCTGGCACTAAGTAGACCTTCCGAAGCACGAAGGTGCTCATGATATAATGCCACTTATACAGGGTTTAACATAATCAACTGCATTCCTTCTCGGTGGTAATACTGTTGCTAATATATAACAACTTTTTGTGTAGGACCAACATCGAAATCCCAAGATTATTTTTGACTCCTCCATACAAACAAGAATCAGCTGATCGGCAGTCTAGTATGGGAAAGTAAAATATTTTTGGGATTTCGATGTTGGTCCTATACATAAAGTTGTTGTATTTGAGAGTCAGAATTGGACCCTAGAAGGAATGCAGTTAATTTTGTTAGACCCTAAATAGTAATATGGAGCAGGAATTCCGAATACTGTGTTTTTCAATTTAATATATGCGCAAAACATACCATTTTAGCTCCCAAAGCTAAAGCTTTGTAAACGTCAGTGCCTGATGTGACTCCGCCATCTAAATACACTTCTACGTTGTAGTCTTTCACAGCATTTATGACTTCGGGCAACGCTTCAATCCAAAATCGAAAATTAGGAAATGCTAGTAAAGATTGCGTTTTTAATTACCTTATTATTTAATTTGGCACATGTAACTCTAGTGTCGAATATCATTTAATTTACCTTTACACATGTCATTTCACTTTATATTAGTATAAAAATTAAAGTTTGATACAAAAATATTTATTTATTTTTCTGAATAAGCCCTTAAGGCGCTTTGCAGACGGCGCAAGTCAACTTCACCGCGAACAATAACGCGAAGGGAATCCTAGGCTACCAACGCACATGAAGGCAAAAAGACCGCGCCACAGGTGCTGGGCACTGAGGCGGCGCATTGGCGGGCAGTCGCTGGCATTGACGGGCAATCGCGGCATTTAATACCTCGCGATCAAAAGACCGGCCCGCCCCGTCTGCAAAACGCCTTAACGACGTGACCATAGATACTATGGTAAGTATCTTTACAGGGTGTTGTTTTGGTCAGGGACATCCTTCTCAGGGATGATAATATGAATTATACTTCATCATCATTATCATTATCAGCCAAAGGACGTCCACTGCTGAACAAAGGCCTCCCCCACGGCTTTCCACGGCGACCGATCTCTAGCGGTCTGCATCCAGTTTGATCCTGCGATCTTTATAAGGTCGTCTGTCCATCTTGTTGGTGGACGTCCCACGCTGCGTCTCTGGTCGAAGGGTATCCAATCTAGAACTTTCCTGCCCCAACGGCCATCAGTTCTTCGCGCTATGTGCCCTGCCCATTGCCACTTGAGCTTACTGATTCTCAAGGCTATGTCCGTTACCTTAGTTCTTCTACGTATCTCCTCATTTCTGATTCGATCCCGTAGAGAAACACCCAGCATAGCCCTTTCCATCGCTCGTTGTGTGATTTTGAGCTTCGTTATAAGGCCCATAGTAAGAGACCATGTTTCGGATCCGTATGTCATCACTGGTAACACACACTAGTTGAAGACTTTCGTCTTCAGACACTGAGGTAGATGAGATGAGAAGACACACGTAATTTCCCGAACGCTGCCCAGCCGAGTTGGATTCGTCGATTGACCTCTTTCTCGAAGTTGGACCTACCCAATTGGATCACTTGTCCCAGGTAGACGTACTCGTCGACAACTTCGAGAGGTGAGTTCCCAAAGGATACTGGAGTGGGTACAACAAGGGAACTCGACATAATTTTCGTCTTCCCCATGTTCATTTTAAGACCCACTTGTTGGGAGACTCGGTCAAGGTCTTCGAGCATAGTGCCAAGATCGTCCAGCGTCTTTGCCACAACGACTATATCATCGGCAAATCGGAGGTGTGTGATGTATTCGCCATTAATATTGATGCCGATTCCTTCCCATTCCAGAAGCTTGAAAGCGTCTTCCAATGCCGCAGTGAACAGTTTCGGAGATATTACATCTCCCTGTCTCACACCTCTCCGCAGTGGAATCGCCCTCGTGTTCTGCTTCTGTACTCGGACCGACATGGTGGCGTTATTGTAAAGGCACCTTAACACCTCTAGTTTTAGTTATTGTCTATGTGGCACCGCTGCAGAGACTGAAGCACCGCCCAAGTTTCGATCGAATCAAAGTTCTTCTCATAGTCCACAAACGCTAAGCATAAAGGCATATTATACTCCTCGGACTTCTGTATAATTTGCCTAAGCGTATGGATGTGGTCTATGGTACTGTAGCCTTTTCAAAAACCGGCTTGTTCGGGAGGCTGGAAGTCATCAAACCTACATGCGAGACGATTCGTGATAACCCTTGAAAACAGCTTGTAGACATGGCTCAGGAGTGAGATGGGTCTATAGTTCTTCAATAAGGTTTTGTCTCCTTTTTTGAAGAACAACACCACCACACTCCTGTTCCACGCCTCGGGCGTGATGCCCTCCAGCAACACGGAATTAAAGAGTCTCTGAAGGACTTTAAGTACCGGTGTTCCACCCGCCTTCAGAAGCTCTGCTGTGATTCCGTCCTCGCCAGGTGCCTTGTTGTTTTTGAGCTGTTTAAGGGCCATCCTAATCTCGTAAAGGCTGATGTCCGGGATGTCTTCGGTGTAGTGTCGGGTCAGTATAGCTCGTGGGTCTCTAGCCGAGCTATCTACGGGTTTGGCTACTGAGGTGTACAACTGCCCATAGAACCTTTCGATCTCCCTCAAAACCTCTGCTTTCGTCGACGCTACACTGCCGTCCTCCATCTTAAGCTTCGTCAACAGGCTTTGCCCAATAGACATGTCCCTTGCAAACACTTTGCAGCCTTGGTTCCGCTCTATTGTTTCTTTAACACTATTAGTGTTAAAGCAACGAATGTCGTGACGCAGGGACTTCCATATTTGTCTATTGAGCTGCCTGTAGTTTTCAGCATTAACGGAGGTCTGCAGTGCCATAGATCGACGTTTTGCCATAAGGTCGAGAGTGTGGACCGACTGTTTTTGAGGTCTATTTTTACGGCCAGGCCTAAAATACTTAGACCCCACCGTTTGAACAGTTTCCACAAAACCGTTGTTAATTTCGTCCACTGTAACGCAATTTTCTAGGCAATCGAAGCGGTTTGACAACTCGAGTTGAATTGAAAGCTCTCGGGATTTTGGATATGAGCACGAGTCGGTCGGAGCGTGGACTTCATCAGGCGGGATCTTTCCAATTTGACATTTATATTCAATGTGCCTAGAACCATTCGGTGATCGCTACCGGTTTTCACCCTGTTGATCACGGAGACATCATTGAATAACCTTCTCTTGGAGGTCATGAAGAAGTCAATCTCGTTTCTCGTGAAGCCATCGGGACTCAACCAGGTCCACTTCCTTTGAGGCGGCTTCTGGAAGAAAGAGTTCATCGCAAAGAGTCCCTCCTTTTCCAGAAAGTCGGCCAGCCTCTGTCCCCTGACGTTCCTTTGCCCGTATCCAAAAGGTCCCACCTTCAACTCATTCTCCCCTCGCTTGCCTAGTTTCGCGTTGAAGTCCCCCATTACAACAGTAAAATAGGTTTTGGAAGTATGTATGGCTCTACTTTCGTCCTCATACATTTCCTCCACCTCTTCATCCGGGTGTTTCGAGGTCGGTGCATATACCTGTATGACCTTCAGCGAATACCTCTTGGATATTCTGAGTATAAGGTATATTACCCTGCTCGACACACTCTCGATGGTCTCGATATTGTTGACGAGGGACTTGTGAACGAGGAACCCGACACCACCTTGTGACTTTCGTTGGTTTCCTTCCCGGTAGTAGAGCAGGTTTCCGGACTGCAGAGTTATCGTGTCCTCGCCCTATCTACGGACTTCTGATAAACCCATTATGTCCCAATGTAACCTGCTCATTTCTTTCTCCAGCTCGAGCAACTTCTCATCCGTCCTCAGTGTACACGTGTTGTACGTTACCAGGGCCAGTTGTCGTCGGGGGTGGCAGCGCGATCGCCTCCGGGGATTCTTAGCACCCCCTGCCCCGCCGTTACCGTGACCGCTACCAAAGTCAGGAATAGCGGGGCTGCCGGAGACTGGGGGCCTGGTTTTATTGTGTACTTCCATTTGAGGGGATATTGCTAATACTCGCCACGCTTTGCAGGCGGGTTGGCGAGCGCAGAGGCGCAGCCCCTTGCATCTGTGACGCTGCTGCCCGTCACAGTCTAACATTTAGCTGCGCCTTACATTGGATGGTTATACCGCCATCGGTCGGTCGCCAGAGCCTCGTCTGTATAATCAGGACGCACCACGTTGGGGTGAGGTATTCACCACGCACAAGGTGAGGTTGGCTTGAAGCTTATTGGTCTTGGTCAAGCTCCCTTACGTTCCCGAGTTACGAATTATACTTATTCTAAAAAAAAAAACTTGAAATTGTATTTAAGTTTTGTACAAGAAAACCTCTTCACAACATTCTAAAAAATGACAAAACAAATAGGGAAAATCGCACCCTCGCGCGTAGCTAGCGCGAATCTACGAAATACTACGCCGTAGCTAGTAAGCTACGAGCTAGTAAGCTGAGGCTTCCTGGTGTTGGTAGTTTTGACTCGATCGCTGTATCGCATTAATAAATTGATATTGTGGGATTTTCCAATTTCAAAAATAATATTTTTTTTTTGGCATTAGTATCGTTCGTACTACCACCCCCGAGTCGCTCGTCACTGACTAAAACAACACCCTGTATGTAGTATACTGTCTTACTGTTGCTGGTACTCCGTCCAGTTGTCTAGCGCCATGATTAGAAACAAGGATAGCAGAACAACCAGCCTTTGCTGCTTTTACAGCATCATCGCCACGGAGGATGCCCTTTGCGACTATAGGTAATTTTGTTATACTGAAAGGCGTGGAACAGAATAGATTTTTTGTAAATGATAGTGATCACAGTTATGAATTAGCCGTGCCCTTAAAGATCTGGACTCACTACACCGTATCACACCGAGTCCGTGTTAGGAGCGTATCAGACACGAAAAAATAAATAAAAATAAAATGAAATAATTTTTATTTCAGGCATCTTGGCCCATAAATTATACAAAGACACAAGGGAAGAAATTAATAAGTTAGAAATAATAAAATTTAACATCAAATTAAATCGAACTACATTAAATTAAATTAAAAATTTAAATTGAAAAATTACATCAAATAAATAAATTATAACATTGATGATCACTTCAGAAGCCAAACGCCGCCACACCCGCAGCTACGGCATGCCTATTGCAGCAGCATCGGATGTAGGGGCAGTCGACTCTATCAGCTATCATCTTCAGAACCGTATTGGGGCTGCCCCGAACTCTGCACACTAACGACCAGCACCGCTTGCGCATGGCAGTGTGGAAGCAGTCTGTGCGCGCCACCGCGAACATGGCCGAGGCGCTGCAGTTTCGGGGCAGCCCCAGCACGGCCCTCAGGGCGTTATTGAACTGCACACGAAGGGCATTGTACACTTTCTGCGAGTAGTTAGCCCACAGAGCACAGGTGTATAGTGCAGTACAGTATGCTCAAAATAGAGTGATCTTCACGTCGACAGAACACTTCCTAAACCTGCGAGCCAACATGTTGGCTCTTCGTGACAAGGCCCTTCTCTCCCTTTCGATGTCAGCATGGTCTCTGGGATCAGCGGTAACTATGTGCCCTAAGTATTTAAATTGAGACACTCTATCCAGGGATACACCGTTTAGTGTGACAGGTGAAAAGGAACAAAAGAAACACGATGATCTCTACTCTTCTTTGCCCACTGAACGTTACTACAGCGTTCTTTCTCATCGTTCTAATGGAGCGTTAGCGAGAGCGAGCGAGATCGTATTTTTTTTTATATTGGACACCAATCACATACATTGCTCTGATCCAAAAGTAAGTAGCTAACTGCACTTGTGTTATGAAAATCAGACACAACGGTGGTACCACAACACCCAGACCCGAGACAATATAGAATATTTTGATTTCTATATTGACCGGGGATCGGGAATCGAACCCGGGACCACGGAGCGGCGTCGTCTTGAAACCGGCGTGCTTAGCCACTACACTACGGAGGTCGTATTTTGCCGGTGCTGACACGCTCCGTGTATGACACGGGACGAGTATGACACGGGACGATGTTGGTCATTGAACGGAACGTTCAATACAAAGTTTTTTTTCTGACACGTTTCTAGCACGGTCATGATATGATACGGTGAAGCAGGCATAAACCTTAAGAGTCAAGTTTTAATACATACCTTTTCAACCACTTTACATCGTCCCACGTCGCTGATTTGTCCAAAAAGCTTTGAACGTAATGAGTTAATGAACCACCATGTACATATTGGTGTATTTTATTCGATAAGCCTTCGTAATTGGCTAATCTGCAAAAATAACAATGTAATTGTTTGTAACATTATAAAACTTTACTCTAACTTACTTGTTTTTAAGGCGCTGAGCAGACGACAGGGCGGGCAGGGCCGGTCATTTTGATCGCGAACGATAGCGGGAAATCCTATACTACCAACGCACATGAAGGACAAAAAGACCGCGCCGCACGTGCCCGCTGGGCACTGGTTTAGTACTGGCGGGCCGTCGCGGGCATCTACGGACAGACGCGGTCATTAGGTATTACTTCGCGGTAAAAAAGACCTGCCCGACCCGTCGTCTGCTCAGCGCCTTAAATGCTTGCTTACTTCAAGTGCTGTGGCAGAGTGAACTCGTTCTTTACGTCAGCCTTGCGAGTACTCAGTATAGGAGTGTCAACTGTTAATGCTATGGCCTTAAAACCTGCCCTTTCTGCTCTTCGCACAAAATGTTTTGTCATTTCTCTAAAAAAAGGGTTTTAATTAATCAAATACCTATATATATAATACTTTCTTTGAGCACACTTCAGTTAGGTAAAAATGTAAAGTTTGAATTTATAATTACAGTCGGAATTTATAATTAGAGTCGGCAGGTAGTGACGCTACAATCAGGCAGCATTTTAGAGGTATACTGTTATTTTGAAAATATGGTAACTTTACCGATCATTGTTAATGTTCACTTGGTTCCACCATTTGATTGCTTTAGGAGCAGCTTCAGCCACTTCTTCGATCGAACTCGTAGCTATAGTACTAAGCGTATAAATTGTTCCTTCTGCTTCTGCAGCTGAAAGAACATATTTTTAATAATATTAACAATCAGGCATTTGGTCACGATCACACTGGTGCACAGTGGGTCGAAACAGTAATATGAGGGACATAGAGGTTTTTTTTTGACAAATCGTTTTTTTTTGGATGCCGATCGATAGTCCTTTAGACACTCGTAAAGACATGTTATATAACATTTATCACTTAACCTAATAGTTTGCCCATAAAAAAATATTTGTGGTTTTTTTTTGTATGAAACAAGACCTAAAGTACTAAATATCTCCCAGGAACTGCTTGACCGTGTCTTGTCATATGACTTAGGGTGGCATAAGTGCGTTGTGCACTAACATCCTAATCTATTTTTAGTTGCTCCAAACAGCAATTTTGCCTGTTAAACAGTTCGGAAAAAAGAATATTTTTGATAATCCTATTATGGGATTATAAAATTCAATTCTTAAAAATAACTTATAAATACATTTAAAAACCTATGTATAATAATAATAAATATCGGTAAAAGTAATTCAGAATAACTAAGCGTATTTATAGGCTTTGTGCGGTCAATGTAGAGATTTTTATATAAAATTCGCTGTTTTATGAAATCAAAGCAAATATTTCCTAAAAAGGTAAGGAATCGTATGGGAATATAAAGGAATGAGTGCAACGGAACGGAAATTTGGAATATAGGATCAGGAAAGTTGGGAGTAATCAATAATGGTATATTAAAGCTGATTAAATTTTAATATTATTGATAGTCATAAATAAAGATAGAATATTATATACATTAAAATTATTCATAGCCAATTCCATTTTCTGCATAAGATGATTATATAACTTTTCACTGTCTGTCAAAGATTCTAACGTTTCTCTGAGGATTACGAATAAATCTAAATTATTCACAATGGCCTCCATTGTAATCGTAAGTAATAGATCGCAAATCAAGTTTAGTGTTACTGGTAAGGTTTCACTGCACAAACTAATTTTTAAAATGAATACACCTTCATTATATAACAAAGTTCCAGGTTACTTACCCCCAACCCTTAACCATTGTCTCTTTAATATCCTAATTACCTCACTTCATTATTACTTTAAAGTCATCCGACGATAACAAAAAAAGGTTTTTAAAAGATTCTGATAGTACAAAACAATGTAGACTAACTACGTTATTAGTTCCTAGTACCCTAATCGACGCTTTTTTTAAAAAAATGTAATTATAATCCCATAATAGGATTATCAAAAATATTTTTTTTCCGAACTGTTTAACAGGCAAAATTGCTGTTTGGAGCAGCTAATAATAGATTAGGATGTTAGTGCACAACCAGGGGGGTGTCACTCGGAAGTTTAGGTACGTTGGAGCGACTCGGTACGCCGAGCATAAATGAGCGCGGGGCTGCCGCTCGCGGACCGCGCCACTCGCCTGTGACTGTGTTTATTTTCTCAGCCTGTGACTGACTTCGTTACAACGAAATAACTATTAATAATTTGAGATATGTGTTCCTAATTATGACATTATTTATCAAAACAAATTTTGTAGGTAGGTATTCAACATTTATTGTTCAAAGAAATAGGTTTGAGTTTAAGATACCTACCCAGTTACTTACGTCAATCTAACTTAAAATAAACGGAAACAGGTCAATAAACTTATTTTAAATTTAGCATAATATTTATAAGTACCTACCAAATTACTTAAGTAATTTTGTGTTAGGATTTTACGTGGAGCAAAATCCAATACTCCAAGAGCTACAGTTCATTATTTTACTTTAGCTATATAATATCACCCTTAATTTTTAGGTATTCCAATAAAATTAATCTCGATTTTGATAGCATTTATAAAGGTACGATAGATAAGGTTCACTTAAACAAAAGTCTCGTTTTGTAGTTAAGTACGGACAACAATAGCACATCAATAGCCAAACCCGTTGATAGCTCGGCCAGAGACCCACGAGCTATCCTGACCCGTCACTACACCGAAGACATCCCGGACATCAGCCTTTACGAGATTAGGATGGCCCTTAAACAGCTCAAAAACAACAAGGCACCTGGCGAGGACGGAATCACGGCAGAGCTTCTGAAGGCGGGTGGAACACCGGTACTTAAAGTCCTTCAGAGACTTTTTAATTCCGTGCTGCTAGAGGGCATCACGCCTGAGGCATGGAACAGGAGTGTGATGGTGTTGTTCTTCAAAAAAGGAGACAAAACCTTATTGAAGAACTACAGACCCATCTCACTCCTGAGCCATGTCGACAAGCTGTTTTCAAGGGTCATCACGAACCGTCTCGCACGTAGGTTTGATGACTTCCAGCCTCCCGAACAAGCCGGTTTCGTTTAGTACCATAGACCATATACATACGCTTAGGCAAATTATACAGAAGTCCGAGGAGTATAATATGCCTCTATGCTTAGCGTTTGTGGACTATGAGAAGGCCTTTGATTCGATCGAAACTTGGGCGGTGCTTCAGTCTCTGCAGCGGTGCCACACAGACTATAGGTATATAGAGGTGTTAAAATGCCTTTACAATAACGCCACCATGTCGGTCCGAGTACAGGAGCAGGCGAACGAAACGGCGACGAAGGCGATTCCATTGCGGAGAGGTGTGAGACAGGGAGATGTGAAATCTCCGAAACTGTTCACAGCGGCATTGGAAGACGCCTTCAAACTTCTGGAATGGGAAGGAATCGGCATCAATGTTAATGGCGAATACATCACGCACCTCCGATTTGCCGATGATATAGTCGTTATGGTAAAGACGCTGGACGATCTTGGCACTATGCTCGAAGACCTTGACCGAGTATCCCAACAAGTAGGTCTTAAAATGAACATGGAGAAGACGAAAATTATGTCGAACTCCCTTGTCGTACCCACTCCAGTATCCGTTGGAAACTCAACTCTCGAAATTGTCGACGAGTACGTCTACCTGGGACAAGTGATCCAATTGGGTAGGTCCAACTTCAAATAAGAGGTCAATCAACGAATCAACTCGGCTGGGCAGCGTTCGGGAAATTGCGCAAGAGTGTCTTCTCATCTCATCTACCTCAGTGTCTGAAGACGAAAGTCTTTAACCAGTGTGTGTTACCAGTGATGACATACGGATCCCAAACATGGTCTCTTACTATGGGCCTTATAATGAAGCTCAAAATTACACAACGAGTGATGGAAAGGGCTATGCTGGGTGTTTCTCTACGGGATCGAATCAGAAATGAGAAGATTGTTGGGGCAGGAAAGTTCTAGATTGGAGACCCTTCGACCAGAGACGCAGCGTGGGACGTCCACCAACAAGACGGACAGACGACCTTATAAAGATCGCAGGATCAAACTGGATGCAGACCGCTAGTGATCGGTCGCTGTGGAAAGCCGTGAGGGAGGCCTATGTTCAGCAGTGGACGTTATTTGGCTGATAATGATGATGATGATGACGGACAACAGCAAATTAAGGTTAACACTGGTATTTTATGCAATTGACATTAGGTTAGGGCTAGTTTGCAACAAAACTGTGTGTAACCTAAGATGCTGGCGAAAGTACTATACATTTTTTTATAAAAAAAAAATTAATATAAAATTTTATACTTATTGAAAAAAAAATTAAATAATATAAATTTTAAAACGGCGCCCGCGCAACATACTTACCGGCCCAACCGGGCTGAGGCCGAGCTATGATTTATGACCCAAACTGCACGGAGAAAATAGTTCTACTATACAATTTTATTTGGTTAAGTGTGATGTACAGTCGACAGCACATAAGGTTATCCACTTTTGTGGCAAACTAGCCCTTATTACAACTGCATAAGATACCGCAGTGTGTAACTTGACGTGCTGTTGTCCATACATACATGTGTGTTTGGTTTGTACTTTCACTTCTCCGAATTCAGTAATTTTGTACTAAATAATTGAATTAGAAAGAGTAAACACTTATTTTAATATTAAACGAACGCTGACACTATCAATTACTTTCTCCGATAGAACACAGTCAAGAAATGTGCTAGGTCCTCTAGACTATTTATTTTATTTGAGTAGCGCGTTGTATACCTACGCGTATGTTCGTGCCACGCGCCGCTCGCAACCCTGACAAATTCAAGGCTGCGAAACAGGGAAAGCGTTACGAGTTAGAAAGAGACAGGTATAGATAGGTAGATGAAACAACCTTGAATTAAAATCGTGCGAAGTGAATTGCACTTCATTGCGTTGCAGCGAAAGTTGTTTTTACTTTATCATTCTTAGCACAGTGATCCTTCTGTACGTAGTATTATATTATAGTACTATTATATTTTCTGTGGCACTAGTGCAGTATCTCCATAATATTATCTTCTTTCCCTCCTGCCTACTTTAGTACTACCTACAGGTAGTACCGTCAACTCCTGTAACTTCGCCTTTTGTACCATACTTCGCCTAAAATTTTAAAACAATTATAACTTTTTTATTGTGGTGGTAGCATTCCTTCGTGTTTATTGGTAAATTGGCAAATTTAACTACGGTAATATTGCAACTTCATTTTTTAAAATCAAAGCTGCCATTTAGTCAGTGTAAGTCAAAACGTGGAATAAGGAGTTTGTGTTTTTTTCGTGGAGCCCAGAAAAGTTACCTACAGCGAGGAAACTACCAAAGGTAAAGGTTTAATATTTTTACAGTAAGTTATGTATATGATTGACTATCCGTAGCGATAATTATTATTAAGGTGTCTTTGAATAGAACAAAATTATCTAGACAGGCAATGTTAGGAAGGGTATCTTCAACTAACAGCCACCATACTTCGCCTACCCTTAGGGTTGCCACTTTTAGAAAAACATATCAATAATAAAATTAATATTGATTTGTATGGTTGCTTTCGTGATTTCATTGTTGTTTGCAAAGTAATAGTTGAGTAGATAGTTCAAAAACATCCATATATTATATATTTATTTATTTTTAGTATTTTTTTTATATACCTATATATGTTATAAACAAGTATTTTATTAAATTACCTACTGCAGTTTATATTCCGAGATATAATTATAAATCTAAAATAATACAACGAACAAAAGTACCGACTACAGTGTCACCGATACGCAGTTTTTGTTATTTTGGTTTTTTAGTTATTTTGGCTTAAAAACTAAACTACTGAACCGATTGTGATAAAATTTATATGACAATGAAGTAAAAGTAGACTCTCTCAAATAATAAAGATTTTCCAAATTGGTTAATAAATGACAGTCCTAGGTTAACAATCACAAAAAAAATATCGCAATCGCAAAATAAATAAATAAAATATATTTTGGATTTTTTGCCCAATACTAAATTCTACAAAAAAAAATGGTTTTTAGCAATCCTATTCTTTGTTCCCAGTTTCGAAAATAGCTAGCCTAACTTCGCCTAGGTAAGATTTCTTTAAAAACAAGCACTTTCTGGTTCTTTTATTTCAACCAAACTGGTGCAGGCCTTATATCTAATGTAATAAGTGCTTAGGTTGCGCAATAAAGTTTGAATTCATAGAGATGAAACTACCAGGCGAAGTTAGGTTCAATGCTCTAACTTCGCCCACATTTTTCAACCACTGAATATTAACGTATAGTGCTTCGTATCAATTCCTAACACACACACCCAAAAAGACCCCACCCCATTGGTCAGGTTTGCAGTGTGCCGATGTTTCAGACTATCTTTTTTTAGCGGGAAAATTAAAAAAAATGCAATTTTTTATCGAATTTAGGCGAAGTTACAGGAGTTGACGGTACTATTATATTTTCTGTGCCACAACACACTTATGCCACCCTAAGTCATTACAAGACACGGTCAAGCAGTTCCTGGGAGATATTTAGTACTTTAGGTCTTGTTTCATACAAAAAAAAACACAAATATTTTTTTATGGGCAAACTATTAGGTTAAGTGAAAAATGTTATATAACATGTCTTTACGAGTGTCTAAAGGACTATCGATCGGCATCCAAAAAAAAACGATTTGTCAAAAAATCCTGTATGTCCCTCATATTACTGTTTCGACCCACTGTGTGGTGGTGGCTAAGAAATGATGTAGTTGAGGATGGATCATATATGATTAGTAAAACTCTTAACTAATTAACACACGGGATTTAATGCAACGAAACACTTGTTTATAAGGTAAACATCGTATTTACCTTCCCGACGTTTCGACTCAGTTACACGAGTCATGGTCCCGGGGTGACTGAAGCAGCTCGGCGTCTCGTCTTCTGGTGCGCGATTCTTTTAATATTTGAACAACCTCTCAACTGATCGATTTTACCACACTCAGTTAGTTCGCGAAGCAATTTAAATTAAAAAACGTAATAATTTCAATCGGGATGGTGGTTTTCACTTATCAACAACTTGGAATCCAGTGATAACAAATTGCAAATCGCGTGTTATGCCCTCCACAAGAAACCCAGAAACTGTTAGTGTGTTTTTCAGAGCTGACTGTACTAGTGTAAATATTGAAAGTGTGCGGGTAGAAGAACATAATACATCGCGCACCAGCAGACGAAGCCGAGCTGCTTCAGTCACCCCGGGACCATAAACGAGTCAAGTACAAAATTCAACAAAGTTTTAAATCAGTAACACTCATCTCCTAAAAAAATCAAATCTTAAGTGTCAGAATAGAATGCGCTGCTGGAGCAAGTGTTTCCTAGTCACTATAGTTTGGTAGTTCACTGCAGTCGCCAACAAATGGACGACCACAACATGAAAATAAAATTCTATATCTTCTATATATTCTACTAGCGGTCCCCCGCGACTTCGTCCGCGCGTTTTGAGTTTGCTCCCTCCCCTCCCGTCGCAGCGCGATGTTTTATATCCTAAAGCCTTTCTCGATAAATAAGCTATCCAACACAGAAATATTTTTTCAAATCGGTCCAGCAGTTCCTGAGATAAGCGCGTTCAAACAAACAAACTCTTCAGCTTTATAATATACTAGCGGTCCCCCGCGACTTCGTCCGCGCGTTTTGAGTTTGCTCCCTCCCCTCCCGTCGCAGCGTGATGTTTTATATCCTAAAGCCTTTTTCAATAAATAAGCTATCTAACACAGAAATATTTTTTCAAATCGGTTAAGCAGTTCCTGAGATGAGCGCGTTCAAACCAACAAACTCTTCAGCTTTATAATATAATAATATTAGCGCAAGCGCACGTTGTACTTGAGCTGCGAACATTATTTTGGTGCGGAGTTATGTTAAAACTGTGATAGCTCCTAAGATATTTATTGAAATCAAATGATATAAAGGGCAACTTGGTTCTAAATGAAATGCTCGTGATGATGAATGTATTTATTTTGATAAGAATAAATACCTGTGTGTAAAATACTCCTCTTTTAGAGGAGCATATAGGATAATGCATAGGATAATGCATTATTTTTTTACAAATTTATTAACATAAAATAGGTTGTAGTAAGTCAACCATAAAAGATAGACATATGCTGTTGCGGACTTTATCATAGAACTCTTAATGCTGAACAATCCTGTCATATATGATTTTTGTGTAACTTAAGCGGTTTCCGCAGCGTATGCAGCGGAAGCTCTCAAAAGGAATATCTTCCTCCCGTTTTCGCAACATTTTTCATTTCTGCTGTGGTCTTATGAGCCATAGTCATAGTCACAAATGATAAGTATGAAAAAACATGTTCATTCTAAAGTTCAATTCTAAACTCAAAAATTGTCCCATAAATTATTTTTAGCGATTACTTCAGAATGACAGTAAAATAAAAACAAATCAAATTTTATAATAGTAGGGGAGCCCAAGAGGGGATTTTGGGATTTACTAAAGCGCGGCAGATTAACATACAGGGAGGAACCGAGTACCCCATTAAATACCTCCACCAAGTATTAGCCCCGTATATGTGGTCGCGCGTCAAGGATAAAGGATCAGATTAATAAATAAAAAAATATCATCTGAAATTTTCGAGCGCGTCAGATAGAGGTAGGGTAAGTTAGTTATATACTAAAAAGTGTATATTCCACTAATCTGACAATTTTCGATTGTCGATAAGAAACAGGTGGGTTACAAACTTGTAAAAAAAAACGTCATCTCGACTTTCTCCAGCGTGGCTATTTTTTTTAAATTTTAAATTATTGAATGTAAAATTCAACGTTTACAAATAACATATAATCTGACGATTTCCGTAAGCCGAAGTAAGGAAAAATAATCGATAAAATTTAATGCGTGCAGCTACGTGATGCCGGTATTCCCCTTCTCGCGTTTCCATTCCTCTCTCACTCGTGCTCTATCTATGACTCTCTCAAAGATGAACAGTGATCGGAACGACCGGAGTATATTTACCTAAACTTCGCGGAACAGAGACAAGAATCGGAGACTTCATTACGACAACGTTTTTTTTCGGGACATCTTCCGGGACATCACTTTAGTACTTACATAAAAATAATTTAATACAGTAAAAGAATTGAGTACAATCCCAGGTTTTGTTCAGAATGATTTTTAGGTACAAATAAAACCACCAATATATTTTAAAAGCATTTTTTTATTGTAACACTTATTATTAAGAACAGTTTAAATTGCAAAATGTGTATTTATTTGTTTTTGTTTACCCAAATAATTATGTCCAAAAAAATAATGCAAAACTCTTACAAAGTGAACAAATGCTTTTTACAAAACCAGTATCTATATTTGTTTCCAGTTCTAAGATACTATTTTGTGTAACTTTAGTGACGCCTTTATCTAATAGGTTTTTACCTATGAAATTGGAGAAAAATTTCGACTTATGCTTTTGTTTCTAATTTCTTTATTTTTGCGATTAACCCCAAGATTTATATTTAAATCTAAACTGTCATCTATACCTAAATACCTTCATAAAACCAATTTTCTCACATTCGAAATACTCATGGCTCGAGTCCCGACTTCCTGGTCTGTTTGTTTGAAAGAGATAGAGACAGAAGTCGGCGCATCTATTCTTTTGTTTGCGTTTTTTGTAAAAGTGTAAAAGAGAAAGCAGCTGTCGCTGCTATTCTTTTCATGCATAGAAAAGTAGCAATAGCAGTCTCATACAATCCGTTGTCAAGTGCGCATGTGTGTTTTACTGTGGATCCGTAATTTTTGTCCTAGTCTTGTTTATCATTATCTCATGTATTTTACCTGACCTGAATCTGGATACTGCCTTCGTTTTGATTGGATTTGGACGATTACTGAATACTGCAAGTGTGCCAAATATCAAGGTCAGCTAAAATAAAATATATTTTTAACATTGTTTTGTATTTATGACTAATACAAGAAAATGCTTGATTTGTTTGTTGGAATTACTCAGCGGAATTCACGTTAACTGCTTAGGAGTCCCTGCTAAGTTCAGTGGCGCCTTCATCACAAAAATTAATATGTCTTCTCAAATACAAATTAAATCGAGAAACGATATTATCTTACACTTACTACAAAAGTTTACAAGTTATTTTTAAGCAATATCAACATAGCTTTGATAGATAGATCTAAATAAAATCATACGATATCGTTTTTCGATTTAATTTGTATTTAAGCAGATATATTATTTTTTTGGGTAAGGGCGCCTCTGGACATCGCAGGCACTCTTAATATTTTTGCACTTTATGTACTTGTTTTGGTTGCAAATTTAGCTTTTTCTTGATTTAATATAATATTTTATACGTTCTCGTTTCCTTTTAAAACATGAGTATGTTATCGTGACATGATTACATAAACGCGTCATGTCTTTTTTTCACTGCATAAAGCATTGTGGTCGAATATTATGGACTCCACCACACTAATTTTGCTATTTACTAGTGGTTTTTCTGTGTTTACGCGTAATTTGCATTTTTATCAGTGCCACAATGCAGAAAAAGGCACGCTACCTGCGCTTGCGCTGACCGGTTTCCAACAATACAAAGAATGTCCTGTCCCGCTCACGCTGTGTGCTAAATGTGTGTGGGGAGAATCATTTTTAGAAAAAAGAAATAATGTGTTGATGTTATGTACTGACAGCGTGGCGTGGTTTACCGAATGCATCAAAACTCCAAACACTCATATTATGTTCGTAAATGGAGTTAAGTTTAGATGCGATTAGTATAATACGACGGAATTGTGAGGATTGGAAAGTGGCTCAGCAATTGATGTCCTCTCCTCGCCTTTATATTATGCCACGCTGTTAGTGAATCACATCAAAAAAATATTTATTTTTTAGAAGTAGCACAATATATACTGGTGTTTTTCTTAAACCCGGTAAGCCTTAACAGGGTGATAGTACCCATGAATATAAGCAACTTTCTTTATAGGATAACTTCTGAAATCGCGAGAAAAAATATCAGCTGTTTCATATAAAAGTTCAATACCTACCGTACCAAAATGTATGAAACAGCTGATTTTTTGCGATTTCAGGGTTGGTCCCACAGAAAAAGTTGCTCATATTCATTCAAAGGTACTATCACCCCGTTAAGGCCTGCCGGGTTTAAGAAAAACACCTGTATATACGACTGTATAACCCTGTAATAACAAGAATCGTAAGTTGATCAATTTTCTAGTTAGTTTATAAACATTTGCGAAATCACAAGCGGCAGGAGAAATGTATTATTTAACGTATACATTTCTGGTAATTGATCAATTTACGGCGTCTCGCGGTAAAATGATCCGGCGAACGCTGATTGGTTGAATGTCTTACTTTCTTTGACATGGCTTTTTTAAATTTTATAATTGTTATATATAGGTTGGAAATCAAACTGATTTTTATAAAAATTGTTACAATAAAAAGTGATTTTTAATTTATATTGGTTGTTTCATTTGTACCTAAAAATTGTGTTGAACAAAACCAGGGATTATATTCAATTCTTTAACTGTTTCATTTATATATTAATGTACTGAAGTGATGTCCCGGAAGATGTCCCGAAAAAAAAAGTTGTCGTAAGGAAGTCTCCGATTCTTGTCTCTGTTCCTCCGCGAAGTTTAGGTAAATATACTCCTGTCGTTCCGATCACTGAAGATGAAATAAGAAACCAAAAATTTTGCGCACGGGCGGGACTAGAACCAGCAACCTCTTGGCTAATCGGGCCAAACGCTTTACCAATTGAGCTACCGTACTGTCGGTCCGACCTTGCGAAAATTGTGGTCTGTTAGGGATACGTCATTACGCGTGACGTTTAGCGCCATCTAACCGTCTGTCTATGCAACAGTGGCCCAAGTAGTTATTTTTTACAGAATTAATTCAACTTGGAAATTGATGACGCTGCGCTATTTAATGTATGAACAGCAACCTCTTGCCTATCCGGGCCAAACGCTTTACCAATTGAACTACCGTGCTATCGGTCCGACCCTACGAAGATCGTTTGGCCCGGTTAGCTAAGAGGTTGCTGTTGCTGTTTGTGTTTGCTGTTGCTGTTTGGTTTCTTATTTCATCTTTGTGAATATAAAATATGACAATGTGAGTGTTAAAAACATTCTAAACCACATGACTCTCTCACTCCGTCCCCACTTTGGGTTCTGTTGCTATGACGCCATGACAACTATTGCGCAGATGGTTTTGTTTACAACGTATTTTTAACGCCTAATAGTACATTATGATACAAGTGTGCTAAGTTGACCATTATATACAAGGCGATATTGTGTGCGCACGAGCGAAAGCGAGTGCGCCATAAGAAAGCCGCGTATATAATGGTCACATGCACACGTGTTTCATACGACGTTTTTCAACACACTTGCGAGGAAAAACCAAGACTCTTCATTTACTATGTTTTTAATTATTAAAACAGTAAAAATAAATTTCACTCGATTTTGATGGCAAAGATTTTCGCACGCGTTTTTCGCCTTGTTACGTATGTCCGGCGGAGTTAATAATAGGTTTTCTTCACTTGAAGTAGACATTTTCATTAATATTAAACTTCATAATTAATCCAAACTTCGTCACAGCCGACAATAATTATTTACGAAAAATCATACTCTTACTAATCTGTGCGAAAAATGGCGCGTTTTTTTTTCTTGCCGCGATACCGATGCGCGCACAAGGCTTAGGCGCGAACTAGATCGGCCAAAAGCCAAGATAAAAATGTAATAATTCGTGTTTAAAACATAAATCAAAGAAAATGTTAAATGAATTTGAGCTATTTTTTATTTATAAATCTGGATTTACCATTTATTGAAATAAATATGTAGATACTGTTATTTTTCGCATAAATAATGTTTGTTGCTAAAATAAAGTATTGTATAACCCGACTAAATTAAATCGCTTCTTCTTCCTACTTACGACTTGGTACTAGGGTACAAATGTAAATTGGTCGGGTTAATAAACTAAAAGCACTAGTGCAATAATATAATGAAAAAGCACGCGTGTTTAATATCTATTATTATGAGCCAAAAATCGGTGGAATAAAAACGTCGTTTTGAGCAAGTGTGTTGAAAAATTATTTTTGAGCCAGAAGAGGAAGATGATTCTACCGACGAAGATGATATTTAAAATAAAAATTCTCTAATTTTTTTTTTACTTATTTTCTCATAAATAAAAGTTTTGTACTTCAAAGAATATATACTGTTTTATTTGCATGCTAATTTTTCAGCTCTTTAATTCGTTAAGTTAAAAGTTTTGAAAAAAATCAAAAAATATATATTTCCATTGTCAGATTAGGCGAATCCCTCCAGATAATCGTCAGATTCTGAGACAGCACGTTTAGGTTAAATAAATGAACCATTTTATATCTTAATCTGACGCGCTCAAGTATTACAAAATGGCGATCATAATATTTCATATGATTAACGTAAATGTCGGAAGTGTCCACCATGTTAAATGTCATTCGGTTATGACATAAGGATACCTTTAATTAATATTTAGATGATTTGATTATTAGAATTGTATTTTATTAAAGGCTTTCTAAATTTAGTACGATAAGTAACTAAATAATTAATGAATTTAGAGAAACTAGCAGATTGTTTATCCCTACAAATAAATATTGTAGTAAATGTTCAGATATGGAAACGGATGTCGTCCCCACTGTTTTCTACAGTTGCTCAGGGTTTTGATTTGTATAAAAGTGAGCTGCATGCCCCGAACCGGCCTCAATTTGTACTTTCTCTGACTATGTGCCTTATCTTTGTGCTATTTTGTTGGAATAAATCTATTGGAGAAGAACCTGAAGATTTATACTACGTGTTTATTATTCAAGCACCCCACACGCGGTCACACCTCAAATGTGTGACCGCGTGGTGTGATGTGGTGTGTGAGAGTGGGATGTGAGAGAATCACGGGCCTTACGCTGCCGGCTCTGAACAAGGAAGATTAATGGACCAAGAAGACTACTAAGATTTGAGAGACCAGAGAGAAGGGCATCGTCGAGTGACACGTGCTGACGTGAAAGTCATCCCCAAAATTCATCGAGATGAAAGTAAGTGTAACATCACAAATTGACTGCTCAAAATCAACCAGCTGCGTGAACTCTGTGGATACTGTTAATTTTTCAATGCTCGAAAACTACAAGTAGAAGCCACGACGGCATTGCAAAAATCAACTTGGAGAAGAGGAAAGTATGTCTATCATCAGACCCTGGTTACGATTTAGCACAAAAATACTCCTCAAGACGGATTAAACAAGTCCAAACACGATGGGGTTGTGTCGTTTATCATACCTACGAGTTTCTGTAGCCACTTGTCGTGCCGGTTCTATCATCAGTAAAATGGTACTCCGCCGGTTCTATTATCAGATCAGTTCCATGACAAAATAATAGTGCGTTGACAATCGGTAGCCGGGAAGTGGATGCAAATTAAACTTGCAAGATTTGATTTCAAACAAAGTGACTGGTGAAACTAAATTAAAACGTATGATTTTAGGGTTCCGTAGCCGAATGACAAAAAACGGAACCCTTATAGTTTCATCAAGTCTGTCTGTCCGTCCGTCTGTCTGTCTGTCTGTCTGTCTGTCTGCCTGTCCGTCCGTATGTCACAGTCACTTTATTCTATAACTAAAAGCATCACACTGTTGAAATTTGGTAGGAAAATGTATTCTGTTAACCGCTTTACAATTCTTGTACAAAAAATAAAAAAATAGAATATTTAAGGGGGGGTTAAATTTCCCATACATGAAACTAAAAATAAAATTTTTAGTCAAACCTATACGTGTGGGGTGTCTATAGACAGGTCTCTTAAAATGATATAGAGGTTCCTAAAACCATTTTCTTTTAAAGTCTAACGTTTCATAGCTAGATGCTTCCAAAGTGGAAAAATGGGCGTCTCCATCTAACTTCTAAACTAAGCGAGTGTAAATTTTAAAAAATATGTATAAGGTAAATCTTTACAAATACTTTCAACGAAAATTGGTTTGGACGGGATCGAACGAGAAGTTTTTGAGATATAGGTAGCACATTTTACACAACCGCAAATATAATTTTGTTCTTCATACAAACACTATGAAAAACAAAGTTATGTTAGCTGTCAACAAAATACTGTAGTATTTTACTAAGTGGAAGTAAGTGGATCCTCTAATTTAGTTACAGTTGGCACGGAACCCTCAGTGCGCGAGTCCGACTCGCACTTAGCCGGGTTTTTTTTTAGCTAAACGCCAGTAGCGTCTACCAATAAAATGGTAATTGTTGCATGCTCATTAATACGGCAACAGCAATAAATAATCCAAATTGAGCTCATAAAATCCGCTAATTTGATACGCGATGCTGAAATCAGAAATTGTTTTTCTCCTAATATTTACAAATACAATTATGAAAACTGTTAATAGCGCCCAACAAGGGAGAATTATCGATGGAGAATTTGCAAGGATAGAAGATTTCCCTCATTCTGCATTTCTTGATATGGCATGCACTGATACCGTGATGCGGGGCGCATGCGGAGCGTCGGTTTTGAACCAACGGTTATTGTTGACAGCAGCACACTGCGTTCAAGAATGCAGATTGAGACAAGTACGAAGGCATAGCGTAGTAGCTTACCTTGGTCAAAGTAATATAAACCAGGTTTGAGTTATTTTTAATATCCATGTTATTAATATGTTACTTTCTGAAAGTTTTGCTACTTTGAACAGTAGATAGCTTGTGCGGCTCACAGCCATGAGTACGTTTTGTGCTCTGTAGCCACGCCACCGTATGTTATTTTGTTATGATATGACCCATTTTTATGTACGGCTAACGGACATGACGTACATGTATTGTTTTTTAATGTACGACTTTTAATTTAAAAAAAGTTGCTGCAGAAATTTCTCTGTAGCCACGTCACCTGTAATGAACATGTGTAGATACAATTTCAGCTATTTATCTGAAGCTATATAATGTACGAACGCTGTGTATTATGTACAAATGTCACGTATGAAAATAAATGTTAATTCTAAAGTTTAATTCTAAACTCACAAATTGTCCCTTATATTATTTATAGCGATTACCTCAGAATGTCAGGAAAATTATTAAAACAAAACAGATGTCATAAAAATAAGTTACTTATTACAAATCTGTGCTATAACAAATTCTGAACATAGCAAATGTACGAATGCTATGCAGTATGTATGAAAAAAACCTTAAATATGATACATAAATATCAGAGAACATCACATTCATTGATCTGACCCTAATTACTTAGCCTAAGGGCTTATGTTATGGAAATCAGAACCAACGATGGTACTACAACAACCAGAACCGAGCCAATTTAGAAAAGTTCGTTTCCCAAATTGACCCGACCGGTGATCGAACCCGGGACCTATTGCACTCTGGCTAAACATCTGTACCCCTGAGCCATCGAGGTCTTCATTTTATAACGCGTACACATTATAAAATTTCAGTAATTTTCAATATTTTTTTCCTTTATTATTATAAAGGTAAAATATTTGTTACCCTTGTTATAACACGGTTTTATGCTAAATAACTTCTATTTATAGTAGGGGAGCCCAGGATGCTATATCGGGATTTACTCGAGCGTCAAAAAGACTTATTGGATTGCGCAGCTTAGATGATAAGAAGAAAAAAATGACATTTAATATATACACTTTCATCGGTGGGGGGAGAGGCTATAAATTTTCAAAAATGTAAAACAAAACAGTTGTATGGACACACTCGAGCGCGTCAGATATTAATAGCATCCATATCCGTATTTTTGAAAACATACACATATCCGTATTTTTGAAAACATACGTGTGTTAATCTGATTGTTGATGATGGGGGTGGTCGTACGTAAGGGTTGAAAACGGGAATAAAAATAATTTAATCGAGCGCGTCAGATTTTCAAAGGGGATGTTAAGTGAACCTAAAAGAAGGATCTTATGTAATAATCTGACGATTTGGATGTGACCCAAACTCACGGCCATTATTAGAATGTGCAAAAAAATCGCCATTTTGTAATACTTGAGCGCGTCAGATTAAGATATAAAATGGTTCATTTATTTACCCTAAACGTGCTGTCTCAGAATCTGACGATTATCTGGAGGGATTCGCCTAATCTGACAATGGAAATATATATTTTTTGAATTTTTTCAAAACTTTTAACTTAACGAATTAAAGAGCTGAAAAATTAGCATGCAAATAAAACAGTATATATTCTTTGAAGTACAAAACTTTTATTTATGAGAAAATAAGTAAAAAAAAATTAGAGAATTTTTATTTTAAACATCATCTTCGTCGGTAGAATCATCTTCCTCTTCTGGCTCAAAAATAATTTTTCAACACACTTGCTCAAAACGACGTTTTTATTCCACCGATTTTTGGCTCATAATAATAGATATTAAACACGCGTGCTTTTTCATTATATTATTGCACTAGTGCTTTTAATTTATTAACCCGACCAATTTACATTTGTACCCTAGTACCAAGTCGTAAGTAGGAAGAAGAAGCGATTTAATTTAGTCGGGTTATACAATACTTTATTTTAGCAACAAACATTATTTATGCGAAAAATAACAGTATCTACATATTTATTTCAATAAATGGTAAATCCAGATTTATAAATAAAAAATAGCTCAAATTCATTTAACATTTTCTTTGATTTATGTTTTAAACACGAATTATTACATTTTTATCTTGGCTTTTGGCCGATCTAGTTCGCGCCTAAGCCTTGTGCGCGCATCGGTATCGTGGCAAGAAAAAAAACGCGCCATTTTTCGCACAGATTAGTAAGAGTATGATTTTTCGTAAATAATTATTGTCGGCTGTGACGAAGTTTGGATTAATTATGAAGTTTAATATTAATGAAAATGTCTACTTCAAGTGAAGAAAACCTATTATTAACTCCGCCGGACATACGTAACAAGGCGAAAAACGCGTGCGAAAATCTTTGCCATCAAAATCGAGTGAAATTTATTTTTACTGTTTTAATAATTAAAAACATAGTAAATGAAGAGTCTTGGTTTTTCCTCGCAAGTGTGTTGAAAAACGTCGTATGAAACACGTGTGCATGTGACCATTATATACGCGGCTTTCTTATGGCGCACTCGCTTTCGCTCGTGCGCACACAATATCGCCTTGTATATAATGGTCAACTTAGCACACTTGTATCATAATGTACTATTAGGCGTTAAAAATACGTTGTAAACAAAACCATCTGCGCAATAGTTGTCATGGCGTCATAGCAACAGAACCCAAAGTGGGGACGGAGTGAGAGAGTCATGTGGTTTAGAATGTTTTTAACACTCACATTGTCATATTTTATATTCACAAAGATGAAATAAGAAACCAAACAGCAACAGCAAACACAAACAGCAACAGCAACCTCTTAGCTAACCGGGCCAAACGATCTTCGTAGGGTCGGACCGATAGCACGGTAGTTCAATTGGTAAAGCGTTTGGCCCGGATAGGCAAGAGGTTGCTGTTCATACATTAAATAGCGCAGCGTCAATTTCCAAGTTGAATTAATTCTGTAAAAAATAACTACTTGGGCCACTGTTGCATAGACAGACGGTTAGATGGCGCTAAACGTCACGCGTAATGACGTATCCCTAACAGACCACAATTTTCGCAAGGTCGGACCGACAGTACGGTAGCTCAATTGGTAAAGCGTTTGGCCCGATTAGCCAAGAGGTTGCTGGTTCTAGTCCCGCCCGTGCGCAAAATTTTTGGTTTCTTATTTCATCTTTGAGAGAGTCATAGATAGAGCACGAGTGAGAGAGGAATGGAAACGCGAGAAGGGGAATACCGGCATCACGTAGCTGCACGCATAAAATTTTATCGATTATTTTTCCTTACTTCGGCTTACGGAAATCGTCAGATTATATGTTATTTGTAAACGTTGAATTTTACATTCAATAATTTAAAATTTTAAAAAAATAGCCACGCTGGAGAAAGTCGAGATGACGTTTTTTTTTACAAGTTTGTAAGCCACCTGTTTCTTATCGACAATCGAAAATTGTCAGATTAGTGGAATATACACTTTTTAGTATATAACTAACTTACCCTACCTCTATCTGACGCGCTCGAAAATTTCAGATTTTTTTTTTTTATTAATCTGATCCTTTATCCTTGACGCGCGACCACATATACGAGGCTAATACTTGGTGGAGGTATTTAATGGGGTACTCGGTTCCTCCCTGTATGTTAATCTGCCGCGCTTTAGTGAATCCCAAAATCCCCTCTTGGGCTCCCCTACTATTATAAAATTTGATTTGTTTTTATTTTACTGTCATTCTGAAGTAATCGCTAAAAATAATTTATGGGACAATTTGTGAGTTTAGAATTGAACTTTAGAATTAACATGTTTTTTCATACTTATCATTTGTACATAATACACATCGTTCGTACATTCTAAAGCTTCAGATAAATAGCTTAAATTGTATATACAAATCTTGATTACAGGTGGCGTGGCTACAGAGAAATTTCTGCTGCAACGCCACATTAAATTACATTCACCAAAAATAAAAACGTCATAGACTTTCATTATAGCATTCAGGGCAGCAGATTTAAACGCGTCTTCACTGTCAGGGATCTAGGAGTCATATTCGATTCAATACTCTCTTTTCAGCACCACATAGATACTATTACAAGTAGAGACAATAAAATACTAGGATTTGTTAGGAGAACTTCAAAAGCTTTCAAGAAATATGAGTCCCAACTTATACTCTACGCAACCTTAGTCAGACCAATATTGGAGTACTGCTCATCAGTTTGGTCACCAATCTATTCGATCCACATTGACACAGTGGAATCCGTGCAGAAGCGGTTCCTTAGATTTTTGTCAAGGAAACAGGGCTTACGAAGATCACTTCCTACCTACGAAGATAGATTGGCAAGATTCGGTCTATCATCGCTACAAAAGAGGAGAATGATTAGCGATTTAACGTCACTTTATAAAATAATGGGCAAATGAGTAGTGAACTCCTAAGTTTACTTTGTTTTAGGGCCAATAAGTCAAGAACTCGAAACCCTAAGCTTTTCGAGAGTAAAAATGTTTCTTTGAATAACCCTGTTTACAGAATGTGTCGGGAATTTAATAACTTGACGTCCAGCTTCGATCTGTTTAACCAGAGCTACTGGACTTTTAAAAATGTATTAAAGAACACATGAACTAACTTGTTTATTAAAATTACAGTTATAGTCTTTCACCTAGTTATAGTTTAATAATAATATTGTTATGTCGTGCATGGTTTTTCAGTAGGCTTAACATGCACGCCGTGATAAAAAAATATCGCGGCATTCTATCCCGTTTGTTTGTCATAAATCGACTTAACCACAGTTGCTAACATGGCTGCCATGAAAGTCATGTCGTACTGTCGAATTTCGAAATATGACAAAATTATCATTGAACGCTAACATGCGACACATTTATTTTACCGAATTTTGACATCCTGCCGTGAAACATTATCGTCCACCAATAGCGTCGACGATAAATGAAAAAAAAACTTATTTAGAGCAAAAATATATGACTGTGTCGTGCCATATCTTAATCTAGGCTCTCAAAAAACAATAAAGGGTAAAAATATTAAAAAGAAAGTCCCCGTGGATTTTTTTGTCCCTAAGATATTTAATGGTTTGAATTGATTATCTATGGCCAGTATCGAGTCAATCTGTCATTGTGTCAAGTTTATCATTTTCAGCCAAATTTGACATAAAATTGAGTGAATGGTTAGAAATTGTCTTATCTCGTTATCGTTTTAAATAAATTTGTCCAATGTGGTTGGCATGTTAGGGAATATGATAAAATAGCATAGACCGACTAATTTTATCATGTCGATCGAAATAAGTATTGTGTCAGGCATGTTAGGCCTACAGGTCACTCGACCGGCCATTTTCTTACTGTTTGATCATTTCTAATTGTATTATTTTGGTTGTTTGATTGTTACTGTGCTTTTAAAAAATAAAATAAACATTAAAAACAATACATGTTTGTCATGTCCGTTAGCCGTACATAAAAATGGATTAAGTATATTATAATAAAATATTATACGGTGGCGTGGCTACAGAGCACAACACATGAGTACCTACATAATTTGATAGAGTTACGGAAACCAAGTTTCTAAATCCCTGTCTGAAGGTTGTCCGAAAGAAATTGCTTACGATAAGACCGCCCAAATTGTTCAGCTTGTTTATTAAAGATACCTCGTAATGTATTTTGTTGTATGTAAGCAACGGCTAACGGCAGTTCCCTATATCCATTCCATCTGTGGTTTTGTCGTCCACGTCCACTGCTGAACATAGACCGACCGATCACAAGCAGTCTGCATCCAGTTTGATCCTGCGATCTTTATAAGGTCGTCAGACTATATTGTCGGTAAACGTCCCACGCCGCGTCTTTGATCGAAAGGTCTCCAATCTAGAACTTTTCTGCCCCAACGGCCATCAGTTCTTCGCCGTATGTGCCCTGCCTATTGCCACTTCAACTTACTAATTCACAGGGCTATGTCCGTTACTTTAGTTCTTCTACGTTTCTGCTCATTTCTGATTCAATCTCCTGGAGAAACACCGAGCATAACCCTGTCCATCGCTCGCATGTGATTTGAAGCTTTCTTATAAGGCCCATAGTGAAAGACTATGTTTCGTCTACATCCGTATGTCGTATTCAGACACTGAGTTAATTGAGACGAGAAGACACTCTTGTGCAATTTTCCGAACGCTGCCTTGTGAAATTGGATTCGTCGATTGACCTCTTTCTTAAAGTAGGACCCACCTAATTAAATTAATTGTCCCAGTGAGATGTACTCGTCGACAACTTCGAGAATTGAGTTCCCAGCAGATACTGGAGTGTGCACAACAAGGGAGCTCAACATGGTTTTCGTCTTTTCCATGTTCTAGTAAGACTTACTTGTTGAGAGACTCGATCAAGGTCTTCGACCATTGTGCCAAGGTGGTCCAGGGTCTTTGTCACAACGACTATATCATCAGCAGACCTGAGGTTTGTGATGTACTCGCCATTGACGTTGATGCCGAATCCTTCCCATTCCAGGAGCTTGAAGGCGTCTTCCAATGCCACTGTAAACAATTTCAGAGATATAACGTCTCCCTGTTTCGCACCTCTTCGCAGTAGAATCGCCCTCATATTCTGTTCCTGTACTCGGACCGACATGGTGGCATTAATGTACAGACACTTTAACATCGCTATATACCTATAGTCTATGTGCACCGCACCGCCCAAGTTTCCATCGAATCAAAGGCCTTCTCATAGTCCACAAATGCTATGCATAGAGGTTTACACTTCTCAGATTTCGATATAATGTGCATAAGCGTAGGTATGGTACTATAGCAATTATAGGAAGTATAGGGTTTTGTCTCCTTTTTTTAAAGTACAACACCACCACACTCCTGTTCCATGCCTCATGCGTGATGCCCACTAGCAGCACGGAATTAAAGAGTCTCTGAAAGACTTTGTGTACCGGTTTTCCACCCGCTTTCAGGAGCTCTGCTGTAATTCCATCCTTGCCAGGTGCCTTGTTGTTTTCAAGCTTTTTCAGGGCCATTTTAATCTTGTAGAGGCTGATATCCGGGATGACTTCGGTGAAGTATCGGGTCTGGATAGCTCTTGGGTCTGGCTCTGGCTGAGCTATGAACGGTACTGAAGTGTACAACTGCCCATACAGCTTCTTAGTCAAAACATCTGCTTTTGTCGATGCTATAATACAGTTACAGTTAAGATGGTTTGACAACTCTCGGATATTTGCACGAGTAGGTCGGAGCGTGGCAGTGGAATAGGTTTTGTAAGTATATAATATATACTTACAAAACCTATTCCACTGTTGCACCTTCAGAATTAAATAGACCCAATCCGAAATTTTGACTTTGGGTCATAAACGCTATAAACAACCACTTTCAGACTTTAATTATTACTTATTTTAATCAAAACTAATATTCAGAGTTTGGGTAAATAAGTAAACTTTGAAGTACAATAAAAAATATTTCGATATATCAATACCATAGCTGATTATTTCTAAATAAATACACATTCGCCAGACTTAAAAACTTTTTTTTTATTAGGTCTCGTAATTCTGAAGGTGCGATATGGCTCTACTTACGTCCTCATACATTCCCTCCACCTCATCCGGATGGTGCGACGTCATTGCATGTATGATCTTCAGCGAATACCTCTTGAATAACTGGTCTCGCACGTCCTCTAAAAGACTGTCACAACACAAAAAAACGTGTTTCGAGAAAAAGCGGCTTTAAGTTTTTTTTTTTACTTCGTTACAATCTTATCATTACTCGGTAGACAGATGTTTCAATCGATTTATGTTTATTTTATGGAAAATTTATTAAACTTATATCAGAATATTTCAAATTGAAAAAGGTTTCCAAAACATTGATTTTTCCCTTAAATTCCAAAAAAATGGCCAAAAAAATGTCACTTTTTTTGATTAGCGTGTTGTTATTTATGTAAAAATACAATATATGCACATGGAATTATTTATTATAATAACTCATTAATAATTAACTACATGTTTACTAATCAAATAGAAAAATATAAATCGCTTAAAAAAGTTTTTCCTTAAGCTTAAGGTACATAATCAGTCATTACAAATGAATAACAAACTTTTTAAAAAAAGGGGTAAAAATTTGGGATGTGGTTACTCGCAACCTAACATAGAAAGTACCTTTTTTATTTTCTTTTAAATTTGGTTTAGTTTCATAAACAGGTTTCATATAATATTTCGAGTGGACAGATATTTTTTTGTAATTTGAACTTCCTGAAATACAGTTTGCTTATCATCATTATCATTCCAAAGGACGTCCACTGCTATATAGGCCGCTGCATAGGCCTCCTCCACGGCCTTCCACAGCGACCTATCACTAGCGGTCTGCATCCAGTTAGATCCTGCGATCTTTACAAGGTCGTCTGTCCATCTTGTCGGTGAAAGTCCTACGCTGCATCTTTGGTGCAAGGGTCACCAATCTAGAACTTTTCTGGCCAAACGGCAATCAGTTCTTCGCGCTATGTGCCCTGCCCATTGCCACTTAAGCTTACTGATTTTCAAGGCTATGTCCGTAACCTTGGTTAGTAGTCTTATTCTACGTATCATTTCTGATTCGATCCCGCAGAGAAACACCCAGCATAGCCTTCTCTATCGCTCGTTGTGTGATTTTGTGCTTCTGTATAAGGCCGATAGTTAAAGATCATGTTTTGTATCCGTATGTCATCACCGGTAACACACACTGATTGAAGACTTTGTCTTCAGACACTGAGGTATTCAAGATGAGAAGCAATTTCTCGAACGCTGCCCAGCCGTTGGATTATTCGATTGACCTCTTTCACAAAGTTGGACCTACCCCATTGGATCACTTGTCCCAGGTAGACGTACTCGTGGACAACTTCAAGAGTTAAGTTCCCAACAGATACTGGAGTAGGTACAATACGAGAGCTTGTTGGGAGACTCGGTCAAGGTCTTCGAGCAGAGAGCCAAGATCATCCAGTGTCTTTGCCACAAAGACTATATCAAGGGCAAATTAGAGGTGTGTGATGTATTCGCCACCAACATTGATGCCGATTCCTGCCCATTCCAGAAGTTTGAAGGCGTCTTCCAATGCCGCTGTGAACAGTTTCGGAGAAATAACATATCCCGGCCTCACACCTCTCCGCAGTGGAAACGCCCTCGTTCTGCTCCTGAACTCGGACCGATATGGTGGAGTTATTGTAAAGGCACTTTAACACCTCTATATACGTATAGTCTATGTGGCACCGCTGCAGAGACTGAAGCACCACCCAAGTTTCGATCACATCAAAGGTATGCTTATAGTGCACAAATGCTAAGCATAGTGGCATATTATACTCCTCTGACTTCTGTATATTTTGCCTAACCGTATGGATGTGGTCTATTGTTCTATAGCCTATCGGAAACCGGCTTGTTTTGGAGGCTGTAAGTCATCAAACCTACTTGCGAGACGGTTCGTGATGACCCTTGGAAACAGTTTGTAGACATGGCTCAGGACAGAGATGGGTATAAAGTTGTGTCCTTCTTTGAAGAACTGTACCACCACACTCCTGTTCCACGCCTTGGGCGTGATGCCCTCCAGCAGAACGGAATTAAAGAGTATCTGAAGGACTTTAAATATCGGTGTTCCACCCGCTTTCAGAAGCTCTGCTGTGATTCCGTCCTCACCAGGTGCTGTTTAAGGGTCATCCTAATCTCATAGAAGCTGATAGCCAGGATGTCTTCGGTGCAGTATCAGTTTAGAAAAAGCTCTTGGGTCACTGGCCGAGCTATCAATGGGTTTGGCAACTGAGGTGTACAACTGCCCATAGAACCTTTTGATCTTCCTCAAACTTCCTCAAAACCTCTGCTTTCGCCTACGCTACACTGCCGTCCTCCGTCTTAAGATTCGTCAATAGGATTTGCCCACTAGACATATCCCTTGCAAACACTTTGGAGCCTTGGTTCCGCTCTTTAGATTATTTAACACTATTTGCGTTAAAGCAATGAATGTCGTGTCGCAGGGACTTCCATATTTGTCTTTAAGCTGCCTGTAGTATTCAGCATTGACGGAGGTCTGTCAGTAATCAGTCAGCTAAGTGCCATAGATTGACGTTTTGCTCTATTTTTCCTTTTGGTCTATTTTTACAGCCAGGCCTAAAAAAACTTAGACTCCATCGTTTGGAAAGTTTCCACAAACCCGTTATTTATTTCGTCCACTAATACGCAAGTCTCCAGGCAATCAAAGCGGTTTGTCATCTTTTCGTCTGAAATATTCAAACATCTTTTTTTAGTTCTGAAAGATTTTTAACGATGAAATGGTAACGTTGTACGCAATTAATACACTTCGTTACTAAACAGTAAATTAAAAGAAGTTGCGATACAAAACGGCCATTACCTACAATATTACAGAATACCAAGCAAGTTTAACTTAAAACTTCTAAAACTGGAATGGATAAAACAGGCATCATTACCTATTTCGTGACTCTTTTTTTAAATCAGTTTGCACAAGTTTTGCCAAATAAAAAGAAAAAAAAGTGACACAACTTAGGATTCACCTGTTTTGTCGACAAAAAAACACAAGTTAGGTACTTGAAATTTTGAGTAAAATAATGCCGTAAACTGTAATGTTACACTGTTTTGGATCACATTTTAAATTTTTTATTAAATAATGAATGAACTAAATGGTAGTACTATGTGTTATAGCAGTTTTACACTCTTTGTGTTTATAGAATTTAAAATTAACTTACCCTAAATAAAGCCCCAAGACAGGTTAAGACAGTTTTCACGATCAATAATACACGTCTACTGTTCGCAAGTATGAATACGGCACTCTTCGTGAGTGAGTCATGCAAATTCCTGCTCCCTTGAAAACTGACACTTGCCCCATCTAGTATATTTTTTTCATGCTACAGATACGGCTGTTTTTTACAAAGATAGAAATTTGAAAGCGGAAAAAAACTGCATCAATAACTTAAAACACACTTTTTCTGTGTTATGACAGTTTCAAGAGGACGTGCGGTATATCACCCTGCTCGACACAGGCTTGATGATCTCGATGTCGTTGAACTTGTGGACGAGAAATCCGACGACTTTCGTTGGTTGCCCTCCCGGTAGTGGAGCAGGTTGCCGGACTCGATATCGTGTCCTGGCCCTCGCTACTTCCGATAAACCAACTATGACCCAGTGTAACCTGCTCAATTCTTTCTCCTCAGTGTCTAATTCTCCTCAAATTCTAGTCTGTCCTCAGTGTTCACGCGTTATAGGTTACCATGGCCAGTTGCCGTTTGGGGTAGTAGCGCGATCGCCTCCGGAGATTTTTTACATCCCCTGCCCCACCGTTACCGTGGCCGCTACCGGAGTCAGGAATAGCGGGGCTGCCGGAGGCTGGGAGCCTGAGTTTTGTGTGTACTTTAATGTGCGAGGATTTTGCCAATACTCACCACGCTTGGAAGGCGGGTCGTTGGGCACAAAGGCGCAGCCCTTTTTAGCTGTGACGCTGCTGCCCGTCACAGCTCTGCATTTAACTACGCCTTACGTATTGGATGGTTATAACGCCATCTGTCGATCGCCAGAGCCTTGTTTGTTAAAACTGGACGCACCACGTAAAGGTAAGGTTGGCTTGGAGCTTAGGGTCGTGTTGAAGTTTCCTTACGTCCTCTATTAGAGATAGTAATTTAAAAAGTTATCTACCTTTAGATTTTTATTCAGTAGAAAATCCTATCTCCGGTTGAGGATACCTTTGATTATAGTTTGCATATAGAACACCAAACAACAGTATAAAATAAAATAAAAGTAAATTTACACTTTTCTACTTTTAGATATTCTTCAGTACGGTTGTTACGGATATTAAAATTCACGAAGATTATAACGACGTTACAGTCAAAAACGACATAGCTATTGTGATGGTTCAGAACAGGATACCCTTTGGTAGTAATATCAAAAGGGTTGCCATTACTAAGGTTTGGTCCGTAAAACAACATAATGGCGTTGTGGCAGGGTGGGGGCTGTATCACGTATGTAGTCTTTAGACGTTTTTAAATAATTTTAAATAAAATACCGAATATTTAGTTCCATCAAAGGCGATTAGGCAACCATACAGGCCATTTTTCAAAGCGTTGTGATTTGGTTTGGCGGTCAGAAAAGTTGATAGCACTACCAGTGCCTACATGCCTTTGAATTACAGTTACCCTCGTGGCGCCCATGCGCCCTCTGGATACACAAATTTCTTGCACCAAAGAAATAAAAAAAGTTTATTTTTTATTTTTTCCTGTCTTCTAGAGTCAACTCTTAACCACTACCTTAAATATGGCTCGTACTAATGTGAGAATTTTAAGGATCCGTGGATATGTTAAATTATATCAAGGCTTTTCCTTTCTTTTACAGGGAGTATAAAAAGTACGAGCCGTGTTAAAGGTCGAGTCTAGAATGCACAAAAAACTAGAATAATGTAAAGAATATATGTTTTCTTTAAAAAAACTGTAATCGTAAACTCGATTGACAACCACCCTCTTGAATATAGCACGTACTTTATTTTACTCTGTATTAACTTCTTTACACCCGAACAACTCCATAAGTTATACATGTGAACACTTTTAATAAGTTTAATTGATATTTACGTATCTCCCACAGCCAGAAAAACAAGAATTCTCTACGAGATTGAGATATACGATTCAGAATATAAGTCCTATGAACGGTTGTAAGATCTTCCGTCTGTTGCCAGGGATGTTTTGTGCCGGCACCTTAGGCCGTTCAATACCGAATGCAGCATCGTAAGTTTAACAATAACAAAATACAATGAATAAAATTTTACTTGCAATAAATGACACTCTTGTGAGGACTTGCGGACGTCGATACCATCTTTATTTTACATAAAAGAGCCATTCGTGCCATTTACAAACTTAGTCCCCGCGAATCTTGAATTCTCTCAATTCTTTAAATATAATTTGATAATATATATTTATAATATCATGTGCCTACGTAAAAATTTTGATCTTATTATGAAAAAAAGTGATTTCCATTCGTAAATCTCAAAAAATAAAAACAAACTTGTCATTCCAAACTTAAGGTTAGCCAAAACAATTAATTCATTCTTGGGAAATTGTGTCAAATTTTTCAATAATGAACCTCATAACATAATGTTATCGAACTACCTATTAATAAATTTAAGTAACATGAAGGGGTATAACATTCAGTATGGACCCTGTTATACTCATTTCTCAAAAACTACTGGACCGATTTTTATAAAAGTTACCCTGTACCCTAAGTTGAACCATACTAAATTGAAAGAATCATCTTGTTATAACTTCGAATTTTCGAGATATCTTGAAACAAACAATATGATTAAAGTCTTAAAAATATAAAGTTAAATCTAAAATATATCATTAAAAGGAGTCCCTTTAGGTAAGGTTCCGAAGATACTGGCAGCGTTCCCCCTTTGAATAGCAAGACTAATTCTTTGTCCGAGTTAGCTGCCAGCTGTGATGACGACTAACCTTTTTGATATCTCCTTATATCTCCTACCTGTTTATTTTGATTTGTATATTTTTTGTGGCAGCTAGTGGTGATTGAGTTTGTTCCGGTGTTTCTTCTCAGCACCTGCCACGTCGGCTTATTGCAAGAACTCATTAAGTGACCAAAAGTAAAATGTGAGAAATCAATTAATGAACTTTTCCAAACTTGTAACTACAATAACTATGTTAAATACGAAAGGAACAAAGAAATTTTAATGCAGTAGGATAGTGTTATATTACTACTATTGAAATAACCAAGAATTACATTCTTAACTCAAAACCCATTCTTTTCAAAAGCTCAAAACACAAGTTAATGACTTCTTGCCATAAACAATTTATTACTTATCTTCACTTATCAATTTCTTAACTAAGATTTCAAAATTAAATATGAACTTCGTTTTCGAAAGAAAATAATTTATTATGGAAAATAATCAAAATATTATTAAAATTGTAGAAGTTGAATTACTGTACAATAAAATAAAATGCTAAAAACCGAGCCAGTATGATGTAAGAAGTGAAATAAAACTTTTTATTTTTCTTGTTTCACTGTCTGTTTTTCTGCGTCTGTTTGTCAGTCTGGTTTTACAAATTAATCTCCGAAGCGGCTGGGCCAATTTTTTTGTGTAGCTTATATCACTATACTTTTGGTTCCGGTAAATTAAAGAGTTCACCTGGGGTTAGAATTTATTGTTACGGTATTACTACTATGTATGTTATTATTTTCGAGTTCCCGATATTTTGGTACTGTTGCAAGTGCCATGGTCAGTGTGTAACTGACGTTGTAAGCTGTTATAAGCAAACATATCGGTCTACTCTAAAGTTTTTTAATGCTTCAACACCCGAGCGGTTGCAGGCAACCGCATAACAATAGAATTTGCATTGTGTCTCGTTCACATACGCTTGAGGGATTAATGCGATCACTTGCGATACCATTCTTCGGATTGTTCCCAAACTAACTATTTTCTTGCACCTGTTCTTGACCACTCGCAGTATCTGCACGCGAAACGACGTTTTGTTGAATTTTTCGGTTTTGTTTTTGCATTTACGAATCGCTAGGTTCGAAACATTAGACAATTTAAACCCATCCTCACAATTGATGTTTTTGTATGTTTTAATTTCAATCGCTTACCTGACCAACCTTGGTACTGTATAGTATCGTTAGTTAGCGTTTAGTGCCTTAGTATGTACCAACACCACAGCTGCAGTCAACTTTGCAGATACTAGTTTTTTTTTAAAGGAAAACTGTCTTGCTAGACTACGTTCGGGGGGTCTTACAGAACAATGGATGTAAGGGGGGCCCTTACTTACTAGCTACACTAAAAATGTGACATCAAAAATGACAGGGTAGATAGGATAGATTTCTTAATAAGCACTCATTATAAACTACACTAAGAAGTGGCACAATGATCAAGACTGGTGATGATGCGCACTCATAGAGAACAGAAACCGAGCAGTTTGTCAAATGTCAATCTATCAAAACAAACTTTGATAAAGAAACCAATGTTGTTGTTCCTAAATAATCGTTTTGCTCATTGCTGGTAAACGCAGTAACAGTGACAGGTCTATTCTTATAATAACCAGGTAGTACCATTCAAAATTCAATTATTGATAGCGTGAAAGAGCCTGGTTGAAACAAAACGCGTAAAGAAAATAGACGCGGAAGCATCAAGTTAATGGTGTTACAATGGGCTCTCCAGTTAAAAAACCACTCACTTTTATCCGGAAGAAGCAATAAAAAGCATTAAAATTAAATTAAATGTGACTTTCAAACGCTTCTTAATATTGTGAAAAGATATTAATTGTTTTCCATGCAAAAAACTTTTATATTTAACTAGTTTTTCAATTTGAATAAAGTCATTAAGAATCTTTTAAGCCCTTTCAATTCACATTAAGTGTAAATAATGAATTTTAATCAGTTGTTACTAACAGTGATGTTAGTAAAACATATTTGTAAAAAGTCATTAAATAGGTACCCTTAACTTTCTTTACACACACATTTCTGCATCACTAAAAATCACTATTGCTGCTTAATGATTTTAGAGCCGTGTTGGTTATAACGTCGTTATTTGAAGAGCTAGAAGATAGTGAGTTTTTGCATAATATAAAACGCATACAAATAACTTCAGTGGTACTTCTAACTGTACTTAATGACTTTTTGTAGTTAATGAGTTCTTGCAATAAGCTGACGTGCCAGATTGTCTATGTCTTGTTTCGAAGCGCTAGTAGGGCCCAAAAGATAAGGAGACAATCGTGTTCTAGCCCCATATGGGCTATAATTGATTGATATTAATTATTGAAGTTCATAAGTGGCATTTGACGACCTCCGTGGTGTAGTGGCTCAGCACTCTGGTTTCAAGGCGTCGCCGCTCCGAGGTCCCGGGTTCGATTCCCGGTCGGGTAAATATAGAAATCAAATTTTTCTATATAGAGTAATCGCTTGAAACACATTTTTTGACTTCATATCTTTATTTGCCTTCGTTAGAAGGTTAACATACCAAAAGACCCAGCCCGTACCTCTTGAGCTTGGAGGAGGGGGAGGGATATGAAGATTTTTTTTTTCGGTTTTTCACAAATAAATCGAAAACTATGTGTACTAGCGACACGAGACCCTCTACAAAATCAAAGCTAATAAGATTTGCTGCAAGTTTTGCACAGTCAAGTTTTGATCCAACTCAAAAAAAGGAGGTTTTCAATTCGACCTGTATTTTTTGACATCGTTGGATTGGATAATATTTGAGTATGATGATCGTTTAGGCGTCCATATAAGTGTGTTAAATTTCGCAAGTGTATGTTTGATATTTGTATAATAATAAAATTTTGTGTTTGTTCACGATTACCTACATTGAAACGAGATGTTGTGTCGAGTTTCATTTTTTTTTTTAAATAAATTAATTATATTTCGACTTCGGGACTAGTATAAGTAAAATCAAAATCGGTCATACTTTTTGATATATGGGCAAAACCAAATAACCGCTTAAAAAAATGATAAAAGGCTAAAATAACGCATAATTGTCTTGTTTTTATTTTAAATTACAATCAATTTGTACCGAAAATGTTTTTACGAAACCGTCTACGCACATCATTAAAAGACTCCAAATGAATCCGCGCTGATGTCGCGCGGCAGCAGCGGAAGGCGCACTTAAATATACAGGGTGTGGCGTAAATAGTGGTCCAAAGCAAAGGTGTGGATACACTGTACACTGAAGCACCACATACCAGTATTTTAAAAAAAAATGTATGTACAGGGTTTTCAAATTTTTTTTTTTATTATTTTAAAAATCGTTACCTTGCCTTACAAATTTCGTTATAATTTCCAAAAATGTACCGTCATTTTTGGAAATTATAACGAAATTTGTAAGTGCCCATTATTTTAAAAAAAATGCCATCTTTTGCAGATTCTAAAATGGTGCAACAATAAGTGTTATGACTTACAGAAAAAAAGTTATTACTTTTCGAAACAAAAAGGAACCTAATTAAGGAAAACAATTTTTTAAAAGTTAGGTACATTACAAGTGTTGTAAATTTTTCTGGACCTATTATTCAGTTCTTTCTTTAATTTTAGGTTACTTTAGTGACAGAAAAACATTTGACTGAAATCGTCTTTATTAAAAACAAGTCTTAAAAAAAATAAAAAAAACATTTTTTTTGAAAACCCATTTTTTTAAATACTGGTATGTGGTGCTTTAGTGTACAGTGTATCCACACCTTTGCTTTGGACCACTATTTACGCCACACCCTGTATATTAACATCCATGACGTGACAAATGATCGTGCTTAAACACATAAACATTTGCCCCTTGCAGAATTCGAACCCGCGATCGCTGGCATAGTAGTCAGGAGCGTTAACCACTGCACCAAACGTGCCGTCGTAATAATAATTGCGCGCTAATATTATGTTCTGGCTGTACTCACATTTGCACATTAATTTGATTGTCTCTTTTCAGGGGCGACTCGGGAAGTGCTTTTGTTGTAAAAGGTCAACTTTATCATCAAATTGGTATTGTGTCCTATAGTGTGGGGGGGTATCCGGGCTTAATGGTATATACGAATGTCACATTCTACTACCGATGGATAGCGATTAATTCAAAGACGATGTACTGTGGGGATAAGAAAAATCAACTTTGATGAAATAAATGATTTGGTTTCTTTACCTTCATAACTGATTTTTATTTGTAGATATTTATGGAAGTGAGGTACTCGTAGCGCAGGGGTAGCAGCGCTTTGGTAGTGATACCGAAGTGAAGCAACCTACGGCGCGGTCGTGTTTGGATGGGTGACCTTCCGACCATATAAGTAACGTATATCACGAGCGTCGCCGTGCTTTGGAAGGCACGTTAAGCCGTTGGTCCCGGTTTATATCGGTAGATATTAGTCGTTATGCCTAGTCAGACGCCTTATGGGCGGCTTGATAACATCTGACTTCAGAGATAGTCGCTTGCTTTGCAAACACCCCTCCACCAATCCGCACTGAGCCCGTGTGGTGGAGTATGGCTCGAACTATCTCATAGTTTAGGTAAGGCCTAGCAGTGGGACGTTACAGATAACTTTACTTTACTTTTTATTTATGGAGGTATGCCTATATTTTATCGACTAAAATGGGAAATAGAGACAAAATAATAAAACCTATCGAATACTGAAAAAACTTGTAGTATAAATAGAGTAGAGAGGTTATATTTGGCGTTAATTGCGGAGCCCTAAGGCAGGGTATTAACGCTCAGCTTGTTTTCATCAAAATAAAAATAAAACGCTTAATTTCAATTTGTAAAACTAGTCACTAAAGCTTATTGTTAGATAATAGAAATACAAAATAATCAAAACCGTCACCACAAATAGCTGTTTGTATACTTCTCGGAACCAAATAAGAAATAATCTATTTAATTAACGATTTCCTTATCAACGCCATCGTTTGAATGAATAATATCTTGAAAAAAATAATTAATTTCAGCTTTGAATATGAAATCGTCTGGAACGGTAGCCACCGCGTCGCGGTTTTATCATCTTATTTACGACATTAATTCACTAACAATCAATTCGGGGCTATAAAATTCAAAAACGATAAGCAATTGAAGCGATGCTTAAACAAGAACAGTTGTTCTTTCTTTTAGTGTTGAGTAATAGACTGATACCAATAAAATGCGCTATGGAAGCTCGAGTTGTCGGTGGAGACTACGCGAGAATAGAAGATTATCCACATTCAGTATTTTTGAATATGGTTTGCGATCAGACCTGGATATGCGGAGCGTCGATTTTGAACCAGCAACTACTGTTAACAGCAGGGCACTGTGTGTTTCATTGCGAGAAGCATAGGCCAGGACATAGAATAGTGGCTTTGCTGGGAAGTGAAAATATAAAGAAGGTAAAGTACCTATAAGAAGCTGCCAAGAACCAAGATATGGTGCGATTTTACCAACGTGAGGAATATTCGTCCAATAAAGTATCATACGCCTCATTTGAAAACGTCACCTATTTGTCAGCCATCATTTACATAATTGATGGCTGTCAAATATGTGTCATTTTAAAATCGGTCGTTTTATAAATGATTTCTGACAAATAAGTTACGTTTTCAAATTAGAGCTATTGTATTTTATTCATAGAATATAATACTAAAAACAAATATTTTACTACTGATTATGGTTTTCTGACCAAAAGCAATTGTTGTGTTATTTGCATAGCCTAACAATGATAAACAACTCGCAACGGATGTTGATGCGGTATTCTTTAATAGATAGAGTGATTCAAGAGGAAGGTTTATATGTTCAATACTTTGCACCCGTGTACTTCATAAATTGAATCACAATAAGCGTCATTGTCTGGCTACGTAATCATTTATCGTCCTATAAAGAAAGAAAGCTATATTTATTTACGTAAACACGTGTACAGTTGCTTAGTATTTACAAACACTAGCAAAAGATGGTAATTTAATTAATTACATTTAGTTGGTATCAACATGTTTTACTGAAACTCGGCATGTAAATATGTAATGTCAATATTTTAATCTTTAATTTGAGCAAATAATTATAATTACTACGTCAGTAATAAAAAGTAACACAATCAATATAATTGTCCCAGTATATGATATAGATAGAGCCCAGTAGTAGTTTTTATTCATTAGGAATTTTATTTAAGATTTTAGGTGCTATACTTACGAAGCTGTTTTTAATAACAACGTTTTCGATGTGCTTAAGCACAGTCTTATCACCATTTCGTCGATTGCGTGTGACAGTATCGAATAAACGTAAAAGAGATGAGGATTACATTTGATAAATATAGCTACTTCTAGAATGTATAATGACGGAAGAGTCAAAATTTTGTGTCTGACGAAATATGGATTGCAACTGTCTGTAGTTTGCAGGCCAAACATCAATGTGGCTAAAAAGTGTAGGTCCTACAAAATTAACTCTCATAATTGTGTTTATATTCTAGGCACAAGTCAGAAGGGAAGCTCACGACTATATAATACATGAGGGATATAATGATGACGCAATCGAAAATGACATAGCAGTTGTGAAGGTGGATGTTGCTTTTACCTTCGGCAGAACAATAAAACGCGTTGTCATCCTAAATATTTGGCCGTATCGAAGCGATCCGGCATTTGGCTTTGTGGCAGGATGGGGTATGATTAACGTAAGTTTACGGAAAGCTTTGAATAAGTTAAGTTAGCCTGTAATGTTCCACTGCTGGGCAAAGACCTTACCTCAGCTATGAGGTAGTTTGAGCTATACTCCACCACGCGTGCTCAGTGCGAATTGGTTGAGGGGTGTTAAGGCAAGCGACAAAATATTCCTGTCAGATGTTATCAAGCCGCCTATAAGACCTCCTGCTAGCATTAACAACTAAATACTAATATCAACAGATACAGCCGGGACCACCAGATTAACGTACCTTCCGAAATACGGAGATGCTCGTAATATACGCCACTTATTTAAGTTACCATTTGTTCCGAATGGACACCCATCCAAACACGACTGCGCCGTAGGTTGCTTTATTTCGGTATCACTACCAAAGCGCGCTGCTACCACTGCGCTACGAGCACCTTTGAATATACACAGTCTGACCATAAATACTGTTACAATTAAAAATAAGAAAGACATTACATTTGAATTTGGAATCTGTCATTTTTATACGATTGTTACATTACATACATTTTATATACACTACATACATTTTATAATATTTTCCGATATTAAAATGGAGTGGGGTGATAAAGAGAACCGAATCGCTGTGATTGCATTACACAAAGTTAGCTATGGAGCCAAATGCAATTTTTAAAACTCCATACGCTTGCTATTATTCAAATGTTTGTGTACCGGGCTATCAATAGGTACAACGAGACCTCCTCTGTTTGTGACAGAGAAAGATCTGGCCGTCTACGTAGCGTTCGTACGAAAAAGGTGGTCAAAGCAGTAACGGAAAGAAATCGCAGGAATCCTTTCCGAAAGCAAAAGATTTTATCTCGGGAGATGAAGATAGCACCCAGAACCATGTCGCGTATTTTAAAAGATGACTTAGGACTTTCAGCCTATAAGAGACGCACTGGTCATTTTCAACTGATAATTTAAAAAAGAATAGGGTGGTTAAATCGAAAAAACTACTGAAGTGGTAAGCAAAGGGAGGTCACAGAAAAAAAATGTTTAAGGATGAGAAAATCTTTACAATAGAGCAACATTTTAACAAACAAAATGACCGTATTTATGCTCAAACCTCTAAGGAAGCTTCCCAATTAGTCGGCAGAGTACAACGTGGGCATTACCCGACTTCAGTGATGGTTTGGTGGGGTGTTAGCTATAAAGGAGTGACTGCAGGCGCGGTCGCAGCCTCAAATTTTGGAGGGGGTCACTCACTCACTACACTAATAAAAAAACGGCTAAGTGCGAGTCGGACTCGCCCACTGAGGGTTCCGTGCCAACTTTAACTGAATTAGGGATCCACTTACTTCCACTAAGCTAAAATACCTCAATATTTTGTTGACAGCAAATATAACTTTGTTTTTCATAGTGTTTGTATGAAAAACAAAGTTATGTTTGCGGTCGTTGAAAATGTGCTTTATCACAAAAACTACTAGTTCGATCCCGTCTAAACCAATTTTCGTTGAAAGTACACTCGCTTAGTTTAGAAGTTAAAGGGGGGGGGGGGGAGACGCCCATTTTACCCCTTTGGAAGCGTATATCTCGCAAACGTTACACTTTTATAGAAAATTGTTTTAAGAACCTCTATTTCATTTTTCAACCAAAATTTTTTTTGGTTTTAGTTTCATGTATGGTAGCCCCCCTTAGAATTATGGTTAAGGGGTTAACAGGATACATCTTCATACTGAATTTCAACAGTGTGAGGCTTAAAGTTACAGAATAAAATTGCTGTGTCATACAGGATAGACAGACAGACTTGACGAAACGTTTTTTGCCATTCGGCTACGGAACCCTAAAAACTGGCCAAGTGCGAGTCGGACTCGCGCACTGAGGGTTTCGTGCCAACTTTAACTAAATTAAGGCATGTTGGCAGCAAATTTAAGTTTGTTTTTCATAGTATTTGTATGCAAGACAATGTTATATTTGCGGTTGTTGAAAATGTGCTATATCTCAAAAAGTACTAGTTCGATCTCGTTGAAACTAAAGTTCATTTAAAGTGTTTGTTAGTTAAGCACTACATTGTCCTATTTTTAATTTTTCTAGTTTAATTCAAAAGTTAGGGGGGGGACACCCATTTTACCACTTTCGAAGCGTCTATCTTACAAACTTTTGACTTATGATAAAATAGTTTTAGAAACCTCAATGCTATTTTGAGACACCTATATAGACACATTTTTTGCCCAAACCACATGCATAGGTTTGAGCAAAAAAAAAATTTTTTTTTAGTTGCAGTCATTATTTTTTGTATAGCATTTGTAAAGCGGTAATCAAGTAACATCTGTATACTGCTAATATTTTTGGAATAAAGTGGCTGTGACATGCGGACGGACAGTCAGACAGACTTGACGAGACTATAAGGGTTTCCGTGTATTGCCATTCGGCTACGGAATCCTAAAAAAAGGTAGCTGGAATAAAATAATAAGAAGACAGCCTTTATTTTGAATCTTTATCATAGAACAATCTTTATCATAACAACGCCTATCGATTTTGCTAGGATTAACAAAACAACGTAGTTTGGTTCCTTGTTTCTAAACTAAAGGTCATTTTCAAGTTTTTTTGGACATCGTACGCATAGTTCATAAAACCAATACTAGATGTCAGCAAACTAAAAATGTATTACTGTTCCTGTTTCCTTTTGTTTTTTGGAAAATTTCTGAGATTTTTTAATTAGGCTTTTGATTTTGGGGGGGGTCATGTCCCCTGTGACCCCCCCCCCCCTTCGGACCGCGCCTGAGTGACTGAGCCATATTTTTGTGAAAAAGGTATCAAAACGTCGCCACAAGAGTATCAAGATACCATTCTTGAGAAGGTAGTTACGCCCCTTAACAACACCATGTTCAATAACCAAGCATGGTCTTTCCAACAACACTCGGCGCCGGGTCATAAAGCTCGGTCCACGCAGTCTTGGTTAGAAGAGAACGTTTCGGTCTTCATCAGAGCTGAAGACTGGCCGTCGTCTAGTCCCGATCCTAATCCGCTGGATTATGATTTATGGTCAGTTTTAGAGAGTACGGCTTGCTCTAAACGCCATTCTAATTTGGAGTCCCTAAAACAATCCATACGATTGGCAGTGAAGAATTTTCCCATGGAAAGAGTGCGTGCTTTTATTGATAACTGGCCTCAACGTTTAGAGGACTGTATTGCAGCCAATGGAGACCACTTCGAATAAGCTTTTTATATTTATTAATTGTTTTATATTTATGTATAAAACTAACACACTGAAAGTAATAAATATTATTTGCATTTGAAAAAAAAATCTTTGTGACAATATTTATGGCAAGACTAGGTACATATAACAAAAACTATAAATAATAGAGCCCAGATGATGAGCCATCGGTTGGTGGCTGCCAAAGTCACCACCTTCACTTGACAACTTTTCGTACGTTATACTTATATGGAATTGCCTCGCCAAACTGCTCGCGTGGTTGTAGCTACGCTAACGACCTGTGGCTACAACATCACCTTTTGCGCATTAAGTACTAAAAAAACTGGACCTATCCACCGGTGGCTCGTCTGCGCAAACACTAACGGCCTAACCACAAATTAATAAACAAGGTAACTGTGACGCTCACGTATCAAAAGGCCGCCGGCGGTCGCATAAACAAAAGCATAACAAAAGACTGTTGATAAACACATTCGTGAGGATTTAAATTCACGTAAAATGTACGTCACCTTCATGTCATTTGACTTGATTGACGTTGATATTAAACTGGTCGTATCATATTTAAACACTTTTACAAATCTAGTTTAATTATTTGTGGTAGGTATGGCTGATATATTTTAACATAAGGTCAGAGGTGGAATTGTGTAAAGCAATCGTATTCATTTGACAGTTCAATACGTACGATATGATCTGTCAAACCCTTTGTTCTTCGCCATTTGACAGATCATACCGTAGGTTTTGAATTGTCAAATGAATACGATTGCTTTACACAATTCCAGTTCTGAGCTGGAATTGTGTAAAGCAATCGTATTCATTTGACAGTTCATAACGTACGGTTTGATCTGTCAAACCCTTTGTTCTTTGCCGTTTGACAGATCATACCGTACGTTTTGAATTGTCAAATGAATACGATTGCTTTACACAATCGCACCCCTGGTCAAATAAAACTTTTTAGCTCACGGTTTTTGAAAGAAATTGTAAACAAATTAATGGTTTGTTTATATCATTATCAGGATACAGTACCAATTAGATCAATGAAATTAATGTCTGTCAATCAAAAGATGAGATCGCACAGGCTTTGCGATAGCATACTGGGGCCTCTACTGCCTGGTATGTTTTGTGCGGGCAGTATGGCTGCCAATGACCCACACGCGGCTCAGTAAGTATTGACTGAAACTACTAAAGAAATACACAATCAGGGCCTCAATTCTCATGCAGTTCGCAACCGACAAAAGTTCACGGATTGAAATAACAGCGTCACGCATTTGGATTTCTTTTGTGTCGTAGTTTTTTTACGTGTTTCATTTACATGTTTTTTTCCGGTAAAACAGTAAAACTCTGAATAGAATTACCAAAAAAAAGTTTGATTAACGCGAGAATCTGGGCCCAGATACCCATTGCCATCTCTCTGCATTACATAAAGGTTTGACTGGCAGACAATGCTTTCGGCATTAAGTGAACTTTTGTACCCCATTATTTGTGCGATAGTGTTTAAATAAATAATCAGAAACAGTATGGCTTGGTTATAACAATTTTGTACGGACAACAGTACGTCAAGGTGAACACTGCGCTGCGGTACTAGTAGTATTATATTATCTGGGGCTGCGGTATCTTATGCAGTTGTAATAATGACTAGTTTGTTACATAATAAAATGGCTGTGACATATGGACGGACAGACAGACGGACGGACAGACATACAGACAGACTTGACGAAACTATAAGGGTTCCGTTTTTTTGCCATTCAGCTACGGAACCCTAAAAATGAGACATTTACATATGAACAATTTAAAAATTAAGAACAACTTGAATATCTTAATAAGTAATCACTATCAGCTAGGGTACCTCATGAAATAATCAAATGCAAATGAGCTCTACTGTTGGAACCCTCCAAGGGAATGTATTAAATTATTATTTACACCGCAATTTGCGACTGCTGCTAAGTCTTGCATTGTGTGAGTGGTCTTAAACCTATGGCAAACAAATAAGATACTTTTAAATTTACTACTTACGTCCTAGTAAAATTCTGAATTGTCTATAAATATTCTAGTAAGATGGTGAGAGAGGTACCAATTTATTCGAGTTTCTCAGTTTTTTAATGAACATTTAGCAACCATCTCACCCGATGGTAAGTTGGTCAAGTTCTTTTAATATATTTTCTTATCTTTTCAGGGGAGACTCCGGCAGTGCTTTGATGTATCAAAACATTTATCAAATAGGCCTTGTATCATTCAAAGTGAAAGCTCATCCAGCATTGATGGTGTATACCAATTTGACATATTACTACAAATGGATAAAAATGAGCGCTTTAAGATTACATTGCAGGGGATAAGTTTAACACCTTCAGTGTATCCACATAAGCAGTCTGCTGACCAAATGCAACATATACATCCTATAATACCTATTTTGATGTTTTGACAGATCTTTTGTATTATGTACTTACCTAAAATTAAGATTGTAAAAATTTTGACTTCAGTTATTTTTTTATATCCTATAGAAACTTAATTAAATAAAATTAAAAATGTGCTGTGACTAAATAAATAAATATAATGTAAAAAAAAAATATATATTACTATATTTAATAAACATAAATAACAATAGAATTTGTAAATATTACTAACACTTTTTTAAGATATATTGCCAGTGCTGCCAGATCCTGTACCAGTTGCTGCTTGACATTCTTTCTCCGTCACATGTGAAGGGGGATGTTCCAAAACATTATCAATCAGTCCAAAGATTTTTGCTTCGCTTGGAGACATGAAATTATCACGCTCCATAGATGACTGCACCTTTTCAATAGGGAGACCCGTATGTCTTACATATAGACCGTTAATCTGAGCCTTGAGTTTTAATATCTCTTCAGCCTGAATTTGGATGTCGGTGGCTTGACCTCTAACGCCGCCGGAGGGCTGGTGAATCATAATCCTCGAGTTAGGAAGAGCGTGTCGCATACCAGGGGCACCAGCTGCCAGAAGTAAGGATGCCATACTACAAGCTTGTCCAACACACCAAGTGGCAACAGGAGGTGTGATGTACTGCATAGTGTCATATATACCAAGGCCAGCCGTCACGTTGCCACCAGGAGAATTAATGTACAAATGCACAGGTTTTTTACTTGATTCTGATTGCAAGAACAATAACTGGGCTACAACTAGGGAGCTAACGTCGTCGTTTATAGGCCCCATGAGGCAGATAATTCGTTCGCGAAGAAGTCTTGAGTAGATGTCGTAGGCTCGTTCACCTCTGCCAGTTTGTTCCACGACGATTGGTATCATGCCCAGTAACGCCGGTCGGGTCGTAGAAATTGACCTTTGAGAAAAACTTGACCTTATCGAACTGATTGAGCACGCCGTTCGCCTCAATTGACGAATGTAATTTAGAGCCATCGTGTGAGATCAGCAGATTCTTTGTAACAAATAACTCTATCAAAGTAACCAAAACCTGGCACCAATATTCACTTTGTTCTGGCGCGTTATAAAAAGTTATTATAGTTTTAAGAAAACAGCTATCACTGTTTTGTCTTTCAACAAACAAACTTAACACCGTAAGGTCATACGATTAAAATAATATTTTCGTCTATAAAACAAAAACTGGACTAAACGAAGTTGAATTGGGTATGGTTTTGTTAAAACAAGAAGACCACACAAAACAAAAATTGTCCCCGAACCGAATCTTCTTCTTCTCGACGGACGATATATTTTTTTTTAAATACTAATTTAACGTCTTGGGCTGTACGCCATACAGACTATTCTTCATTTTTATTTTCATTTTTCAACACTCTTACACTAAACTAACCTAACTTAACCTAACTCATTGAAATGCGAGGTGGTCCGCATTCTAATGCTCAAAAAGGAAGCTAAGCGCAGGAACAACGATCCGGGTAAGACGGCGCGATTAGAGCTCGCTTCACCATAATTCTCACTTTAACTTCATTGTTTTTTTCGAAAGCACTAATTATCATGAAAATTCCACCACACAAACACAATAATTGACCCGAAAAAAACAATTTCTAAAATGAAGAAATATGGTCCATCCTTCCCTTTTCGTTTCCCGCGCAAAACCCGACGGACGATATTTTTTTTTTTTAATACAAGTTTAACGTCCTCGGACAGAGCCATACAGACAATTCTTTATTAATGAGTTCAATATTTACACTTAACTACAAAACTAACACTAAACTAGCCTAACCTAACCTAACTCATTGAAATGCGGGGCTGGCGTTCGCATTTCAATGCTCAAGAATGAAGTTTAGCACGAGAATAACGATCCGAATCAGAGGGCGCGATCTGCGATCAGAGCACGCTTTACTTTGTTTCCTCCTTTGTCTTCATTGTTTTCTTCAAAAGCACACATTATTATGATGATTCCAACACAAAATCACAATAAATTACTAGAAAAAACCAATTACTAAAATGAAGAAACAAAATCCAACTTCCTCTTTTCGTTTCCCGCGCTAAACTCCCGACGGACGATAAAATTGACATTGACACTGTCATTTTTCTTTTGATTGTGAAAAAGGCAAAAGCATGTTTGTTTGCAACATTTTTTATCCTAAGTTCAAATGAACACAATATTTATAGTATTTTATCTTCTTTTATAATCCTAAACAATATTAAAATATAATATCCTATTATATCTGTTATTTATATTAATACTTCTATTTTTCACTAATCCATCTCCTTTAACCGTTTTTTTAATCATCTCCGATTCCCAACCTTTCTGTAGTAGCTAAACGCAAACCGCGCGAGCCAAAAAAAAAAAACATTTCAAAAATATTTATAATAGAATTTTAAACTCATAATTTAAACAAAGAATCACTATCTCTTTATCCTTACTGTAAAAAAAAATCATACAAATACTATCGCCAGGGACAATAATTTTATGGTAAAAATTATGCTATCTTTTTCACACATCGTCTACGAATGTGCTGTTGATCACCAACAGGCAGATTTTTCGTTGGACGGCTGGACTGAATTCGCTTATTTTTTTAGTTTGTTATTATCAGGTTCATAAAAAAGAAAAAAAAAACCATGACCGATTTTCATGATTTTAACTTTGTCAGATTCGTCACCGTTCGGAATAAGATAATAAATAAGATCGGGCCGTGGGCGAAACAAAGTTTGCTGGGTCCGCTAGAACCTTTAAAGAAAATAAATATTGTTAATATAGCTTCTAAGAGATTTATGGGAGCAATATAAAGTAGATTTTTAATGAACGAATTTAAATTGGTTTTATTTATTTATTCAGTCGATACATTGTTCCAGTAACATAATTGGTGGTATCAGTGGCACTCTCATGGCATGTAGTTAAGTGCAATCTTAAAACTTTATATAAAATCATCATAGTTTAATACAAACATAATACTCAGGCATGTCTTTTAAGCTCAATAATTATTTTCAGGCACTTAAAATAAATTATCACAATTCTTAATGAATATGCTTACACTAATATTAATAATATGTACAAAATAAACTTATATTCTTGAAATCTTGATTTTATTTTGGCTGCCGGCGTCTTAATTTCATTAGAGCTTCTTGCCTTTTCTTTTCAATAAGGGTCTTGATGTCAACATTAGTATTTATTGTATCATGGTATTTTTGTTCAGCTTGAGTACTATGTGTAATTGTAACTAAATTACTGAGACTTTTAGGAGCTGATGAACTGGGTATCTTGGGTTGGAATTTGGTATTCTTTGCAATATCCTGGGCAGGCTGTTCTGGCACTGATTGTGTGGATCTTTGTGAAGAGGTGAATGGTAGTTGTCTTTTAGCTAGCAATTTCTCTCTGGCCATCTGATGTTTCCTTTTTATTTCATCCTGTGTACACCTGATAGGTGAGTCTCCAGCAGCTGAAAGATAACAAAAGAATAAATCAAAACAAAAGCATTTCTTCTTATGCCATGGAATATGCAGTCAATGTTTATGATGAAGATGTAGACATGATATTTGTTCAAGTCTTTAATCCTTCACATTGTTGTTTACCAACAATATTTTGTTTACACAGCCAGTTTTGGCTGATAGGTAGCTAAAGTCTCACTCAGCATGTTGCTGTAATGTAACATTCGGGTTGAGCAGGGATTACTAGAGTTAGCAGTTTGGCTTACTGTACTGACCAGTAAAATTATACTGCAACATAACATTATGTTATGATAAAATGTTACAAGTAAGTCGCCATCATTAGATATAAATAAACTAAAAGATCATAGGTGCCTTAACTTACCCATTGTCTTATCATCACTTTTGAATGGCATTGAATTGTATCGACCAAAAACCATTCCGCTAGTAGATGGTTTATTGGAGTCAACTGATGGTGATTCTGGCATGGAACTATACCGCCCAAATACTGATTTGGATGAGGGACTTCCTTCATGGACAATCAATTCTTTGAGAGTCCAATCAGATGATTCAATTCCAGATTTTAGTCTACATTTCTTTGAGGATAAATTTCCTTTAATTTGCATTTGTGTTAGCTGCTCTAATGCACTATCGTTTAGGTTACCAACAAAACTATCAAATGAATCATTTCCAAGCTTGGGTGACTCAAATTTTTTCACTTTACTTACGGCTGGTGATTCTAATTTTATACTGTTTAAAATAGCATCCATTGAATCTTGGTCTATTTTGAAGTCAGTACTGGGCCTTATGTTACTTTTGTAATGTGATTCATAACATGTCCGTTTAGGAGAAGTTGGTCTACATTCTAACAAATTTTCCTCTACTATTTGACTGGCTTTTAAAAGACATTCATTCATTGAATCATCCGATTCTAGAGCATTATCATTTTCAGGCTTAGAAAATTTTGAACTGAGCACATTTTTTCGTAGACACCTAGAAGTATTTCTTATCCCTGTTTTCGGAGAATGGTCTGGTGAATCATTAAAAATATCTTCTTCACTTCCAGATTGAATTGCTTCTGTTATAACAGGCTGTGACTTTTTCTTCATCAACTCTGGTAATTTTTGGTTCAGTTCCAATAATTCTTGAAATAGTTCAGTCTTTTTGTGAAAAATCTTCATAGGTCTACGCTTAGGAGGTTGTTTCTCTATGACTTTGGGACGAAGTGATTTCTTTGATTTTCGACTAAGTGGAGTAGAATTCTTTGACCGTGAATTTGCTGCGTGACCTGATTTAGGGGTATAAAAGTTCCAAACAACATCAGTTTCACCTTCCGCACCATCTTGTGTGCAAAGAAATGGCACAGGACTAGAAGCATCCGAGTCATACATTGAATCACTATCTCTAGATGGTGAATTGACGTGATGTTCTGGAGTGGAACAGGAAATAACTAAAATAATAAAAAAAACTAAAAATGTGAGGTTATGTATAGGTATAGGTAATTGCATTCCAATATTTTTGTTTTTAAGCAAGAGAAAAAAATAAGCACTGAATGAACAGCGTAATAAGAGACGATAAGATAACACAGCTGGATAAACAAACTGTAAAATACAAATCAATACAAACCCTTATTTTTACTCTTAGTAGCTACCATTTTTAATTTATTTTTACTCATAAGTAGGTTTTCAACTTCAGTATTAATTTAAAATCTAGAAGTACTAGAATTTATTTTTGTATTCATCACCAAGAAAAAATGGAAAGTCCAGTCGAAAACAAGTTAGAAAAGAACATAGTATTCCTCTATGAAAAGAACTCGAAATAGGTACCAAAACGAAACGAAAAGAACGTTGACGTTGACATTCATCTGTGATTTTAGTTCGGCAGAAATGACAGCCCAGTATCATTCATTCTTTCTTTTAAATAGGTGTCCATATCATATAGGATATTATATAGACACCTTTTAAGTAAGTATATGCTAGCTTTATCAATTTGAGCTCAAACTCAATTGAGTTCAAACCATCGAAGTTAGAACACGATTACGGGCTAGCTAACCGATCGATGATAGTGATGTGCCGTTTTTGGGAATATTCTCAAATAATATTCCCGAGTAAAATTCCGGCAAATTTTCCCAAAACTTTAAATATTTACCCTATGTGTAAAAAATACTTTATTTTTGTACATTTGTTGTCCAACAAGCGTTAAATACATCATCATCATCATCATTCTCAGCCAAAGGACGCTTTCCACAGCGACCTATCACTAGTGGTCTGCATCCAGTTTGATCCTATCCTGCGATCTTTTTAAGGTCATCTGTCCATCTTGTTGGTGGACATCCTACGCTGCGTCTTGTGCCCTGCCCATTGCCACTTAAGCTTACTGATTCTCAAAGCTATGTCCGTTACCTTACTTATTCTACTTATCTCCTCATTTCTGTATATATCGTATGTCATCACTGGTAACACACACTGGCTGAAGACTTTCGTCTTTAGACACTGAGGTAGATGAGATGAGAAGACACTCTTGCGTAATTTCCCGTACGCTGCCCAGCCGAGCTAGATCGATTTCGTCGATTGACCTCTTTCTCGAAGTTGGACTTACCCAATTGGATCACTTGTCCCGGGGAAACGTAATCGTCGATAACTTCGAAAGTTGAGGTCCGAATGGATACTGGAGTGGGTACAACAAGGGAACTCGACATAATTTTCGTCTTCTCCATGTTCATTTTAAGACCCACATGTTTGAAGACTCAGGTCAAGGTCTTCGAGCATAGTGCCAAGATCGTCCAGCGTCTTTGCCACAACGACTATATCATCGGCAAATCGGAGGTGTGTGATGTTTTCGCCATTAACATTGATGCTGATTCCATCCCATTCCAGAAGTTTGAAGGCGTCTTCCAATGCCGCTGTAAACAGTTTCGGAGATATAACATCTCCCTGTCTCACACCTCTCCGCAGTGGAATTGCCCTCGTGTTCTGCTCCTGTTCTCGAACCGACATGGTGGCGTTATTGTAAAGGCACTTTAACACCTCTATATACCTATAGTCTATGTGGCACTGCTGCAGAGACTGAAGCACCGCCCAAGTTTCGATCGAATCAAAGGCCTTCTCATAGTCCACAAACGCTAAGCATAGAGGCATATTATACTCCTCTGACTTCTGTATAATTTGCCTAAGCGTATAGATGTGGTCTATGGTACTTTAGCCTTTTCGGAAACCGGCTTGTTCGGGAGGCTGGAAGTCATCAAACCTACGTGCGAGACGATTCGTGATGACCCTTGAAAACAGCTGGTAGACATGGCTCAGGAGTGAGATGGGTCTATAGTTCTACAATAAGGTTTTGTCTCCTTTTTTGAAGAAAAACACCACCACACTCCTGTTCCACGCCTCGGGTGTGATGCCGTCCAGCAGAACGGAATTAAAGAATCTCTGAAGGACTTTAAGTACCGGTGTTCCACCCGCCTTCAGAAGCTCTGCTGCCTCGTCGTTTTTGAGTTGTTTAAGGGCCATCCTAATCTCGTAGAGGCTGATGTCCGGGATGTCTTCGGTGTAGTGTTGGGTCAGGATAGCTCATGGATCTCTGACCTCCTGGGTCCCTCAAAACCTCTGCTTTCGTCGACGCTACATTGCCGTCGTCCGTCTTAAGCTTCGTCAACAGGCTTTGCCCAATAGACATGTTCCTTGCAAACACTTTGGAGCCTTGGTTCCGCTCTATCGTTTCTTTAACACTATTAGTGTAAAAGCAACGGATGTCGTGTCGCAGGGACTTCCATATTTGTCTATTGAGCTGCCTGTAGTTTTCAGCATTTACGGAGGTCTGTAGTGCCATAGATCGACGTTTTGCCATAAGGTCGAGAGTGTGGACTGACAGTTTTTGAGGTCTATTTTTACGGCCAGGCCTAAAAAACTTAGACCCCACCGTTTGGACAGTTTCCAAGAATCCGTTGTTTATTTCGTCCACTGATACGCAATTCTTCAGGCAATCGAAGCGGTTTGACAACTCGAGTTGAAAGATTTCGGGATTTTGGATATGAGCACGAGTCGGTCGGAGCGTGGACTTCAGGCGGGACCTTTTCAATTTGACATTGATATTCAATGTGCCTCGAACCATTCGGTGATCGCTACCGGTTTTCACCCTGTTGATCACGGAGACATCATTGAATAACCGTCTCTTGGAAGTCATGATGAAGTCAATCTCGTTTTTCGTATAGCCATCGTGACTCAACCAGGTCCACATCCTTTGAGGCGGCTTCTGGAAGAAAGAGTTCATCGCAAATAGTCCCTCCTTCTCCGGAAAGTCGGCCAGCCTCTGTCCCCTCGCGTTCCTTTGCTCGTATCCAAAGGGTCCCACCCTCAACTCATTCTCGCTTCGCTTGCCCAGTTTAGCGTTGAAGTCCCCCATGTATGGCTCTACTTACGTCCTCATACATTTCCTCCACCTCTTTATCCGAGTGTGTCGAGGTCGGTGCATATACCTGTATGACCTTCAGCGAATACCTCTTGGATATTCTGATTATAAGGTATATCACCCTGCTCGACACACCTCGATGGTCTCGATATTGTTGACGAGGGACTTGTGAACGAGAAACCCAATACCACCTTGGGACTTCTGTTGGTTACCTTCCCAGTAGTAGAGCAGGTTGCCGGACTGTAGAGTTATCGTGACCTCGTCCTCTCTACGGACTTCTGATAAACCCATTATGTCCGAGTGTAACCGGCCAGTTCGAGCAACTTCTCGTCTGTCCTCAGTGCGCACACATTATAAGTTACCAGGGCCAGTTGTTGTCGGGGGTGGCACCGCGATCGCCTCCGGGGATTCTTAGCACCCCCTGCCCCGCCGTTACCGTGACCGCTACCAAAGTCAGAAATAGCAGGGCTGCCGGAGACTGGGGCCTGGTTTTCTGGTGTACTATCATGTGAGGGAATTTTGCCAATACTCGCCACGCTTGGCTGGCGGGTTAGCGAGCGCAGAGGCGCAGCCCCTTGCAGCTGTGACGCTGCTGCCCGTCACAGTCCAATATTTAGCTGCGCCTTATATTGGTCGCCAGAGCCTCGTCTGTATAAACAGGACGCACCACGTGAAGGTGAGTTTGGCTTGGAGCTTTAGGTCTTGGTCAAGCTCCCTTACGTCCCAAGCGTTAAATACGCCATTACATAAATAATTAATAAGATAATTAATTACGCTTCTTACCTGAAATTTCCCAATATTCCTGGTAATTTACAATAAATTACCAATGTTTTCGAAAGTAAATAAAACAAAAATTTAAAAAAAAACGGGCAAGTGCAAATCGGACTCGTGCACAAAGGGTTCCGTATCTACTTTACTAAGTATGTACGCATTTTTATTGCCCTTACATGTCCTGTAACAGTTTTGGACAAAACATAATCTAACTACTGATTACTAACCATGATAAGAAGATATAGTTAGTAATTGGGATAACTTACTTACTACGTCAAGTAATTGAAAAAGTAGTTTGACATTTCGTTTACTATCTACAATCTGTAATGTGTCAACGGCATGTTGATGACGTCGATGGCAGAATAACGCTTATGAATGTTAACTGCCGATGTGTTGAAGGCGTGTCGACGGCTTGCTGATGGCGATAAAACGAGTCTATAATGTCGAAAAGACCTAAAGATGCGTTGACGGCGTGTGAACGGCGTGTCGATGACTTATGGATGGGGGAAAGACCATGTAAAAAATAGCGACCGATGTGACAGCGTATCGACGACATGTCGACAGCGTGACAACGGCATGTCGATTGCGAACTGAAGCTTTGAATGTTAAGTCCCTATCGCCTTGCAGCATACTTTGCAACCTAAGAATCGCTGTTAAGTTTTAAAGATCTTACTTTCTGAAAGTTTTTCATTTTTGTGTCATTGGAAACTTTGGGAAAATTTCCGGAACATTGGGAATATTCCCAGTAATTTGCCGTGAGTAAATTACTGGAAATTGGGAATATTAATCAGCGGCCATTACTATCGATGACATGACAGTGACGTGACGTTGACATATACTCTATGCGTTGTTATTTTGACATATCGGCTGTCTGTCCGTGGTCTGTCCTTTCTTTTAGTGACACGGGTTTCTATTATTAATCTAGTCCGTATTTTATTTATCAGCTACCAATAATTTAGTGGATAACTCCGCATAAACCTATTGGAGGCGACACTGTCTAGCTGCAGCACGCAATTGACGACGCTCTTGCGGCACCGCGGGCCGCGGCTCGTGACTTGATGCTTGGCAAGGCAATCAGCCAGCCCAACAATCCAACTTCAGCCAGTTGTGTTACCACCTACGTTCCGTTCGGACGTATGTTAAATCCTGTCGTGGTCGCGATGCTACTTCGGAAGTGACATTTACAGTGTAAAGTGTAAACGAACTTGTGCAAAATGTTGGCTGACGGCGAAATTGTTGGTGATGGGTCGTGGAACCTCACTATCTACGTCACCGACTTGAACGAAAAACGCACTATGGTCGTGAAAGGGGATATGCACATTGGTGGAGTTATGCTGAAACTTACTGAGAGCTTTGGTAAAGATTCTTTCTTTATTGCTTTTTTGCCATAGCAATGATTCATTTCCTCTGCTAGATGGAATTTATGGAATGAGTCACACATGTATTTGTTGGTATTAAGTAATTAAATTCAATTGCTCAGCTTTATTTTATCATAATGCTATTCCTCAAATAAGTATTATATTTATTCATTAATAATAACAAACACCTCATTACAAACATGGTAGTATGCTTTGTTACTATGCATAACACTCTTTCTTGATATTTTTTTATGTAAAGGTTCTTAAAATATATGAAAATGCTGATATCTATAGAAAATTATTAATGAAATAACTATATAATTACTAGAATATCCCTATAATACTCACTTAGACAAATAAAGAATAAACAATGCAGGCAAACATGGCAGAAAAAAGCTGTATGCTTGCTTGGTTGCAATCACTATATTATTTATTATGAAACTAGAGATCCCTTGCAACTTCCTCCATGCATTTCGAGTTTGCTCCCTCCCCTCCTGTCGCAGTGTGATGTACTTTAGCTTAAAGCCTTCCATGATAAATAAGTTCTCTGTCACAAACATTTTTTTTTAAATTGGTCCTGTAGTTCCTGAGATTAGCCCATTAAAACAAACAAACTCTTCAGGTTTAAGTATGGATTTCAAACTAAACTTTATTATTTTGGACTATTCTGGAACTGTGTGGGTTAGTTTAGTTAATTTTATTTAAACTCGTCAAAGTAAACGCTATTTAACTAGAACTCTGTGGAATAAATATGATGTAATGGACTGTGTAATTTCTGCTGATTCTTATATTTTTAAATAAGAATAACATTATGTTGTATTAAATATTATATTTCATAAGCTCATAGATACATACTTGAAAATAGAAAACATTCAAGTGTTTGTAACTATACTTATTTATAAATGTAGCGTGTAACTTGTTTCCATCATAATTATGTACTAGAGCACAGCTATCTAGTTAAAAACATTCCATTGCCTTATCAAGAGTGACTAGATACATTAGCATTATCAATATTCATATTCGTCATTCTTCGGAAGCCAATACAGCCTGACAACTGGTTCTGGTAATAAATAAAAGCAGTTTGAAAGAGCAAGAGAAAGAGACATTGCAATTAGAGCGAGAGGGGAGATGCGCGTACGCAAACACGCGTCCTTCGCGGGCAAAGCTGAGGCAGGTTTTTTGTGTACCTTTGCTTCACAGGTGAACTGCCTATCAAATATTTGGGCACTTCTTACCATTAAATCAAGTCCACTGCTGCTAACTGGACAAAACTTTGGTCAGAGATAAAAATGTTTTGTTAAAATAATATGGGTAAATTCTACAGGTAAAATTCACCTGACATGGTCATATTTATTCATAATGGATGATTTGATGGCCAATAAATAGCAACTTTTTCCTCATAACAAATCACCAATCCATATTACTTACCTACAATAGTATTGCACAAATCCAATGCCTACTACTAATGTTAAGAATTCGGAAATCACCTACGCGAATTCGTCTCGATACGTAACTTTCAAAATGGCGCCCAATATTCGCCCACAGTATCCAGAAACTGGATTAAATTATTCAAATTTAATATCTTGTTTCTTCACATAAGTACAACTGATACAATTTGGCGTAATCTTTGTCAAACAGTAGTAAAACTAGTTTCGTTCCTAACCAAAAAAAAAACTAGAACTTGTGGTTTCAACTTTTGATATCATCCAATTCTGACTATTCATCTTTATTCAACCTCGTACAGAATCCATATGCTAGGTCATCAGAATCAGTCAACTACAGTCTAAGAATATTTTTTCATGTGTCCAACACATTTGAATACCTAGTTCGTCTTCTCAAGTTATTCACGACCTCTTTGAACGATGAACCTTAACTATGGAATGAATTATCAACTTGTTACACTGGCCAGAGATAACGAGTAATTAATGCTCGTTAAAGGAAACATCCGAGCTCCCAGACGTCATTTTACATCAATAACTGACCGTCATCGCCTCCTTCTATTTATTACTGAATGGGACGATAGACATGCCTATTTTGGTTCTCGGTGACGCAACAAGACTGTTTAGATAAAAACATGTAAATAAACACATAACTCCTGCTGACATTTAAAAACAGTAGTTTTAAAATCCCTGCCCTGATAACTAAAAACAAGACCGAGCAGCATTGGTTGAGGAAAATAATAACATTAGTAATGATGTCATCAAGGTAAGCCATATTTTCACAAAGCAAAGGTAATGTACTATATTGTACAGGTACGCAAATATTCTAGATGATAAACAATAACATGTTATTTTTTTAAGTGTAACCGTTAAAAATACGATGATTCTGTTCTGTATTTCTTCAAGATAAAAAGGAGCTAATTGCTTACCAAACAGAAGCTTATCGAATTCAAAACAAAGACATCTTTCAAAATATCTTAATGGCAGATGCGTTTGCGCATGTTCCGAGAAGCCGCCATGTCAGACCGAGTTTCCGGCGCCTCCCCCCTTCACATCGAGTGTAGATAACGTCTTATCATCCGCTCATTGTTCCTCTATTCTGATGAGGTACTTGACCAATCAGTAACTACTCAAAAGGGCATCAACCTGATGATATTTTTAGCGTACCCAGTAAACATCCCAAGAGCTAAATAATTCCAATAACGGAGATGGTTTTGTCAGCAAAAATCGTTATAAGTTCATTAGGAAACATTCCAGGTAATTCTCGCATCGTACTTACCTACCCATGCTCTGAGAAGAGAATTTTACCAAATTAGTAATCGGAGATTACATATAAGGGACTTACTAAGCCATTGTGCTGCAGCTTTTTAGGAAACCGCATAAATCCTTCTAAAGCCACCACATCCTATTTTGGGACTGTTGGCTGTATAAGGACGACTTCCATAGCACCATATCGTCTGAACAAGCGTTACTGCTATCAGGAATCCATTGTAACGAGTGGAGGGGTGTGTGAGCTATCGCTGAACGTGGGGAGATAACTGTGGCAGCCAGTTCGTAATAATAAGCCGTGTTTCAATGTGTCCTCGTTGTTGATAGGACCCGCATTACTCGAGCTGAGCAGACGCCAATTTATAAATCCATTGATACAGATTACGCGTACCGCACTTACTCATTCATTCTGTATTCCTTCACCTTCCAAGTTCGTGCAGTTATCCTGCAAAGTGCACCCGATGTTGACGTATACGAGTGTCACCAACTAAGGTCCGCGGCAGCCGGACACTAACGGTTGTTCGCATTCCGATTTTCTCTTCTAGACACCGACTAATTGCTGTGTTCTTCTTACACCTCTGCGGTTTCAATGCATCAAATTCGCAATGCCATTGACGAATCGCAAATGAAAATAAATTCCGCACTCTCTGATATTGCGACTCTAGCACATTACGTCTTCAACGAAACGAATTTGCGAAACTTTTGATAGAATCCAAGAAATCTTAGAGATGCTTAGCGTCTAATTACCAGTTTGTGAAACTTTCATTAGAATCCAAGAAATATTTTTAGGTATTTAGCTTCTAATGGTAATCAACTAACCATATAAAGTGTGTCCCCAAATATTTCAGCTCCAATCTCTTAGGAAGCTACGATACTTGTCACGTCCGAACGCTTCACCTCCTTAGCTTGTTACATTAACCATTTACAATGCGGGATAACCAAATTGAATCAGTAAGCGAATACAATAAATTACAGCGACGCAACTGCGCAATTGAGAGTTTGCTAAGACGCTAGAACAGACTCCGTTTATTCAAAGCAGCTTCATATAACCATAATGTGATGATATCTTTACAAAGTCATCCATATTAATGTCTCATTCCTTTCCAGTGACTAATGAAAATCAAATAGTCATCACGTTATATGTAACGAAACATCTCATTAGCAATAAACAGGCTGCTTTTATGCGGTCTAATGATTTAATATATCAACGGTGGTTTGTTAATTCAATGTTGCATGTTTAATTGTATGTACTTAACTGAGTGTTCACAGAATCTGTCTAGTTTTTCTCGTAAACGAGAGATCGCCGTGCTTACTATGTTCCGTCTTACTGCATTTGCAAATCGGGACGCTGTGGTCTTTGTTATCCATTGTTATGCAAAGTTGACACGCGCTCCGGTAGTTTGCTCTTCAATTCAATATGACACATAATGTAAACTATACTGTACGACTTTGGAATTTCAATCGCGTTAAAACAAAGAAAGCCCATCTCTCCAAGATCGTAGGAGCAAAGTATTTTCTAAGCTATTTATTATTTTCGGATATTATTTCTATTCGGATTTATTTCTATGGATGTGTGTCAGCGGTTGACACAAACACGTTCATGGTGACCTATTGTGTTTTGTAACAGATAACATTAACGTTTTCTTCGTTTTACGACATATTAACTTATTGCAAGAATACTATTAAAATGACTGTCTGAGTGATTCAAGTTATTGATGACTCCTTTAGCGGTCATGCATGATGCTAACCGGTTTTTCTGTTGCGAGTTGAATGACGTCACGAGGACAAACAGAATGGCTCTTCACGTACTACGACCTTTTAAAAGAATTAAATGGTTTCTGAAATATTTTAAAAACAAGAATCGCCACGGTGATTATTATGTAACAAGTTTTGCAATGCAAGCACTACTCTTAGGCCCGGTTCTTAAGAAATGTAACTGTACTTTGAAAGCAAAGTTAGCTTAAGCTTTGAACATAAAACTATTAAATCATTCATTACATTAACAATCATGACTACTTTCAGTCATACGTCAGTCGTTATTTCTAGAATTGCAAAACACGTAATGTTTCCACATAATAAATCAAACTCATTATTTTGGTTTCACAATCGACTTATGTCGATTTGTTGCCATGTTGAATATAGATCGTATTGCAGCTGTAAATCGTGCCGTGAAAATACGAGCTCTAATTCTTGATCCGATTCAGTTTTCTATTTATAATCTTCTGACTTCACACTGGTAGTAACACAACACAACGCCCATTCTAAGCGTACGCGTTACACACGGTGGTTTCGATGTTGATGTTTTGCCAAACACCGGGACTGCTTCTGAAAATCGTTCAAAGAATGATGACAGATCCTGTAAACATACCTAATGCTTGCCCAATCACTGGCCCTGGTTTCGACAGAGTAACTTTATCTGCTGCTACATGTTAACTCCGTCGCTAGATTAAGAATCCTGGTCAAAGACAAGCCAATTAGGTTTTGTTTACCTTTTTATTAATTACTTTTATCTTTTAACAGTATCGCGATAAAAGCGGCGAGCAATTTAGATACGTCAGTTTATCTATTAGAGTTCCATTATAGTTTATTTTACGCGTGATAAAATAGTAAATTCATCAGAAAATTAGTTTATCTGTGCCTTGGGTAGTGCATCTTATTTATTTACGTACGTACGTAAGCGATACTCATGCCAGTTAAACGATTCAGTAGCTTGCATGTCAGTTACTGGCATGTGAAAGATAACCAATTTGCGTTCTTTCATGTCTATAGTCATAAAAGTCATAAAAGTCATTTATTTATGCAAATAGGCCCATTGAGGACACTTTTACACGTCCCAATATAAACCCTACCACAGCTTCGGGACAATTTTGGGCTAGTGCTGAGAAGAAGCTGCGCAACAAACTCAGTCACTATTGTCAATGCCTCTTTTCAAAAGGTTTACAATGTTTGTAGTATTCATGCGATTCCATACATTATTATCTTTCAAATAATCATCTACTTTATAATACCCTTTCGTCATAAGGGTTTCTTTAATGACAGTTTTAAATTTATTGATCGGTAAGTTTACAATGTGTTCTGGTAGTTTATTAAAAAATTTAATACATTTCCCTATGAAAGAATTACCAACCTTTCGAAGCCTTAATTGTGGAATAGCAAGCTTATTTTTATTCCTAGTATTATAATTGTGTATATCACTTTTTTTCCTGAATGAATGTAAATTTTTGCGGACATACATTACTACTATTGATAATCACACGCGCCAGTTTTACAGCCCCCCACGTCCCCTCCCCATATTGCATCCCAGTATAATGCGCAAACCTACAGATAAAGAAGATGACACGTGCAAGGATGCAGCAGCAGGCATGTGTATTGCAGCCTTTACTGAAATAAAATCAGAGATCTTAAGATATCCTCAAAAAGAAATCTTTCACAGTACCTAAACATAAATATGATCCCAAGTGGTAGAACAACGTACTTATTATTTCATCTTCAGTAATAGTACGTAACGTGATGTATGTTGAACAGGTGTACAATACAAATAATATGTACTTTGATGACAATTAAGCATGCTTTCACCTAATTAGCGGGCATAACCTTCAGAATACAATTTACTGTCAGTTCGTCCTCTAATATCTGCCGGTCAAGGTCTCCGAAAGGTGCGCCGGCGCTCCTTTTATTTGCTTATCCATTAAGCAGCACATGATCCTGCTTAAACCACTTACCACTAAATACTAGTATCGTGCTGAACCCTTTGAAATCAAATATTATTGGGAATAATGCTTACAAAAATATTTTCGAAAATCATAAAACAGCAGTTAACCATTATCGGTTGAATCTCATTTTATTTTTATTTCCGTGTGAGGATTTCGTTTAAATGAACTAGCACCAAGCTTATGTCAGCTTTTAATGATCGTGTTATAAGATAATTTCTCTTCGTTGTGGCACATGATGTCATAAAAGGTGCGCTAATTATTTCAGTCAAGGTTGAAATAATAACCATAATGAATTTCTACTTAAATTTAAAATTGTAAAGTGAGGAAAATTTTATTTATGCCTAATTTTGCCAACGCCAGACAAGGAATGTTCGTCGAAAAAAATACAATGCGCATAATTTGAAAACGTAATCTATTGTCAGAAATCATTGTGTAAATTTAATTTTAAATTGGTAGTTTTATACTTATTCGTATATGACGTTGGTAAAATCGGCCCTTAGTATTACAGGAAAAATATCAGCTAGAGGAGCTTTTATAAAATGCAAATGTTCAATACAACTTAATATTACTGTCCCCACTTTCATATTACGGGTACCTACTTCTGTTTCGAACAATGCATTAAACACAGGAATACCTTGCTCTTTGGCCTTTATACCATTGCGCTGACATTTCCTTTGGAAAAATGGACGATCCATTTGCAGGAGTGACGACTGCTTTGTTCAAGTTAATTCCCTTTTCAACGCTTGTCTGCTCGTAATCGCTTTTCTTTTCTTTAGATGTGAAATTCTTAACTTCAGTATATCAACAATATTTATGTCATGACATTTTATTGCCATGGAATATAATATTATTTCCTTGAGTGCTGCAATTTTGGTGTGTTATTTTAAACTTTAAGCAGTGCATAACAACTTTTAGGTAACTTCGTGTTGTTTCCCTAATGTTATACCTAATTAATGACAAAATAACTACTGCTTAGTTCCAAAACTCGAAAGCTATGTTTTAGTCATTTTCCGTGAAATATATTTGAAATAACTGATTCTACATTAATACATTTATTATTCTGCGTCAATTATTTTTTCCCTTTATGTATCTAAATACTCAGGTTGTAGTATGTACTTTATCTATTTTTTCTGTCGTATTTCTAGAATATTATTACTGGACATAAAAATACCACATCATATTGTTTTATTTCAGCCATTGTAAAAACGTTTTCACATTTCTCGGCTATCGAAGGGGAACCCTTTAAAAGTAGAATTGCATTTGCAGTAAAAGCTTGTTTATGGCTCGTTGCGGTTAGTGTCTGGTTCAAGGGTCTTTAGAAGGCATTTGCCATTTCTGTTAACGTTCTCGTATATCAGTCTGCTTTTCTAATTATCTTAAATTATGCTTTCTCATAGTATCCAAGAAATCGGCATCCAATATGTCTGAACTGTAAAATGTTCTCTTGTAACAATGTCCGACTATAAACTACGATATGAGCCATTTAATTTTAGTTCAAGCTCTATAGTTAAAAGGGTTATTATAGCCAAGCAACCAACTAGAACGTTAGCCAACCGACTTCTGAAACGGCTGAAATATTTACGGCTGTAGCTAATCGATTCCTCATGATCTAGTCGAATCGTCTGTGAATAGATTATATTGCTTTACCATCAAAGTCGTCATCTCGTATTACAGCAGCGTTGTTACAATATAGAATTTCTGTTTCGGATAATATGCAAATATCTGAGAGAATAGAATAAAAGTGATTATTCTCCAGGCAAATATGCTACCTTCATTTGGGTATTTCAACAAATTGTTTGTAATATCGTATTGTTTAAAATGAGTATTTTCAGCCGTGATGTTTTGAGGCAGGTTTCCTTTCCTGTTATTTGCCACTATACGGTTATATGAAAACATTAATTGATGCTAGTATTGGCTTTGTTGATGTTTGAATAGAAATATTTGCAGCCGACACCACATCGACCTACCCAATATTTCAAAACATTTCATTTGTAAGATTGGGATAAGTTGATTTGCAGCCCTACAACGTTGCTCTCATAGTTCAGTTGCTAATTTAGTCTGGTTGGCAACTTAGAGCTTGTGGCTAGTTTTTATAACATTTGTTTCAAGATCAGTTCTCTTTGATTTCATATCGTGATTTATGTTCTCTGCTGACGTATTCGGAATCTTACCCAGCCCTGATGGCTATGAATTTATAATAAATTACATTAGCAACACAAGAAACATGTCTTGCTTTTTAGCGATTCTCTAATTAGTATAAACGAAGAATCGTATGAGAATACCACTGACTGTACGACTTAAATCGTCGAAGGAAGGACTGCTTATGATACAGAATAGATCTATGAAAATGATTTGATGTGTTACTGTTATGGAAAGGCGTAAAGTATCATCTAGAACATAGGTATAAATAAGCAAATTCCATTATCACAACAAGGCAACAGCACGTAGACCCTTATTGAGTATTTAAATCGAAGAGAAAATGCTTAACGAAATTGCGATCTTGTAAAACAGGTCTCTTGAGTTAGAGCCGAGTGTCATTTAAGACTCGAAGAAACGTAGGTCAACGCACTAAAACATTTTTAATCCTCTCAGACAAGTTAATCTTATTCTGACATGTCTCTAAATAATGATAAAAGTCTCCGAGATAATGCTGATTGTAGTTACGAAATCTTTCTGAACAGTAACGAAATAAACATCTTGACCGAACGGAACCCTTATAGTTTCGTCAAGTCTGTCTGTCTGTCTGTCTGTCTGTCTGTCTGTCCGTCCGTATGTCACACCCAATTTATTCTGAAACTATAAGCATCACAATAATATTGAAATTTAGTAGGGAGATGTATCCTGTTAACCGCTTTACGATTCTCATACAAAAAATAAAAAGGTTATGATATTTAAGGGGGGCACCCATACATGAAACTAAAACCGAAAAATTTTTTTTTAGTCAAACCTATGCGTGTGGGGTATCTATGGATAGGTCTTTAAAAATGACATAGAGGTTCCTAAAACCGTTTTCTTTTAAAGTCTAACGTTTCTTAGCTAGACGCTTCCAAAGTGGAAAAATGGGCGTCCCCCCCCATCTAACTTCTAAACTAAGCGAGTGTAAATTTTGAAAAAAATATGTAATGTAGATCATAACAAATACTTTCAACGAAAATTGGTTCGAACGGGATCAAACCAGAAGTTTTTGAGATAGCACTTTTTCAACAACCGCAAACATAACTATGTTCTTCATACAAACACTATGAAAAACAAAGTTATATTTGCTGTCAACAAAATATTGTGGTATTTTACTAAGTGGAAGTAAGTGGATTGCCTAATTCAATTAACGTTGGCACGGAACCCTCAGTGCGCGAGTCCGACTCGCACTTGGCCGGTTTTTTTTTATTGGTTATTCCATTGTAATAGTATTCAAATTTTATGTGGAACTTTATAAATGCAAATGTTAGTCTAAATATGCTCGTCATAATAGTAATTACGTAAATGCCTTATTGATAAGTAACCAAATCAGGAGTATTATAACTCTTTGATGGACCACCCGCATGATTCAGCTAATTTTATTGATACCACGTAACAAATTCTGATTGATGATAACGAGAATACTGAATTCAATTTAAGAACACGTTGCATCAATGATTATCACGAGTTCAGAATGCCAGATTATTTTATTTTTTTAATAAGATCATTACCTATTCACACCTCCTGTTGTTTGCCCACAAAAGGGAAGAATGTTACTGCTGATTTAAGCACACAACTGACCACCGAAAGATCATCACTTATTATTAGGCCCTTCTTACCAGTCACTAGGATTCTACGAAAACGAAAGTCGTCAGACGAGAATTTCTCGGACGTGCTAAAATTTGTCTCTGGGAAAGAAACTCGGTGCATCCTCTTTATAACTTCTGTAACGCTGAAGAATAGTTCTTATATCTTTGAAGTAAAGTACAAATGGATATGCACTGCATGCCCTTTAACTTCGTTGGAATTGAGGTTCCCACGCGAAATGTGTTCGTATGGTGGCAAGTGGGGAGATAAATATTTGTAAACTACTCAGGAGTCCCTGACCTTGCGTTGCAGTGAGTGTACGCATTCTATTAGTTACACTATTTATTTTGATCGACGAAAAGAGGCCGTTTCAGTCACATGCAAATGAAAGAGACAGCTGTTTTAGTCATCATCAGACAACAAACCCACACATCAGAAATGTTGCTTTTATTTTGCAAATGATTTAATCGTCCGCCATGCTTAGGTAAATATGTTCCAACTAAGTTAAAGAAATAATGCAAACGAAGAATGCGATACCAGACGAGATAAGATTTGCCTAGACATGTTTTTGTCGATAGACCTACTGTCCAGTATTCTATCTTGTACCGCGCGCAGCACAGGTCATGCGAAACGGTTTCAATTCTGTCGCATCTCTCTTCCTCAGACATTTTCCTGTGAAAATTACTGTCCCTTTTCAGTTCCTGACTCAGTATGCAAAGAATCTAATTAATTTCAACGATGAACTGATCCCAGACGATGGGGAGTGAGGCACATGGCGGGCGCCTGGTTGCGTCCCGACTAAAATAGACGTCCGGCTATTTATAATGTGCGCGCGTATCCGCCCTGCGCACGCGCAGTCCGTTCGCGTTGAAGCCGGCCATGTAAATATGGCGGGCGAAAGGCTTCTGAGATTATTAAACCAATGTGAACCTGATACTGGGAATGTTGCCCGGTGTTGGTTTGGTTTAGTAACCAGAAATGATTGTTACAGTTGCGCATAATGCAACGTGCTATTCTTAAGTCTAAATGTTGTACAGGCCATTAGTTAATTTAGTTACAGAGATGAGACCTCTTGCGAAATTACATTTGACAATAAAATAGTTTTAATTTTAATCTACAGAAAAAAGACTTTCTAGAGTGTAAGTAAATTTTCTGTTCTTCAGTCAGTCTCTTTGCAAGTCTAATAATGTAAATAATCTTGACATTCCTATTAAACGAAATAATTCATTTTAAAATTAAATAAACATAAAACTACATGTTTAATTAATTTTATATACTGATGTCATTTTTTTAAAGTTATAAAAAGATTGTTTACGATAACGACTAGCTAAGAAAAACGGACTTTAGAATTCCTTAATCCATTCTTTACTTTACAATTTGATTGATTGTATATTGCTATTTCAAAATCATGATCAGGTTAGCGGCTAAAATGTCGATATTAACTGAGCCTTTTATCGAAACCGGTCATAGATCATCAATCATAGCTGGGATATAAAGCCAATACTTCATCGCGCCCACCACCCTTTTTTCCCCCAAAACTAGCTTCGATATAATGTGCCTGATGCTCGGTGTAGTTTGGAATCGATGTTGTTGCTAAATTTTTACATAGAGTATCTCAGTTATATTAATAATAGCACTTGAAGTCGCTTCAAGGTGCCATTCAGGGTCTTTTTGTCCCACTGTTATGGCAAAATAAACAGACAAGTCGCGCCCAGGCATATGATGTAACTGCGGTGACGCTATCCGACTATATATAAAGTCGAAAAAACAGAGTGTTGTTTTAATTGATGTTGACATTGTCATTAATGGACGATTAGCTACATCGTGTATAGATTAGTAGGTGTATAATTTCCTCACGATTTGATAAAGCATTTTTATCAGGTCCAATATTTCAAGCTTTAATGGAACGCTGTTCTTACTACTTAATAATTGTTTTGTTTTTAATCCTTTCACTCTCAGATCTGTTTTTTTTTTACCGTTATCGTTATCTTGTTATGATTGGTTCAGATCCGATGTTTCACTTTTAATGACATGTGATGCTGTCATCCACAGATTTTCCTTTACAGTTGGCACCAACACGCGTCTATTTCTTTGCAGCGCGCAGACTGATTCGGGCTCACATATAAAACGTAATTTAGGTCATGGTCCTTCGTGAGCCTCGTTCTTTCAATGACTACGTGTGTTTGTGCGTAATACGCCTCTAAACGGTTTTCCTCTTTTGATCTCATCAGTGATTCTATTGTTATTAGTTATAAATCTTCAGCCACATTCTTACATGTGTTTATAGTATCCGCGCTATTTTTAATTCAATGTGTCTTTTTTGCTGAAATAAAAACGTTAGATAAAATGAAATGAAATTTATTGCGTATAGAAACAAGGTTATACAAAACTCTTTATGTCTAATACAGGTGTCACTTAGATCTAGCGGGTCAGGTTTATAGTTTTTAAGCTTTTTGTGCTAAATGTAAGCACTCTTCAAGGACATGATGACAAATTCTAGTATCATAAATGTACCCATCAAATATTCAATTTACTCGGAATTTGTAAACATCAAAAATATTTTTGACTTGGCTCGAACATTCAGAGCTTGCCATGAATCCTAATCAAAATGCACAACGTTTGTAATTTTAACCATCTTAATCATCTTCGTCTGGTGACATGTACACTTAATGATAGTTTCAATCAATTGATTACGTAACAGATTCCTTATTAATCAGTGAATGATTGTGTTGTGTCTATAATGCTACTTCTGTTGGGTTTTGTAACTGATCGATAATTTATCAATCACTTGGTGTTCTAGATACCGATTGCGCAAGCACCACATATGGTAATTTAAACAAGTACATTAAACTAGAGGAAAATGTAAAAGTATGTCTTGCTAACCACCCTTTTGCGTTAACTGTCATTACTATTATTATACCCTGTCATGTAAGCCCGTTCGTGACTGCTACTAATAATACCACTAATATTAAACTACGTCGTGATAAATAGACAATTGCAGGGGCGTGAGAGCATAGCCATCCCACAGATTTCAAAAGGAAACTATATTCCTTGCATAATATTCCGCAAGACTCTCCATGAATCTCATGCAAATGGGAATTTTTAAATACCAACTGCTGTGGAGCAACTTTGAATTTCAAGTTGAATTGATAGAGGCAGAACAAGTATAATGTTTTAATCACAGCTATCCATTTAAGCGGTGTCACACTTAGCTGTATTTGTACCGTTTTCTCCAGCGTAATGGCATTAAAATCACTACACGTATCTATTTGCAAATTGCTGTATGGCAATCGCGGCCAATCGTCGTAAATTACCAGCTAGGATCTGGTGAGGTTGGTGCAACATTCGATGCTTTTGTAAAAGCTCGTCTTTCACTTAACTTCGGCTCACACTGGGTACCGCTTGCATCGCACTCCTTATTAATTTGCGTAAGCTATCACAATAGCAGATGTACAAACAGCTGGCGTTTCATATGGAAACGTGACGTCAAAATGCATTCGTACACATGAAACGCAACCACTTTACAAAAGAGAAATAACAATATTTTTTTAACCACACAATTTAAAAAAAAACTTGCCGTCAAGCTGCAGTTTCAAATGTTGAAAACAAGGACAGCTTTCATACATCCCCAAGATCTGTTAAACAGCAAGTACCACCCAGCCAGAGGTTAACGACTTGATTGGCCAAGATGGCGATTCTCAAACGTGCTAAGTGGATGATAACGGTGCGGTTGCCCCCGCCAATTTTAGAAGCACATCCAACCAATAAAACGTGCCATACCTACAAGGAAGGAAGATATAGGATTCTTTAGAAATCTGACCTGTAGTAAAAGACATGTGAACATCCTATTGACGTGTGATAATAACGTAAAGGAGATAAGATTATGTTTAGACGCCGAGAAGTTGCGAGCTGTACTACTTTCTTCACTTTGCCAAGCGTTTTATCGCCTGTTAAACATTTGCCTAGCCGAGATTTCCTGCTGCATTGCATCAGCGCTATAATGAGCAAACACATTAGGTTCTTAATAAAAGTGGTGAGCGTATCGGTCTCGCGGGACTCTCGCTAAATCGAATTATAGTTCCCGTCTGTCCGGAATGCTTTTAAGAACGTGAGGTAATTGGTGGGCTCTCTCATGTGTTATTATTTAGACTGGCTCGGCTAATGATTTAGGTAAAGCCTCTCGCCTCTGTAATTGTTCCAGTGCTGCTAATTGCAGAGCTTCATGGCCGGTATCTAATTCGTGTTGCGGTCAGACCTGCCCAGACGCGCTAATAGAGAAATTTATTACTAGGAACCCAGTCGCCATTGGCAGTAGCAGCTTCTGGGAATCTAGCACAATAATGATAGGGTATCAGCCTCGTAGATTTTCCGACTGGATGTAATAAGTTTAAAATAGTCTTTATCGCGGTCCCTCTTGGCTGTTGTCATTAATTTCCTGTTTTAGTATGCAGTTTGTTATTTAAATCTACTCTGTCTACTCTTGGGACAGTTATTGATAGGTTGTGATTTGTATTCGAGAATGCACGATAGTGTATAATGTTTTGACATTGACCGGTAATTTCGTCCTATTTAACGTGTATTTAATTTTATAGTCATAGGCGTTTTATCTACTCTACTACCAGACTCTGTTACTGGGACGCTTAACATGAACACTTAAAAGCAAATAAATACAGTGGTTTTGAACCTTCCTATCTTTCAATTGATCGTTACCTAACTAATCAAAATGTTACCTTTATATTCGATTATTGTTTTCGTTGGCAATGAAACCTCATTAGTAGGTGCAGTGACGTACGCCGCTCACAATTCTCGACTAATGGCATTAATTTCGTTTATTCAATAACTTCTGCCCGTTCACTTTCACTATTCGCCCACTATAATATTCGGCGGTGGGCGATAGGAAAAGCAATGTATTATGGTAATTCGATACCATCTTCGAACAGATAGGATCTCTTAAAAGACGACTAAACTTATGATATAAGACCGCAAGCACATTTCCTCTCAAACAAAATGAACCTAACACCTTTAAAATTTCTAACAACTCATCAAATTCATAACGAGTTTTAAGAAACTTTAACAAAACTAAAAATTATTATAAATACTCAAGTATTATAGCAAAAGAAACTAAAAAACCGTTCTCTTGTTTTCAGGTAAAGGTGAGCAGAGAAAAATAATTCATCGAATAATAAAATAACCAAAGGTATAACGATATACATAAATACGTCTCAAAAAGCGGTCGTTATAAAGATAAAAGTTGAATAGTGCTCTGTGGACGAGGCATCTGCATTTTAAAAACTAACTTGTTTACCAAATATTTCCCGATATAAGTAAATTTGACACCTTTTTAAAACGACCTAGCGATTAAATAACTGTTCTCTGCATTTGTGATGAAGCCACTAAAAGCTTATTTATCACTTCATCATCTTTTGATAGTTAAATCTCTTTAAAATAACTGAAATAAGTATAAAAGAATTGATCGGAAACATTAATTTACGAATATATTTTGAATTGAATGAAATTGCTGTTAGTAAGAGAATGCACTTATAAAAATCTAACTGCTGATTTGATCATAAATTTGTATATTCAAGTAAAGAACCAGGAAATTATTATATTATAATTGTGAAAATGATAGATCATTGCACTTGTGCTAAAGATCTCTTGATAGATTCTTAATACAATGGCAACAAGCCAGAATGTACTAGGGCCAATGACTTGAGGAATGATGTACTCAAATGGTACGAAGGTACGATTCCATGAATTGATCATGTAAGCTAACTATCAGTTAAAATACTGCTCTACTTTCACGAAACAGGACATTCAAATTCCTGAATGATTGAATGAATTCTTCTTTAACAAAAAAAAATAAACAATTCTTTGACGTTTTACGTTCTTCTTATATGAAAACGGTCATTGATGATACTTTTTACTACTAATTCAATTGTTCCATGTAGGTGCAGTATGGTCATTAGGGTCAGCTGCATTAGATTTCTTCATGCACCGCGTCGCTTCAAAAACAATTTATAATGATGTGTTGGAAGAAAATTGAATTTGTGTACGTGATCTGCTTGGAAATGTTCTCCCAGGTCTGTCAATATTTCACCGTATTAAACACTTCTTCTATAAGAAAATGTCTTATGAATTTCTCGGTAAGTTTGAAGGATTGAGTCGATAAAGTCTTACAAAACCAATGTCAAATGAATTTTACAAAACATGTTATTAACCTTAATGGCGATATGATGATAAATGACGCTTTAAATGACATGTCTAGTGATCATTAAAGTTCAGATGATAACATGACATTTTGACATCAAAATCAGTTACGTGATACCTCAATTTGAGGGTACCATTTTCGTTACACCCTTCAAAAGTAACTTGAGCACGCAAAGCTTCAATAATGGCATTCATCCTGTTATTTCAGACCAGTTTCCTGTTATTAGTGACGTGTAGCTGAAATAATTTGTTTTGCTCTTTCGACACTCATTCCTGCACCTTTTGTTGTTTTACTCCCATAATTTGAATACGTTACGTAGTAATCTATTTTAGTCTCGTGCTTTCCATTATTTCCCATCTAATTGTACGTACACAATCTCTATCATTTGTCAATCGCTGACATTATCCAAACGGCTTTAGATACGGCAATTTAAATGCGATACATTAATTCTTCATTCAATTCGGTTCTCGTTCGTAATTGCTTGGTTGTGGGCTGCGCTGGTCCACGCAACTTTTGCTCAAATAGGCCAACCACAAGCCGAACGAAACTCAATTCTGATCTTAAAGTTTCTGTATAAAGTTGTATTGTAGCTGTTCTGCAAACCGGTATCATGACGTATCATTGAACGCAGCCTCCGTTAAAAACCTTAAAACTGACAACGGACATTCGGTCTTGGAGCAAATGCAATAAAATTCCAAATTTATTACAGACATCCGAGATAAGTAGTGCGATTGTATCGCAGTCGTGCGTGTTCACAAATATGAATTCAAACTCTGTGTGATACGATCACTTCTCATGTGACGGAGAACATGATGTGTTTCGTCGATAACTAAAATTTATTTATGCCATGATTACCGTTCAATTGTAAGTACATTTTATTGCTGTCGGTTCTCGATTTGTCGTTAAATGGTTTTCGTATATCGTGATTATCTCTCACACGTGTGTGGCCTCGCAAACGTCTAGATCCCGTTAATTTTGTAAATCATTGTCCTGCTGTTGTGGCCATGGCCATTTCCATTTACGTTTAAGATTTATAATACTGTCGAGGTTTCAAAGTGACCTACCCTACTCCCTAATTGGGAATTTGTAAGGACTCGCATTCATAAACATATTTCGGGAGATTGTGACATCAACGAGAAAGTTTTAAAATTCTTTATTTAACTGTGTATACTGCTCTAATCCTAAATCTAACGAAAAAGACGTATAAATATGACACACATGGAATTCAAAAGCGTCGGTTCTGTTTTGATGATATTTATAGTGGCGTCTATACAAAATATTTGAATTATATCTCCGGTTTTATCGGTGGTTTGTGAACGTCGCTACAAGAGAACAAGGAAAACAAGCATATTTTGCTTTATTTGGTATATCGTTAGCTGGTGGGTTCAGATGGATCACGTTGTTAGCTGACTAAGGTCTAGCTTATCTAACATAAATAATGACTAAGGCATGCGCATGAAATTATAATAGTAGTTGCATTAATTTACACTGATGATGATTGACGAAATGGCAGTTGCTATGTTGTCTCAACATTGTTGTGGACTAAATCAAATTGAAATCAGCTTAATATCATTAACAGTAGATCCAATATCAAACATAAATAATTAAATACTACGGTTGCTATGAAAAAACAACTCATATTAAGGGATTCAAATTGAGCAGACTCAAACAGCTGTATTTTAAAATTTTCTCATCACAGAACGATGTTCATCATGTTTTAAAATGTTTCGTTGATTATGAACTTATCGTCATCAGATAACATCTATCCTAGAATGTTCTGTATCTATTGTTACCTGGCCAATATTTGTACCAATAAAGGTTGCCTCACGATCAGCTATCAGGTGCTGGCCGCCTCCACGACGGAAGCAGTAGGCGTCGACCGGGGCGTGCGCCCACGCAACCATGATTATGTCACCTATACTATACCTTCTAATCATATAAGGACAGCTGCTGTATTCATACTATCGTCAATTGTTCACAACGAGACATTCATTCAATTGTCTACACGTATTGACGTTCGCGGCAGACATGATATTTTTGTATTGTAGATTGTATTGCGACTAGATACTAAATTATGTTAATTTGGGCAGTTTACCGTTTTGAATACGGATAATTTTAATTTTAGTTGGGAGAAACCCCGGATGCCTTCTCCAAATGATTTACAAGGCAGTAATCAACAGTTAGATTCATAAATTATGACACCTGCTGCACGGAACACGTGTTTACGACGAAGACCGGTGCTATTTGCGTACACGAACAAGCATGTGTGCGCTTCATCCATTAACCAGTAGTAGTTCGTAGTAAACAAACAATGAGGTGGTACAAGAAGATTAGTAGAAAGCCTTTGACAGAGTCCATCAGAAATCAAATTCGTTTTTCTTTGGTAAACAGCTGAAAGACCTTATAAGGTGTATAATCGTATTAGTCGTGAGTTGAATATGGTTACGGTACTATCTGAAGCGGATCTCTGTATGAGTAAAGTACAGTGCACCCGATAGAGTATGATCAAAAGGTGTGCCGCAAGGTACTGCTTTTACACTGCCACTTCTTTTCAAATGTTGTAGGTTAAGACGAGTACCGTAATATTGTCATTGGGACTTCCAATATTTGTGAAGACACAGGTTTATCTTGCGTCTGCGATAGTGTGGTGAAACTAATATTTGCACATGTTTTAAAATCCACTGTAACTGTGCAGTTCTTATTTACATAGGTCAAATACTGAACCAATATGTTGCAGTTACATTTTTTAGTGTTGAAGCTAAATCGTTAATTTGAGCTAAAACCCCATAAACAGAGTCTTGTTTTGTGCCTCTACTGTTTGCTTCTGTTATTTTACGATTTCTTAGTTCCCATTATTTACTATTGGCAAAGTTAACGGTTAGTTTAATTGCGTGTGCTGTTTACCGAATGGGCTGCTTAGTTTAAACGCGCATGATAAACTCAACTATTTGATGTCCCCCATTTTGTTTGGACAACAAAGTGCACTCTGTTATAAATGCATTGTCCATTATCGCGATGACCTAAATCTAATGGGCAAACTTCCTGCAAAGCCACAAAGCTGAGTTCACTTTTGAAAATGAGTCAACTAACACATTATGCGCTCGTTGCTTAGCAGTTTGAAGCTAATCCAATTAACTCTCAACAAGGGTTAAATTGCAACAAGATTGTCTGTCAGTATTACTGGACCGTCCATAATTTGGTTTGATGTGTGAGCTCTTTGTCTGCAAACCTTTTGAAATATTTTGAAGTTACTTTGCTGCAAAATACCAATGAGTTTGATATTATCATGCTGTTTGAAATATAGACTTGCGACGCTTATTTTGCAACCAGTCAAGCGGAGCAGGCAATAAAGCCCGAGAGATGACCTACATTTGTAATTTATAATTTAGCAGAAGCCATCGGCCTGGATCCAGAGTGCAGAAACCAATATTATGGAACGAGATAAACATTAAATACTTTGTAACAGATTTGATTCCATAATAAATGGACAAGCTATTTGTTGTCACGATTTAGGCCTATAGTTACTACCTAATATAATAGCAAACAATAAGATGAGAACAGTTTCTAAAATCATATGCCTTGCCTTGTAAGAGGCGACTGTTTTTATACCAATACATAAACCTCTCTGATACCCTAACATTCTTTTCATTTTACGTTAATGTAGCACGGCTACAACCAATAATAACAATAACTCACCTTTAACGTGTCGTAATACTAAATATAATGTGTCAACACATTAGCTGCGCTTCCAGACAGGAAACGACTTGGCCAGAAATAAACCATCTTGCCCCACATTACTGTCGATATAACGATTTAATCTATCCAATTACTGGCAGACGCTTGCGAAACAATTTCTTACGAATATTGTTTAAAACACAAATGTTACAACACCTCCTGATAATAAAATTCTGTTTACGCAGCTGGGTCTTATTATAATTTTCAAATACTTGACTGCCAACTTAATATTCCGGTGACATTGAGCGTGTATTTTTGTAACCTACCGTCATATTTACTTCTATAAACTAAATTCTTAGTTATAAATCTTGAGTGATAATCAATCGATAGGCAATCAAGTGCCTAGCTTGACGTCTTTAATTATATCGTCCACTGGCGCCTCGACATTGTTCGCAGCTTTATAAGGAACACACTAACTAAAGAACAGGTGGAATACTTAATTATTGGCTAAGCCTTCGCACATGACGACTATCAATCGAGTCCTCATTAAAATATTACACAGTAGGCAATAGCAATAATTATTGCTGCAATGGAAGTGGCGCCGTAATAACCTTAAGTTTCTTATCGTTACGCTTATCGACGCTATTTTATCTTTTTGCAAATAGAGTTAACTGCAGTGATATGTTATGCTGCTCATGCTGTATTTGTTTTTTTATCGTTTTCATTGAGGTCAATTTGATTACGCCTCCGTCCGATTTGAATTCAAGGTTGAAGAGTTTTTAAATCATTCATGACCGTCTCTTAGATCCCGTGGAACTTGTGTGTTCGAGGTATCTCAGATGTTGTAAGGAATTTTAGAGTCCCAGTATTTCTCGTATAAGAAATCACGATACGTGATCAGGGTGGTGAGCGGGTTCGGATGCCAAATGCGTCTATGCGCAGGAGTTGACAAATATGGTCATGGCAGCGGGAGGCGAGCTAAGCATCGCGGTCGTGATCATTGTTACCGTCGTTCGGGCTAGTAATGATGGAGAATACATTATACGCCCTTCTTAAGTCTAATCTTTTATTTGCGAGAGGAATTTATGTGATTCGCACTAACATACGACTGACATAAAACACGCTGACTCGCAGGTGAACAGTCTTTTATGACACGCTTCGTAGAAAACTTATCTACAAGTCAATGCTTCAGCCGTTTGTTTTACGAGATAAATTGTAAAAAATCTTACCATGTGGACCTTTGCTTTGGTTTGGACCTTTTCTTGTCTATTTTCTGGTAAAATGTGTTTAATCACTCGTTGTGTTTTTATTCCTCCTACAAGGCAAATCGTCTTTTTTTTTACATTTGCCTTCTGTACATATGTAACATGAATTGTTAATTTTACTTCAAAGCCTGAACAAACGCGTTTTGTTTCAGTTATGTGGTGTGCAAAAATAAAATGTATGAAACAGCTGCAATGTGTTGCATCGCTCATATTTTTACGAACGATTTGGCTCATGAGTCAGCGGTCAGCCGGCTCCGGGCAGAGGTCGATGACGTCAGAATACTTTGAATCTCTCTTTTAAAATAATGATGACGTCACTATTAACTCAAGCTGTCCTCTTTTGCTGACCATAACTCACTATATCACTATTATCACTGTTCAAGTCAAGGTCCATACTTGTTGTTGTGGTACTTCCAGATATCAGCGTCGTGGTTTGCGTTCTGCTGCTGCCACGACCAATGCTGAGCGGGTGCCTTTTTCGGCCTAAGCATATGTTTTTTTTTTAAATATATATGTAATTATTCTAACTTTTTGGTCGAATAAATTCATTTTCTTTCTTTCTTTCTTTCTTTCTAAATATTCGTCGTTCCGGTATCTTACCTGATCAACACTATGAAGTATTTTGGCAAGAACCTTCATGATACTATCTGATGTTACTGACTGAAGTTCCTATGAAAAAGTAAAATCCGACTTCGTTGATTGTAATTTTAGCCCCTTACTTTGAATGGGAATTGAAATTTTACAAAGATATCCCAAGGTCGGATCTAAAGGTATTTATGATCAAAATACAGGTGCGGCTTTAGTTTGCTAAACACTTAGTTCAAGGCATTCGACGGAAGGATAAGGTTCTTGCAAATGCTATTGCTTTGAGTAGGCAGGCAGAAGCCTGTTCAGACAACTGTTATCAAAGTAAAATATGTCCTTAACTGCCTGAACCGAAGTAGTCGAGCCATTGGCGACCAATTTAACTTATCAAATAGGAAAATGGGAGCAAACAAACAAGTGTTTATGGAAATGCCCTGAATTATCCGGTTTTATATCAGAAATAGAATAGGTAAATAATGTTCCAATATAGTGTGTGGGTAGTAAGTACTGTATTCTTGTGGTTTAGTCGAAGTAAAAATGTTCTCTACATTTAATTTTGCATGACAAAACAAATTATTTATTTATTTTCCTCGTTGACAAGTTTAGTATGTCGTCTATAAAATCTGAATTGCACTAGCGGTTATGATATCGTCAGTTTCGTTTTTATTGACCCATAAAAAGAGACATTAAACCCATGATGCGTTTTGGAAACAAAACAATACCACAGAAAAAATCATAAAACAGTAACTTGCACCACCAGTTCATCTGGCATTTTTAAATGAAACATTTTTAATTATCTTTATACTTATACTAAGTTTATTTCTGAAGTTTACGCGAATATTACTCATTGAAATAAAACAACTTTTTTACGGATTAACTTTTCGCGAGTTTATTAATTTTATCCCGACGTTTCGAACACTTTACAGCGTTCGTGGTCACGGGTAGACTAAGATGTTATTTGTCATTTACAGAGTTTTGTAATCTTCTCTGTTAAATTAACAGAGAAGATGGTTGGAAAATTCCACCTGCATGGGATCCAGTTCAAACGAGGACCCAAGCTAGACCACTCACTGCAAGATCACAAGACACAGTTAGCTCTTTCAGCGTTAGGAACGTTAATTAATAATATGAGTGATGGTAGTGTATATTTTTCAAAACTCTGTAAATGACAAATAACAGCTTAGTCTACCCGTGACCACGAACGCTGTAAAGTGTTCGAAACGTCGGGATAAAATTAATAAACTCGCGAAAAGTTAATCCGTAAAAAAGTTGTTTTATTTCAATTATACTAAGTTATAATTATCTTCTAATTAAACTTCTTAACGACTACTGGGAAGCGATCATTGTTTTTCTTTATTCAGATGTAATAGGTTTGCAGGTTTTATATTAATAAAAGAAAAAGATGTCACATGAAAGCAGTAAAAGTATTTGAAGACCATTCAATAATAACTGTAATTCATTAAAATCTTAAAATAAGTAGCACTTGGATAATATCAGCCTACTGAGATGTTATCACATCATATCGCACAGTGGAAAATGTCACTTCAAAAACAAAAATAAACATTACACTCACGCATACTCAGTATATTTACCTATCTTATACAAACATCACTTACTGCAGCAGTGATGTTATATTGTACGAAAATGATGAGTTGAAAGTTCAACAGACCGTTGGTGGTCGGTGACGAGCCGATGCCGATGTTTTGTTATCGTGAAAGCTGTGTCTCGCAGAGTGCTTACTTTATTTATTACTGGAAAGTCCGAGTCAGCATTATTTATGTATGATACCAAGCGGCTTAGCTACGAAGACATTTTCGCTCATTGTGATTTCGCTCATTGTGTTTCATCATCGCTCTTAAGTGATAAAACAACAGATTGACTATATAGTATTTTATACGTACCTTGTTAGGATTTGGAGACCGTATATTAATAGCATTTTGACTTTTGATATTATGCTAAGTAATCGTTTTAGACGCCCTTAAATGTGTCACGATGTGTCAAGCAAGGTTCGTTGTAAAATTTTAACTATTCGATAAGCGATGTAATGAGTCATGTACTCTGTATAGACACCAGGGGCGTAGCTAGCGCCGTATCTGCCGTATAAATTATACGGGGCCCCCGGGGTACGGGGGCCCCCGAAGTGAGTAATAAATAATTAATGGAAAATAAGCAGATAAAAATTACTTAAGAACTTCGATGGGACACTAGTGGCATACCAACAATCATAAGCGCCGTCAACATTAACATCAGCAGCATCAGAATCAACGTTTGTGATATTTTTGTTTGTTCAAATTGTAATGATATTGAAGGTCAAACCATATTGGTAAAATAGATTTTCAAAGTGGGCGCTCAACTAAATAAGATAAGGAACCTCTCATGTACGTCGTAACGAGCCGCGCCGCGGCCCGTGAATGTAATTCTAGCGTGAAAAATCTGGATAAATATATTTTAAAAAAATGCATTTCTTTTTTTTGTGAGAAATCTTTACCCATGATAAGGGCCCCCAAACAAGTTTATATACATGGCCCTAAGAAAGATAGCTACGCTCCTGATAGACACCTAGTACCTATCTATATTTTGTGGTATAGACATAAGATAAGAGCGCTTTCATACTTAGGCGACTTAAGCAGCGCGACGGTCGCGCGTCAGTCGCGCTGCTGTTAATTTCATATATATAAATGACAGCATTAAGCCCTTCACAATAGAGAGACGCGCTGCTGACGCTCTAATTTGAACGCTCACTAATAAACATCTTAATATTATGTCAAATTAGTAGTGACAAAATATAATACTTCTCAAGTACTTAGCCAGAATGTAATAATGTGGAACCGTATCCACAGCTTACAAAAAAAATGTGGCAGTGACTGACAATCGATATTTTCTTTATATTGAACTATTGCTAAAAAAAGTTATGCAACCTACTTATGTTGAGTTTTGCATCATGAATCCTTCAACAAATATTTATTTAAATTTAACAATATTTAATCAATAAAACCACACTATAAGTCACAATTACAAAACTAAAACAACAGTGATAAAACTGTTATTGCGCAAATAGTTTCATGCAAATAATAATATTAATACACAAGTGCCGTTAACTGCCGTGCCGAGATCAATGATCTGGTTAATATTAAAAAGAAGTGTCGATCTATATGATTAGAAAAAACTAATTCAAGACATTACGGTACATGATCTCGAGGCTCTAACTCATAGTTTTTTTTTGCGTGAGTCACTGGCAATTAGATGTACTTACATTTACCCTGTAAAACCAGCTTCACCAAAGTATGAGTCACGACTCATACTTCGGAAGCAGTGTGTTTGTGACGACCACTATAGCATGGACTCCCCCCTTCATTGCTCTCAATGTAGTAAGGGTCAAAAGGTGTTGTCCTTCCGAAGTTGAGAGGTCTTTGAATTCTGGTCATAACTATAAGGCTTCTGAATCTTTGCTTTGATGTAGGGCTCTCCAATACGTATTTGATCAAGATGTCTTTATGTCTCATAAAAAAAACGATCCATATGAGTAGAGTATTACTACAATACAGGTACTCGTATTGTACTGTACAGGTATTATTAAATCTTATTCTTAGACCCTCTTGTCACCAATAGTTTTATTTTATCTTTCTCCTCCGTTATATAGAAGGGTAACTATGTGAACTTAATTTGTTACTTGTACGAACTTTGAGTCATCTGTGTTGGGCTGGCGAATTGTGGATTAGATTTCTCTGAAACCTACTTTAGGCACCAGTCTCTCACAAATGATAGGAACTTCTTTACAAACATGTAACTGAATCATATTTATGTTCATGTTTCGTATTTACTATTTGTAAAGAGAAAATTAATTTATATTGAATTGAATTGGCACATGCTAACATGATAACGCCAAGTAAAGCCAGTGCATAATACTCTCTTTAAAATTTATTTGCTTTTACTTTTACAATGGAGTCTCTCGTACTTTATGGATATCATGATTATGACACAAAAAACCACGATAGTTTTTGCAATATATGTGTTGTAGAAGTGTGTTATTTAATTCTACTCATATCTATTATGCACATTTTAATCTCAACACGGTTGTCATAGATAACGTTTATCACAGCCGCGATCTGCCCACGCGTCTGCAAATGTCAATAGAATGTAGTAGTTAGGGAGGCGAATAGGGGAATTTTCGGTAATACTCGAGCGTGGCAGTTTAAGATATGAGAGATACCTTGGACCTAATAGAACAACCTTGTAAAGTATTTAGCTCTATATGTAGTGACGCGCGCCTAGGATAGACGATCAGATTAGTAAAAAAAAATCGATAGTCTGTAATACTCGAGCGCGTCAGATTAAGATATTGGGGGTTGATTTTAGTGTTTTAAGACTAAATTTAACTAATCTGACGATAAGTCCTTGACGCCGCCGAGTTATAGGGTCGCGAACTTGTAAAAAAAAAACGTTAATCCGGCATTCTCGAGCGCGATTTTTTTAATTTTTATTTTGAAGAATATAATCTAAAACGTACTAAAAATACAAAATCTGCCGGTTTCCGCATGACCAAGAGTGTGGAGGAGCCATTTCGTCTTCCGAAAAACGCGTTGCGGCATATAAGTCGCGAACGATACATTTTACAAAAAAAAAGTTTAAATAAACAAAAAATGTAATTTTATTTTACACAAAAAAGGTCTCTTTACATTTTTGTCCAAAGTTAAAACTTTTTGACTTGAAGCTTCATAAAAACTCAAACTCCCGGTTTTTTGAGTATTTCTTAAAAACTGAGGGTGTTAAAAAAAATGATATGAAATAACGATGATTAAATTATGTTACTTTTATCTCAAAAAAATTTTTTTTAAAGCTTCTCGACAATTTTCGTGGACTTGGAAAAGGTTACGCGTATCTGTATACAAAAGTATTTTTAACATGTACAGTTTCATGTATGTATATTATTCAATAGCCTGTTGATCCTCAAATTGTTTTTTGGACGTACCGTCAGCAAAACGAAGTGAAGAATTATTAAAAAGAAAGAAGAAAGGAAAAAACAAGAAACCAAAAAACCTTTCCGGTCGGATTAAGAGAACCCACCAACATTTTTGTCAGATTAAGAAAATATGCTTTCGGGATACTGAGATGAACCTCCCCTATGAAAATCTGACGCGCTCGAGTATTTCAAAGAAACTATTTTTTTTTGCATTTTCAAAAATTCATCGTAACTTATGGTCACGCCAAAATCGTCAGTTTTTTTAAAGGTAGCATCCTTGGGGCCTACTTAACACCCCTTCCGAAAATCTGACGCGCTCGAGTAAATTATTTTTTTTTGCATTTTTGACTACTTTATATGCCTACCCCCACCACGCAAACCGGCAGATTAGTATACCGTTGTTATCAGAGGTACTTGGGGCATACGTAGTATGAATATCTGACGCGCTCGAGAATGCCCAAGTAACTGTTTTTTTTTACATTTTTGAAGAACCGTACACGCTAAACCCACCGCTAAAATGGTTTCTACCATACGAGCTTTTCATTTCGAAATTATTTTATCTTTCGATTTTGATAGGTCTCGACGGCGCCGTTGAATTACGCCATTTAGCTACCTCGCCTCCCTAACCATAGGTAGCAATGGCCACATACATACCCTACATACCGCGAGCTCAGAGTTTACGCAATACGCAACATGCAAATGATATTAATTCCCGCTCCATTCGTGTATGAGTGTAACAGATGGTTATGATCAGAGGATCTTCCTTCTCTTATTTACTTGCGTTTTCAGAATAACGGAATAATCTAACTTACATGCAAAAATGCAGCCGCGGCGCTTATATGATACTTTGAAATGATTTATGATGTTACGTCGAGGCATCTAGCCAGAACATTCATGGAATGTCAACATGCATACCCAAAACATTTAATGATATCTTTATAAGACAATGCAACGTTTTTAAAGAACCAGAAAACTACATATGTCATAAATATCACTTATATAAGTTATATTGCTGACTCAATAATGGATTTTAAAGATAGGGTTATTGTAAAATGTCAGCTTTATCTTTTACCCCTTTAACTTCTGCCAAATATGACTCCAACGTCTTTACTAACTAGCTTAATTCTTTCCAGAATTCAAAAAGGACTGGTCGGACCACGCGCTTTGGTGGCCAACACGCAACAAATGGCTGTCCCGGCCCAAACATACCCTGGACCAGTATGGTGTCCACGCAGACGCTGCGTTACACTTTACACCGATGCACAAACCGCTCAGGATCCAACTGCCGGACCTAAGATATATAGACTGCAAGATTGACTTCTCGATTGATACCTTCAGCGCTGTGGTCCAGCTTTGCAAGAGTCTTGGTAAGTTGATTACACATTTTAAACACTGTCGCCATTTAATAGCATAAGGAACTAGAAATTATTATCAATTAGGTTCATAATTTCGTGGTCATGAATATTATCAAATGTTGAAACGTCTAGTTGGTAGGATGGCTCTTCAATATTGATTACCAGTTCCTGTACTTCATAAACCCTCTAGGTATAATCTAGAAACAGGATTACGTATGTATTTTCTATTTTGTTGCGATGGTGGCAGTCAATGTAATGGAGCTGTAAACCCATTAAAGTAGGACCCACTTACCACTTAGCTAGATAGTATCATAAACAGCTGATAATGAGCTGTCGATCGAAATTGCCATACATTCCATCTTCACACAACTTAGCAACCTTGTAGCGTCACTTATTTATTACAACACTTTATACACAAATGCTATAATACCTAAAGAACGAAGATACTAATTCCTGATGACTAAAACGCTTCTGGAATTGAAGTAAATTGCGCTCTAACAACATTGTAAACGCTTGTAAATCGCTTTATTTACACTTGTGCCTGTATATAACAAGTAATACAATTATATATTCTGTGTCCTAGGTAATTTCTTAGCACGATGTTGCTATAACAATCGAAAAAGGTTTTGAAAAATTATGTTGAGGAATTTTTACTTCCTCCGAACTCAATATAAATCCAAAGCATGGTAACATGGAGAACAACAGTTCTCGTATATGTATTCTACCTGACACAAATTCTTGGACAAATTAATTATTAACTAATTGTTTCAGGTATAAGGCACCCAGAAGAACTCTCACTATGCTACCCTCTCGAGCCATCTCACCTGAAACAAAACTACCAAAATCTCAAAGAGGCGAAGAGGATAAAGTCCTCACAGCCACCAGATACGAACACATTCATTGCGGCCACCAGAGGCTCTTCAAATAGCTTGGACAGGTCTAATGGTCCATGTCCTGCTACCCCGCCGCCTCCAAGGTCACTGTCAGCTACTCCAGTGGCTTCACAACAGGTATGTTATTAAACTTTACTGTTCGAATACATCTCCAAGAGATAAACCCAGCGTGAATTGAAAACTTCAGCGTTTGTGGTGACTTTTGAGATAGAGACCTAGAGGTCAGTCAGGCATAGACAGTCTTAGTTGTGACGACATTCTGGTTGAGTAGATTAGCCCTTGCTTGTACATTAGAAACATGACATACGTATAAGAGCTGCCCATACTGTTCGCTCATTTATGGCTTCAATAATATGCCATAAAGCAATGTTTTACAAGAGTTGGCTTGCTATGTGCAAGAGCTACAACCAAACCAATCTACTTCAACACCCGAGCAGTCGCATGAGACCGCATAACAATACAATTTCTATTGTGTCTCGTTCACATACGCTTGAGGGATTAAGGTTGTGAAGTAAAAGAGATCATGAGACATTACTATTATTACACGAATGCTTTTTTTTATCCAGAACGGAACCCTCCGGCGCTATGGCGGTCACATCTACAGCACGCAAAGCGATGGCTCAAGCGACGGCGGATACTGCGGCACCCCGCCCCGGGCTGCGTCTCTCGATGCCTTGGACTCTTTGGCTGATCTGTCATTGGCTGATTCGCCGCTTGAACCTGATAGCCAGTCGCGGGAGTCGCTGCTCACGCCTAAATCGCTGATGGAGAGAGCTAGGATGAATGTTGGGTACGTATCACACTGAGAACTAACAGCTCAAAGGTTGGTGCTTCGGTGCCGTCGTACTATTGAGGGCAGAGCAAGCTTAAGAACCAAATTGACTTGCATATTGCGTCGTCTTTTGTTTGAAATGTCGCAAGCTTTTTGTCAAGCGATTTTCGTTCTATTTTCGAGCCCTCGCCCATACCATGACTATGAGACCGTGTAAAGTATGGTGGGTAGATAACTTGACTTTGAAAGTCAACTATAAGGACTGTTTATTTTTAGTAGATTTCCGTATATCATCACAATTTCAGACAGCCGAAAGTTTAGCTAATGCTAGAATTTCCACTTTTTACATTATCGGCTGCAACTTGAACTTTACTCCATGATTAAACACCAAGATTAACGTTCTAAAACGTCCACAATTTCTTTTCCAGCTGGCTAGACTCCTCCCTCTCCATAATGGAGCAGTACGTTCGCGAGTGGGACACCCTTCAACTCCGCTTCAAGTTCTACTCATTCTTCGACCTGACGCCGCGCGCACAAGACGCGCCTCGTCTGAACCAGTTGTACCAGCAAGCGCGCTGGCAGATACTGAACCAGGAGGTGCACTGTACGGAGGAGGAGATGCTGCTCTTCGCTGCTTTGCAGGTAACTTGAGTGCTTTGATAGGCTGTGACTTTAGCAAATACTTGGTTATCACGTTCTGTTAACTCAAGACGCGCCTCGATTGAACTAACTGAACCAAAAAACGCGCTGGCAGATACTGAACCAAGAGGTGCACTGTACCGAGGAGGAGATGCTGCTGTTCGCTGTTTTGCAGGTAACTTGGGTGCTTTGATAGGCTGTTACTTTAGCAAATACTTGATTATTAACGTTCTGGTAACTCAAGACGCGCCTCGTCTGAACCAGTTGTACCAGCAAGCGCGCTGGCAGAGACTGAACCAGGAGGTGCACTGTACTGAAGAGGAGATGCTGCTATTCGCTGCTTTGCAGGTAACTTGAATGCTTTGATAGGGTGTGACTCTAGCAAATACTTGGTTATTAACATTCTGTTAATTCAAGACGCGCCTCGTTTGAACTAGCTGTACCAGCAAGCGCGTTGGCAGATACTGAACCAGGAGGTGCACTGTACTGAGGAGGAGATGCTGCTGTTCGCTGCTTTGTAGGTAACTTGGGTGCTTTGATAGGCTGTTACTCTAGCAAATACTTGGTCATTAACGTTCTGTTAACTCAAGACGCGCCTCGTTTGAACTAACTGAACCAAAAAACGCGCTGGCAGATTCTGAACCAGTAGGTGTACTGTACTGAGGAGGAGATGCTGCTGTTCGCTGCTTTGTAGGTAACTTGGGTGCTATGATATGCTGTCCCTTTAGCAAATACTTGGTCATTAACGTTCTGTTAACCCAAGACGCGCCTCGTTTGAACTAGCTCAACCAAAGAGCGCGCTGGCAGATACTGGACCAGGAGGTGCACTGTACTGAGGAGATGCTGCTATTCGCTGCTAGGCCGGTAACTTGGGTGATTAGTTAGGCTGTCGCTTTAGCAAATACTTGGTTATTACGGTCTGTTAACTCAAGACGCGCCTCGTTTGAACTAGCTGTACCAGCAAGCGCGCTGGCAGAGACTGAACCAGGATGTGCACTGCACCGAGGAAGAAATGCTGCTGTTCGCTGCTTTGCAGGTAACTTGGATTTGTTAGGCTGCTACTTTAGCAAATACTTGGTTATTAACGTTTTGTTATTTCAAGACGCGCCTCGTTTGAACTAGCTGTACCAGCAAGCGCGCTGGCAGATACTGAACCAGTAGGTGCACTGTACCGAGGAGGAGATGCTGCTGTTCGCTGCTTTGTAGGTAACTTGGGTGCTTTGATAGGCTGTTATTCTAGCAAATACTTGGTTATTAACGTTCTGGTAACTCAAGACGCGCCTCGTCTGAACTAGGAGTGGGCGTTAATTCAACAAACTGTTTTTTTAAACCGCTTTTGTAATGTTAACGAATTAACTGCTTTTCGTCTACTGCAAAACCAGTTAAATTTATCAACTGTTTTATTCAACGATTTCCGAACGCAACGCGTGGATTAACTCAACGAACATTCAACGCGCAGTCGCTTAACATTATCCGAAGCTGCTTTTTCATAACATAAAACCAGTTGAATTTATTAACTGTTTTTCTTAACGACTTACAAACGGAATACACCGAGCGGACGCGAGGCGTCCATACGAGCGAGCGAGACGCCAATAGCTCAAAGTTGTACGAGAGTGAGAGAAATCTATGTATGTTTGCTCGTTCCATGGCTCGGCGCACCGAGCCGTCTTACCAATATGAACAGGTTTGTGTCGTGCATTTGTTTTGTAAACAATCGAATTAGTCTGTTTGACTGACACGTTGAGGTCAACGCTTTTTTGTTTCACCGCGAAAGTTTATTGATTTTGTAGTGACTGTTTGTTTTCTAGTTTTAAGTTGTAATATTTAGTTCTTGTACAATAAGTGTAAATAAATAGTTTTAGGTACGTAAAATAAAATAAAAATATTTGCAAAATGTCGGCAGCGGCACGAAAAAACTCTAGTATTTAGATCTTTCAAATCAACTGCTCACTCAAACAGACTAACTAAAAGACAGGTATGTGTTGTTTCAGTTGTGTATTCACGTCAACTCCTTTTTTAAATTCTAACTGTTTCGACTAATAAACTGCTACGTCCAAATCTGTTGACATTACTGCAAACCAGTTAATAACGTTAACTGCTTTTTTAACAGGTTATTTGATTGCAATTAACAGTTTCATTTCGTTAACACAAAAACCGTCAACGACCCACCCCTAGTCTGAACCAGCTGTACCAGCAAGCGCGCTGGCAGAGACTGAACCAGGAGGTGCACTGCACTGAGAAGGAGATGCTGCTTTTCGCTGCTTTGCAGGTAACTTAGGCCGTTCCATTCACACAGTCTGGCGTCGTTCAACATGATTGTGTTACTCTTTATGTGTTTGAGAAACGGGACTTGTCATGTTTTTTCATTAAGATTTTGCCCTTTCCAAGTCCAAGACTTGACAGATTGAAGCTGGTCTAGGTGATGCTATTACAGCTATTGATACGTGTCGCTGTATTTAACCGACTTCAAAAAAAAGGAGGTTATCAATTAGATAATGTGTGATAATATTATACCTCATATCTCAGTCATTTGTCGACTGGTTCTTTCGTCTAACTAGAGGTTATACCTTCTAGTTGGTCCCATTGTTGCCTACTCGGGATCTTGGTGCCATCTAGGGAAAACCTCGAATTTTAAAGGCACGTTTAGTGTTTTCGTATTTAGATCTTAATGAAGGCTTGTTGCGTCTGATAGCCGACATTGTGTGATGCTGAGCTGATGGTGGAACTCCTAAACGCTCAAGACTTGAGTAATTTTAATGACAGAACTTAGGAAAGGTATTTTGAAGCTTAATAAAGAACAGAGTCAAAAGGTGCGACCCCTCCTGTAATCATATAAAAACACTAAAATACACTCGACAGTCTTTAATGAACTCTTCACTCTTTAAAAGAAAGGACTCAATTTTAGGCGAACAATTTCTTTTTGGTGTCGGTGCCATCGCTAGTGCCATTTCAAGCATCATGTTTAAAGACACCGACTCCAAAAATAAAATTTTCACCTAAAATGGAGTCCTTTCCATTAAAGAGAGAAGAGTTTATTTAAGACTCTTTAGTGCGTTGTGGTTTCGAAGACGGATATTTAGTTACTATTTATTATTTCTGACTGCTTAAATTAATACAGTTCTATGAATCAATAACGAAACTATTCCTTCCAGCTACAAATCGAGCTGCAGACCCTCGCTGGGGGTAGCGTGGACGCGGCAGACGGGGCCCACTCGACCCCATCAGGGGCCGCGCCGGAAGACGAAATAGACGCGGCGCTCAGCGAGCTGCAAGCGCAACTGGAAGGCGGTCCCCCGGCCCGGCAGGACATCACGCACGTGCCCGAGCTGGCCGGCTACCTGAAGTACCTCAGGTGAGTGGTCAGGGGATCCCAGCAAATTAACTTTAAAAAAAAGTAAAAGCCGACTTCAAAACCAAAATGTACTAAAAAGTCTTAAAGGATAGGAATCCATTTTAGGCAAGCAATATCTTTTTGGAGTCCGTGCTCTGATAGTTGATTCTCGAGATGGTCAAAGTGATGGCACCGACTCATCCCAAAGTAAGTAGCCAATGCACTTATGTTATGGAAATCAGACACAACGGTGGTACCACTACACCCAGACCCGAGACAATATAGAAAATTATGATTTCTACATTGACCCGACCTAGAGACGAACCCGGGACCTCGGAGCGGCGACGCCTTGAACCCAGCGCGCTTAGACACCACGGAAGTTGTGAAGTCAAACATAAAGAAAGTTCTTAGCGAGTTGCAAGCGCAACTGGAAGGCGCCCCCCGGCGCGGCAGGACATCACGCACGTGCCCGAGCTGGCCGGCTACCTGAAGTACCTCAGGTGAGTAATCAGGGGATACTAGCAAAAACAAAACATATTAAAAGTCCTCAGCGAGTTGCAAACGCAATTGGAAGGCGGCCCCTCGGCAGGAACGAAACGCACGCACGCACGAAAGTTTTGATGAGTCATCGTCATCATTATCAGTCAAAGGTCGTCCACAGCTCAGCAAAGGCCTCCACCACGGTTGTCCACAGCAACCGATCACAAGCGGTCTGCATCCTGTGATCTATTATCTATATCTGTCGATTCATCTTTTTGGTGGTTGGACGTCCTACGGAGGAGCTAAAATATAAATAAATAATATAAAAATAAATAAATATTGGACACCAATCACATACATTGCTCTGATCACAAAGTAAGTAGCCAATGCACGTGTGTTATGGAAATCAGACACAACGGTGGTACCACTACACCCAAAGTCCAGACTCGAGACAATAAAAAATATATGATTTCGAATGGGAATCGAACCCGTGACCTCGGAGCAGCGACGCCTTGAATACCAGCATGCTTAGCCGCTACAACAAGGAGGTCGTTAAACAATAGCGAATATTCGCCATGATTATAGGTATGTAAAAATTTATATCTACCTACATAGAAGATCCAGCATCAGCCGAGTTGATATTGCCACAGTTAGAATCATCCTAAAAACACTATATATCCTGTGAATCTTATTACTTTCTTGATATTTTGACAAAACACATCAGAATCATTATTATCTACTACTTCTACAGTATTTTTTATAGCATATAATGCTTGTTTTATTCTATCTACTTACTGTATGTTTATTATATTTAAAATTACATTGTCTTTTATTTTTTTATCTCCGATATATGAATTTTTAACAAATTGGTATTGTTTTCTCGGGTGGCGTCGTCAGCAAGTGCAAGAACGAGTTCTGTACGATTGCGTAAGACACAATTATTACCCACATGTAGTACCCGAACTAGCAAATATAAATTAACTAAATTCACCCACGATAATAGACCCGATTCTGAAACCTAACACTGTAAACTTACATGTCCTTTTTGCTTATGCGAGTTTAAACTTGTGAGTGAAAGGGAATGCTATATCCGAAGATAAGAGAATTTTTTGTAACCACTTGAATCTATTTGATTTGAAAAAAGTATACATAAAGATGAAAGAAGAAACCAAAAATTTGCGTACGGGCGGGAGTCAAACCAGCACTTTCTGGCTAACCGAGCAAAACGCTCTACCAAATGAGCTACCGTGCTGTGAGTCCGACCTTGCGAAATTTGTGGTCTCTTAAGGATACGTCATTATGCGTGACGTTTAGCGCCATTTACTCGTCTGTTTATGCAACCGTGGGCCAACTACTTGGCCTTACTTATTATTTACAGATTAAATTCAACTTGAAAATTGATGACGATTCGCTATTTAATGGTTTAGCATATTTTTAACACTCACAGTGTCAAATTTTATATTCATAAAGATGAAATAAGAAACCAAAAATTTGCGCACGGGCGGGACTTATGAATATAAATTATGTCACTGAGTGTTAAAAATAATCTAATCCATTGAAAAATTTGTTTATGTTGGATAGCTTATTTATCGAGGAAGGCTTTAGGCTTACATCACGCTGTGACGTAAGGAGAGGGAGCAAACTCAAAACGCGCGGAAGAAGTCGCAGGGAATAGCTAGTGTAATGTTTAAAAAAAACAATATTTTCCTGGTTTCAGTGTTTGATATCTCAGAATCGTGTCAATTTTGTTAGAAAATTGCTCCTTGTCCAAATTGATTATTTACAGTTGCATTGGTAACTAAGTAAGCACGCCATATGTACAGAACGTAACTAATACTAATATTCTATATCTGTAAATATATTTATTTACTTATGTATAAGTAGCTGTTTAACTTAAGCAAATGATAGAAACATATTTAAACTTCACTAAAATCACCAAAACACTTCCTTTACTAGACTATCTTATTTTTATAGTATTATTACACAAATACGTATATTATGTAAATACGGTAGAACTATTTATATTATTTTTCTATTTTTACCGGCATTATAAAAGGAAATTCTTCTCTTTAATTGAACCTCATAGCCATGTCACAATATTGTTTTAAGGTTTTAAAATATATATAATTATATTCGAAAATCGTAAAAATATTATTTTTTAATATATTCAGACTTTTTACTGAGTTGATTGGCTTTCAGTATTCACATAGTTTAAAACTAAATTTTTCCTCTACGTCTTTAACCTACTGTTTTACCACTTCGATAATAAAACATACCTGATTTCAGACCGAAGCGCTTCACGTTGAAAGCGTACAAACGCGGCTGGGTGTCGTGTCGCGACGGTGTATTGAGAATTCATAGTTCGCGCGATGCCGCCGCGAAGGGTGACTCGCCTTCCTATGCCGTGGAGCTGAGAGGCGCTGAGGTGAGTGCTATTGTCATAAAAATAAGAAAGAAAGAATATACTTTTGTTCGCCGGAAACATTAGCATTACATTTGCATATGTCGTGGCAGCGGAACGCGGGTGGCCTTCTGGGTACAGTAATCTGCTCTCAATAAAAATAAGAGATAAAAATAAAAATTGTATTATATAAATACAGGAAAAAGCACAAAAACACAGTGAAAGGGAAGATAGATGGCGCCAACATCGAATACAGATAAAACATTATAAAAAAATGCAACAGAACCACAAACAAACCGATAAAGAAACAAACATTGTAAATCACGTCACGCAATGACGTATCCATAAGAGACCACAAATTTCGCAGGGTCGGACTGACGGCACGGTAGCTCAATTGGTAAGAGCGTTTGGCCCGGTCAGTCAAAAGGTTGCTGGTTCAAGTCCCGCCCGTGCGCAAATTTTTGGTTTCTTATTTCATCTTTATTGTAAATCAAATAACTATTACTTACGGTACTTTTTATCCCGAGCGACGGGGCCGAGGCTGGGGTGGAACGGAGCCGAGACGAAACGGTGGGATGGTAGCCTAGAACCAGAAGAAGGACGTAGGATACTTTTTATCCCGTTCGACGGGGCTGGGGCTGGGGTGGAACAGGGCCGTGGCAAAACGGTGGGGAGGTAGCTTGGAACCAGAAGGACGTAGGATACTTTTTATCCCGTTCGACGCGGTCGGGGCTGGGGTGGAACAGGGCCGTGGCAAAACGGTGGGGAGGTAGCTTGGAACCAGAAGAAGGATACTTTTTATCCCGTTCGACGGGGCTGGGGCTGGTGTGTAACAGGGCCGTGGCAAAACGGTGGGGAGGTAGCCTAGAACCAGAAGGACGTAGGATACTTTTTATCCCGTTCGACGGGGTCGGGGCTAGGGTGGAACAGGGCCGTGGCAAAACGGTGGGGAGGTAGCCTAGAACCAGAAGGACGTAGGATACTTTTTATCCCGTTCGACGGGGTCGGGGCTAGGGTGGAACAGGGCCGTGGCAAAACGGTGGGGAGGTAGCCTAGAACCAGAAGGACGTAGGATACTTTTTATCCCGTTCGACGGGGTCGGGGCTAGGGTGGAACAGGGCCGTGGCAAAACGGTGGGGAGGTAGCTTGGAACCAGAAGAAGGATACTTTTTATCCCGTTCGACGGGGCTGGGGCTGGTGTGTAACGGGGCCGAGGCGAAACGGTGGGGAGGTAGCCTAGAACCAGAAGGACGTAGGATACTTTTTATCCCGTTCGACGGGGCTGGGGCTGGTGTGTAACGGGGCCGAGGCGAAACGGTGGGGAGGTAGCCTAGAACCAGAAGGACGTAGGATACTTTTTATCCCGTTCGACGGGGCTGGGGCTGGTGTGTAACGGGGCCGAGGCGAAACGGTGGGGAGGTAGCCTAGAACCAGAAGGACGTAGGATACTTTTTATCCCGTTCGACGCGGTCGGGGCTGGGGTGGAACAGGGCCGTGGCAAAACGGTGGGGAGGTAGCTTGGAACCAGAAGAAGGATACTTTTTATCCCGTTCGACGGGGCTGGGGCTGGTGTGGAACGGGGCCGAGGCGAAGTGGGGAGGTAGCCTAAAACCAAGAGAAGGACGTAGGATACTTTTTATCTTGTTTGACGGGGCCGAGGCTGGGGTGGAACGAAGCCCAGGCGAAACGGTGGGGAGGTAGCCTAGAACCAGAAGAAGGACGTAGGATACTTTTTATCCCGTTCGACGGGGCCGAGGCTGGGGTGGAACGGGGCTGTGGCAAAACGGTGGGGAGGTAGCCTAGAACCAGAAGAAGGACGTAGGATACTTTTTATTCCGTTCGACGGGGTCGGGGCTAGGGTGGAACGGGGCCGTGGCAAAACGGTGGGGAGGTAGCCTAGAACCAGAAGAAGGACGTAGGATACTTTTTATCCCGTTCGACGCGGTCGGGGCTGGGGTGGAACAGGGCCGTGGCAAAACGGTGGGGAGGTAGCCTAGAACCAGAAGAAGGACGTAGGATACTTTTTATCCCGTTCGACGGGGCTGGGGCTGGTGCGGGACGGGGCCGGGAAAAAACATTATTCGCTGGGACCGCTTAATTTTTAAAATTACGAGTCTGAACGAGACAGGGCCGGGACGGGACAGTGCTAGGGGCGAAGCAAAGTTTGCTGAGTCCGCTAGTATATTATAATAATAACACCGTGTGTTTTAAAAACATTCTAAACCATAGTCATAAGAAGTAAGTAAGAAGAAGTAGTATTAAAATAAATAAATAAATATTGGACACCAATCACATACATTGCTCTGATCCCAGAGTAAGTAGCCAATGCACTTGTGTTATGGAAATCAGACACAACGGTGGTACCACAACACCCAAACCCGAGACAATATAGAAAAGATCGTTTTCTACATTGACCCGACCGGGAATCGAACCCGGAACCTCACGAGATGGCGACGCTTGAAACCAGCGTGGCTAGAACGCTGGTACTCGACGACGGAGGTCTAATAAAACTAATGTATCTTCTAGGTGACGCCAGACGCGCATCCCGCTTCAGGCCGCTACAGCATTAAGCTGGAGGTGCCGGCCGAAGACGCCATGCACGAAATGTGGCTGAAATGCGAAAACGTAAGTTTTTTCTATCGTAGTGTAAAACAAAACAAGTCATAAAAATAAATTGAAGTCATAGGAATCAATACTTAAGTTTTAGGTTGACTCGCTTTATTATTATCAATAAACTATAAGGTCCGTTTTTCTTTGCTTGTGGAATATTAAAAACAATCTTTTAATATGATATCAGTAAATAAAATTAATTAACTACTTGATTTAAAAAATATTTCAGTGTTTAACGATTAATTGCGTGTGTAAGTTATGAATTTTATGTTTATCTTAATTAAAACGGAATATCAAAATTGTGTACAATATTCGACAAGTTAACAAAAATTGACGACGAATACTTTTGAGAATACACAGCGTATGGCATGATGACGACACACATATAAGTATTTATAAAGGCCAGAATAATTTGCAACTATTAACATTATTAACCTTCATACGCCCAAGACATAAGACTCGCGCTCTTTTGATACTTAAGCTTTTTTAAGACTCGAGCTTTATTTAAGACTCGAGCTTTTGTTAAGACTCGAGTTCTATTTTATTGCTCGAAAGACTGAAGCTCGGTTCGACTCTAGACTCTGAGTTTAGTAAGTTCATTGAGTCGTGTAAAATCGAGCCGAGTCTAAGAATTAGGACTCAAAATACTCGTGTTCTCAACATCTCTAGAATTAGGTCAATTACATTAATAACCATTTGGGGTGTCTGAAATTTCACGGTGTATACGATCCTCTAGGAGGATCAATACGCCGAGTGGGTGGCAGCGTGCCGGCTGGGCTCGCGCGGGCGCTCGCTGGCCGACCCGACGTTCGCGACGGAGGCCGCCGCCGTGCGCTCGCTGCTGCAGCTGCAGCGCCCGCAGCCCGGCGCGGCGCTGCACCAGCAGAGCGTGCCGCATCTGGACCACCTGCAGCCTGAGAACTTCCTGGCGCCGAGGTTCCTGAAGAAGCTCAAGGGGAAGGTAAGATACCAAGTAGCGATAGCCACAACCGGACTCAGACTTGCACCAGCAGAGCGTACCGCGTCTGGATCATTTGTAGCCTGGGAACTTCCTGGCGCCGAGGTTCCTGAAGAAGCTGAAGGGGAAGGTAAGAGAAGACGGACACAATCTTCGTCAGGTTACTTTATCAGCAATGCAGGCTCCACGTTGTTGAAGCTGAAGAGCAAGGTAAGATACCAAGTTGTGATAAGTCGCTGCTACAACTGTGAAGGCCACAACCGGGCGTAGCCTTACATCAGATGAGAGTACCAAACCTGGATCAGTTGCAGACTGAAAATTTCCTAGCGCCGAGGCTTTTGCAGAAGCTAAAGGGGGAGGTAACAGATATGCAAGTGATAAGAACAGTTGCCCGGATACCTCTTGGCTACGAGGTTCTTGAAAACTGAAAGGCAAGGTAGCTGAACAGACAACTAATAGTCACAAACCTGACCAAAGTGATAGAAGAAATAACCCGCCATCCGAAGTCATAAATTGGATACTACTGGTCTTCTTGTATCTGAAAAGGTTGATATACACATATACTCCTAACATTGAGCTTCTTGAGAAATTGAAGGGCAAGATAGTGATAGAGATACTATGATCAGGTCACTGCTACGCAACAGCGCGTCTAGGTTGTTGAAGAAGCTGAAAGCGGAAGGTAAGATACCAAGTAGCAATAGGTCGCAACTGCAACGGCTCAACCCGACGCAGCCTTGCACCAGCAGAGCGTGCCGCATCTGGATCACCTGAAGCCTGAGAACTTTCTGGCGCCGGTAAGAAATAGAGTGATAAAATAAGTTATAAGGTCACTACATCAGCAGAGGGCACCACATCTGGATCACTTCCAGCAGTCGTTGTCAGGTACCTTCTGCAACGCGATGCAGCCTTACACCAGCAGAGCGTCCCGCATCTGGATCATTTGCAGCCTGAGAACTTCCTGGCGCGGAGGTTCTTGCAGAAGCTAAAGAGGAAGGTTACAGATATTTTCAAGTTTTAAGGCAAGTAGCGATAGGTCACAACTGCAACGGCTCAACCCGACGCAGCCTTACATCAGCACAGCGTACCGCATCTGGACCACCTGCAGCCTGAGAACTTCCTGGCGCCGAGGTTCCTGAAGAAGCTCAAGGGGAAGGTACAAAAAATAAATTTTTAGGTCGTTACATCAGCAGAGGATACCATATATGGACCATCACTAGCAGTCTTTGACAGGTACCTTCTGCAATGGTCCTAACCGATCCGGCCGATGCCGCCTTGCACCAGCAGAGCGTACCGCATCTGGATCACCTGCAGCCTGAGAACTTCCTGGCGCCGAGGTTCCTGAAGAAGCTGAAGGGGAAGGTAAGATACCAAGTAGTGATAGCCACAACCGGACGCAGCCTTCACCAGCAGAGCGTACTATATTTTGATCACCTGCAGCCTGAGAACTTCCTGGTGCCGAAATTTAGAATGTTAAACCAAGAATCATGCATGATGGAAGGTACCATAAATAATCTAATATGTAAAATTCTCGTGTCACAGTTTTCGTTGCCATACTCCTCCGAAACGGCTTGACCGATTTTGATGAATTTTTATGTGCTTATCCGGTATCTATGAGAATCGGCCAGCATTTTTTTCCATCCCCCTAAATGTTAGGGGTAGTCCACCCCTATTTTTTTATATTTTTGACAAAATTTTTAATTTCTATTTTTTTATGATACAACATACAAAAATACATACAATCCTCAATTTTCACCCTTCTACGATCAACCCTTATTTTTTAATAGCCATTTTAGTAATTTAAGGGCAAACAAAATTCGCTGGGAATGCTTAACTTTTAAAATTACGGGACTTGGCGGGACGGGGCTGGGGGCGAAACAAAGTTCGCTGGGTCCGCTAGTAAATAATAAATATCCTTTGGACATTTCCACACATCGCCATCTAGTTCCAAAGTAAGCTACTCAAAGCTTGTGTTTTGGGTGCCAGACTACGGATATAATACTAAATCATACACTTTTATTTCCAGTTCACCCAACGCCTGCTAGAAAGCCACGCGAACGTCAAAGACCTGCCCCTCTTAGAAGCTAAACTCCAGTACATCAAGACCTGGCAGAACCTCCCCGACTATGGTCAGACGTTGTTCGTGGTCCGGTTCATGGGCCACCGGAAGGACGAGATCATCAGCATCGCCAACAACAGGATTATGAGGCTCGATCCGAGCACCGGAGACCATATCAAGACGTGGAGGTTCAGCACTATGAAGGTAGGTTACTAACAGAAAATGGGATACTCACTCTATGGACCACTTTTAAAGGTGAACGCACACTTATCCGAGCCGAACGCATGAAACTAAACGAATTTTAGGATTCTGTAAATGAAATCTCATGATACTTCGCACACTTCTCCGCATCGAATCGTTCTAATCTAGACCCCAGCAATTCGGAAGATAAATCGGTCGACTCGGACGACTCGCCGGGTGTTCAATATAAAATCTTTATACTCAGTCCCACCTTTAGCTGTCACTCATAGCGCTATCTCATGAGACAACATCGAATATGCATTTTGACATAATCAGGAGTAGTTTTCGTGACAAGGACAAGGTTGCGTTTTTTCACTAAATAATAACTCTGTTGCGTTACTAAGAAAATATTATTTCTTATATTAAACGATTTCTTCAACTCGATCGATTCTTTCGGCGCGTTCGGCTCTGATAAGTGTGTGTTCACCTTTAGGCACCAAAACCATGATTATCAATTCACTACAGGGTATGGTATTGGGATGGTATGAGTAATGCTTATTCTGAAAAAATAATTCTTTAAATTATATGCAAATGTCATAAAATAAAACCTCTTCAAAACATTTTAAAATAATTCCAATCGAATGGGGAAATTGGCACCCTCGCGCGTAGCTCGCGCAAATATACGAAATACCATGCCGTAGCTAGTAAAGTACGATGGGCGACCTAGCGTTGGTAGTTTTGAGTCGCTCGCTAGTATCGCAACAATTATAAATTGCTTTTGTGGGATATTTCAATTTTTTTTGGTACCAGTATCGTTTGTACTACCCCTAAGTCGGGCGTCACTAATGCACCAACTATCAAATGAACAATTGAAACATAGAACGTCGTTTTGTATAAACTGTCTGGCAAGTTACACTAACTAGAACTTCCTAAGACATATTGAAACAGCCCGTAAATACACATAGCCTCGCACCATTAAAATCCTCATAACGGATAATTAACCAGAAGATTTTTTGCGTTGGCATTATGTCACGTTTGGTGTAAAATTGATATGATGTTTTGTGGGGATCCATTTTGCCTCTCTTCGGACGGCTTCTACCCACTTTATTTTCCATAATGGATCTACAGGAAATCTGAAATTATATTAGAAGGATGTATTGACATATAATATGAATTTTAAAATTTTAAAGCAAACTGTTGTATATTTAAGATTACTCTCGAGTGAGGGAGTAACAATTATAGAAAATACATTTCACAGATTTATAATTTTATTTTAAAAGTATTTATTATATTCAAAAATCTATACTAATATTATAAAGCTGAAGAGTTTGTTTGTTTGTTTGTTTGAACGCGCTAATCTCAAAAACTACTGGCCCGATTTGAAAAAAAAATTTTGCGTTGGATTGTCCATTTATCGAGGAAGGCTTTAGACTATATAACATAAAGATACGACTCATAAGACCACAGCAGAAATGAAAAATGTTGCGAAAACGGGAGAAAGATATTCCTTTTAAGAGCTTCCGCTGCATACGCTGCGGAAACCGCTTAAGTTACACAAAAATCATGTATGACAAGATTGTTCAGCATTTAGAGTTCTATAATAAAGTCCGCGACAGCATATGTCTATCTTTTATGGTTGACTTACTACAACCTTTTTTATGTTAATAAATTTGTAAAAAAATAATGCATTATTTTTAGAGGTGTATTATACACACAGGTATTCTTATCAAAATAAATACATTCATCATCACGAGCATTTCATTTAGAACCAAGTTGCCCTTTATATCATTTGATTTCAATAAATATCTTAGGAGCTATCACAGTTTTAACATAACTCCGCACCAAAATAATGTTCGCAGCTTAAGTACGTGTGTTGTTTGTTTGAACGCGCTTATCTCAGGAACTGCTGGACCGATTTGAAAAAATATTTCTGTGTTGGATAGCTTATTTATCGAGAAAGGCTTTAGGATATAAAACATAACACTGCGACGTGAGGGGAGGGAGCAAACTCAAAACGCGCGGACGAAGTCGCGGGGGACCGCTAGTATAATATAAGTACGTTTATCGATATGATTTATCGACAATAGTCAAGCACAATTGAAATTAAACTGACAAGAGAACGAATGATAAACATACGACAATTATATCGTATAAAGTATACGTTATCTTGATGGTTTTGTAGTAACAGACCACCACTTTTTTAAATTTTGGCAATGTTACTTTTCTCTTGGAAAAAACATTTCACTATTCTCATGATAAATAACAGCTTTTTTGATATAAAACTTTACTTACGAATGAAAATAAATATTTTTTTAACTTGCTGCTATTATTTTTACACTAAAATAAGCCACATTTACCCATTTTTTCTGTCAATGTTTCTCACTGAGCTCTATCACCGTACTGACAAGACGTCACCTGTAAGTGAGGCCAAAAAGCCCGCTTCGTGGCTAAGGGGGCACAAGCGAAATTGCCCGTCATTGCGCGTCCAGTGGTTTATTCGTCCAAGCTTCAAACGAAAGACGACGCGAAGTGCAAACGATTTTTGCTCTTAAGCTTAAGATCGTAAAGTTACTTATTACTTAGGGCTCACCGTCGAAAAATAACAAGCATTAACGAACGGGTAATTCAAATATGGAGCGTCATTTAGAATGTACTAGAAAATAAAACATTGTGAAACAGGCTGTAATTTATTTTCTCTGAATAGTGTGTTCAGAAGTTGTTTGTTTTGATTTCTGCTGGGCTTCAACAGTGACAAATAATTCCTATTATCTTGTTCCAGGCTTGGAACGTGAACTGGGAGATCAAACACATGATGGTGCAGTTCGAGGAAGGCAATATTATCTTCTCAGTTCAATCTGCCGACTGCAAAGTAGTCCACGAATTCATTGGCGGGTACATCTTCTTGTCCATGCGATCAAAGGACGCCAACCAAACTTTGGACGAGGAGTCATTCCACAAACTGACCGGGGGGTGGACGTAAGAATTTTAAAGTGAAAACTTGGTATAGTGGATGTTACAGATATAAGGACAAGTTTTAAGTGAGAGTGAGTGGTACAATCTTTGGTTTGGGAAGACAATGCGTAGAGCACTGCTTTATAATTATAACTACACACGTTATTTATGTTTTTGAGTATGAAATGTAAGATGTGTAGGGTGGGTGGCATGTGGGTTAAATACATTCTTGCAAAATATTTTCATGTAAGTTATTCAACTTCACACATGGACCTGTCTATCTCACTGCCTAATAGAATGTTAAATATTATTGTAAAAATATTATAAGAATAACGAAGCTTATGTAATGTGCCTTGCACAAGTTTATAATCTCTAATTACAAATATAATGAAATAATGGTGAAAAGTAATTCATATTTTTATACCTAATGATATATATTTTCATTTACTGACTTCATTTATTTAGATTTTATAGTAGTGCTTCCATTAATAAGTACCTATTTAGCAAACTTTAAAATGCCAAATATTGTTTGAAACAGATTTTATGCTTCAATATTATTTGCACACCACTTTTAGATAAATCAAAATTAGCTGAATTACCTCCATAATGAAGCTTCTATAAATAGAATAGTTAATAAGAATTAAGTTATAATAAGTATTGTTCTCTAATTTAATTTTTATGTTGAATAACATATTATGTAACGTTGAACATAAAGTGCCATTGAGTAACAATAATATTTCAGGTGCTTTTATGAAATATATATAATTGTAGAATAAAGGATTTGAGTGGCCTTAACTTTTAATATGATTATTGACAGATTTTAATTTTAATATTTTGTATATAAAATATATTAAGATGAATTAAACCAATGCTACGCATGTTATGCCATATTGTAACTTTGATTCATTTTTGCTTCGGATATAGAGAATGTGAAATGACAAGAATCAAGCACAACTTTTAACAGATAAATATAAATAAAATCTGATTACACCCTAATTTGTTTATTCAAAGATTTTATTTTATTTTTGTGGACACCTAGTCTAATTGAGATCGCGCATATAATGCTATCACGTTAAATGTAGTGAATACGAGTATTAACAAATTGCCTTATTTTACTGTAGGTCTATTGTACAAATTGTACACATTAATTATTTAGTGTCTGTTTGTAAATGAATGTCAGAATAAATGAATAACAAATTATCGGAGCTTTTTACTTTCTTAAAACTAAATAGCCTGAAGCTGTTGACCAGCTTTTGAGGCTAACTATGTGTGTGCAAGTAACAAAAGTATTCTTGAATGTTTAATTGCACCTTAACATGTGCACTATAAATAATATCTCATGGTCACTTGGCCAATATCTGTTGAAATTTTTTCCAATCACAAAAATTCGATAGGGGAGAAATAAAATATTACTGCTGCAAAATAATCTTTTTAAGATTTATTTCTAATAAGTTACATACAAATTACTTAAAAAATTGCCAAAATGCTAAGCAGTTTGATCTCATCATAGCATTTAAAAAATGAAGACTAATCAAAAGAATAAGTTATTTAAAGCTGTTTCAGTTACTAAGTCTCTTTCCCTAGAAAATAAATAGGCCAATAGATGTCATTAAAGTGTGGTTCAGCATCAGGTGCTCCTATCGCCACAATCTCCCTTAGATTGTAAGAATCTGTCCTCTTCACCACATACTGTCCTTCTTTCACTAAATCCTACAAAAGTGGCATAGTTGGCCAGATATTTATTATGGTGCTGAATTGGCGGAGGACTGACCGGCGGTATTGTTAAGACCAACGCACAAGAGCCAGCTACTTCATTCACTTTCATAGTAGTGTCTTTCTCTGACCAAACAACTTCGGGTTCACTGGAATCCTTTCCAGAGTATTCTTCCACAGCCAATACATCCACTAAACGACATGTCTTAAACATTGTGAAGGAGACTAGATGGCTACCTGGAAGTAAAAAGATAATATGGCTTAGAGAGACAGCACTAACAAGGGGATTGCAAGTGGAGGAAAATATTAATTGAGAATACAGAAATTACAGGCCAAATAGATCGATAGAAAAACAAGCATTTTAGTCATACGTCTTATGACTTCAAAGCTGCACTTTGTGATTTAAGCAAGAAACTTTGCACAGTGATAGTTATGACCAAAATAGGCGATTTCACCCGCAGCAGCGACAGTTTCACCCCTTAGGAACAGAGTTGGCGCCACTTTTCTTAAATAACAATTAGAAATTTCTAAAAATCAAACTATTGCACCGATTTAGGTTATTATATCATCTATCATAAGAAAAATCATGGTCAAGATATTACTTACCTAACATGCACAAATATATTTTTTTAGTTTAGAAAAAGTTTTCTTTGCTTTTTACTTCATTTTACCAAAACTATATATGGCTGGTTATGTTTTTCGGGCGCACCTATACATGGAAAGAAATGATTTCAACTTTGCAACATTATAAAATGCCCATATCTTTTTTAGTTCAGAAAAAAAATGGTTTAGCTACTTTTTAATTTTTTTTTATTAGAAATTATTAAATGTAGGGTATTTTGAGGGTAATTTATATTATTGCCAATTAAGTATAGTAATATAAAAAGAAAACCGCATGTCAATATCCATAACAGTTATTGAAATATTACATTTATCATTGAAATCATTGCGCCCGAGAAGTTACTGCCCTAATGAATAATTTTATATCTCAGAAATTATTTATAATATTGACATGCGGTTTTCTTTGTTTAATACTGTACTTAATTGGCAATAGTATAAATTACCCTTAAAATACCCAATGTTACTTATTTTTAATAAAATTAAGTAAAAAGCAGCTAAACTAATTTTTTTCTAAACTAAAAAAAAAGATATGGGCATTTTATAATGTCGCGAGGTTGAAATCGTTTCTTTCTATGATATCTTTCTTTATTTATCTTTCATTTGATACCCTTTTCATCAAAATTAGTGCGGTGGTTTGGCTTGTAGAATTTTTTGCTATTTTCAAAGAAAGTAATTCTATGTTCCTTTGGGGATGAAAATTTTGCTACTTCAGATGAAATTAAATAAAATCAAGTATAATTTTGTCGCTATTCGCTCTTTTCAATATACATATTACTTAAAAATGATAAAACTAAACATTTGGTACTTATTAACCATTGATGTTGGTGCGCCCGAAAAATTCCTGCCCACATAAAAAAATATATATCTCTTTAGTCTATATTACTATTGATATTGAAGTGCAGTTTTCTTAACCAAATACTGTATTTACCAAACAAATATACGATCTTACCAAAAACATACCCAGCCATATAATTTCTTGATAAAATGAAGTAAAAAGTGATGATAACTATTTTTACTAAACTATAAAAATATATTTGTGCATGTTTGGAAGATACTATCTTGACAATGTTTTTTTATATAATAAACAGTATAATTATCTTTCATTTGATACCATTTTCATTAAAATCGGTGTCGTGGTTTGACTTGTAGATTTTTTAATTGATTTTAAAAAAAAAGTGGCGTCATCTCTGTTCCTAAGGGGTGAAACTGTCGCTGCTGCGGGTGAAATCGCTTATTTCGGTCCTTACTATCACTGTGCAAAGTGGCTTGCTTTAATCACAAAGTGCAGCTTTTCGACGAAATTTCGCCATAAGACGTATGACTATTTGGAGGCAGGCATTAATAAATACTATTTGATTACTAAAGATGTGTCATGAACATGTTGTAAGATCTTTTAAATTCTGACCTTCCCAACCCAACACTTTGTAAAACTGGAAAGATACAGGAATCAGGAAGTTAGATAGTATATAAATTTTGGCAAAATGATTGATTGTTTATCATAATTTATTGAATCTAATTAGCATACCTAAATTGCATATTGTAGTTGGAGGATAAAGGAACTGAGCCATAAGCTGTATTGATGAATCTACACCAGGCTTAAACCTGTTTATGTGGTTGAAGTAGTTCTGTGTGCAGTAGATATAGCCGTTGAATGATATCATGCAGTCCGTCCTTGTAGATAAACTAATAACAGATTTCCATCGATCGCTAGTATCCAAGTCTTCATAGAGGTATATATCTTTGTGTCCAGCAGCATAAACAGCATTGTTATGGACACATACTGCCGGGCTTTGTATTGCATCAGGTAATTTTGCAATTTTCCTGTAGCTCCTCTGCTTTAAGTCATAAATGATTGCTGTGTCTAAAACTACCCTGTAACATAAAAAATTTTTCTTAAAACTCATACAGTCATTAAAATTAATTACAATTAAACAACTTAATAAGTGGTCTAACCTAAACCCACCTACACCTCCAACAATATACAAAGAGTCGTTGAGAACTGCTACACCCCCATGCCTTCTGGATGGCAGTTCCACACCATGCCTGATCCATTCTTTCCTCAGTGTATCATAAACTTTGACTTCCTTCATAAACGCGCCAGTTCCTCTCCCATACTCCCCACAAACTACCACAAGTTTGTTCGGACCCCAAGCAACAACATTCCAACCCCATAAGTTTTTCTCAGCAACTTCTAGCCACTTTTCAAATCCCATTTCCTTGGTGAATGAGTACATAAAATGTGGCTCCATATCTGGCTTTGTGTCTTTGACAGTCATGATAGGTACTGTTGCAGTGTAAAGTAACTGCCTATTTCTGTTCTGATTTACAATAGTCAAAACTTCATTGTATACTCTTTCAGTAAACATTTCACACACATGAGCCTTCTGTTCTGTTACAAGGGTTGTAGATAAATTGCCTTTACTTGACAACTCAAGAAGACACTCAACTACTTTACTACCAAGGCTATTGGCATAATCTGCTACCAGAACCTTCATTTCACTCAGCTCTGGATGAGTGAGTTTCTTAATATCCATGCAACATAGAACAATCATCAAAGCATCAGCTCCAGTCTCATTATTAATAATCCATTCCAGGCCAAACTTAAACACATCTAATTCATTTGGTGTGTCCAAATATGGGTGTGATAGGTACCAATACAGCTTATGAATGGATGGAACATATTCAGGCTTCATAATTTTGAAAGACAGTAAGCCAAATGCTGAAGACAACTGCTCCAGTTTAGAATAGGAAGAGCGTTCTGCTATTGCTAGAATTTGCATCCAATTAGGTGGAGATAATTGAAGATCTAGACAGTATTCAATTTGTTTTATCAGCTCTGTGATCTGCAGGAAATTCGCAGCAACGGCCAGTTCTCCGATAGTAGTTAAAGAATGCTCAGAAAGATCTATTAAACCAATTTCCATATATTGCCATATTAGTCTCATTGATTCTGCATCCACCATCTGATAAAAATAACAAGTGTAAAAGTATGTTCCTTTTTCTCTGAGTTTAACAAAGGAGGAACATCCAAAACTTTGGCCGAAAGTTTTAATAAAACGTTACTTTGCTATGTGATGTGATTATTATCGGGTAAGAATCTGCCCCTAAGGATACAGTCCGATCCCCTTTTGGCTTAAACTAAGATATACTTACATCAATAGTAATTTCTTGTTTTTCATTTTCAACATAGTTCCCGCTAAACATTGCTCGAAAATAATCACTGTGTTCACAAAGAACATCTTTTTTAACCTTGAATATTTGGCCATCAATAATTAAGGATACGTCCCCCATAATCAAATCAACGAAGCACGATCAGTAGCAAGTAAGCAAAATTATATTTTCTGGGATGAAATAAACCAATCCAAAAAAATATACCTATCCAAAATTCAAATCAACTGGTTAGTTCCTTTTGATTCAAGGTTGCTGTCAAAGTCAAATCATACGGGAAAGGCAATGGAACAGAGCCATACAGCCTTAGTCAAAACTGACTGCTGATATTGAGTGACGAACGAACTGACACAGACTAGATCCCTTAAACTTAATTACGTAGCTATAGCTACTACTTTTCAAACCTCACACCAAAGGAGAGGTGGCATCACATAGACATAGAGTGTAGAAAAAAACTTTCTATGGGTCATCATTGGTCACATCACAATAGTAAAACATAAGTGTGGAGGCGGCTTCCACACCAACAAACCATTTGAGCATCCACAGGAGGGTTGATCTGTATAATGCTGCGTTTACACGTTCACGGGAATCGCGAGACGAGTGGCGAACCGAGTGTGAACAGTACGCTCGCTACTCGTGTCGCGGTCGACTCGTGTCGTGTACTCGCGCAAGCAAAGGCTGTGAGTAGCGAACATGAACTTTTGGTTACACAGCACACAGGTTATATGCGCAAAACCTAAAAGTAATTTGATTGGAATAACGAGCCAAAACAATATAACCTCTTATTAATATGGGTCACATTTTCAATAAATCTTCATTAAATAACTTTTTTACTAAATTGCACTCCCTATTCAACTCTTTAAATAAAGTTTTAGTTTTCAATGATTTTGTTTTGCGTTTAAAATCAGTGGAACATAGAGTAATTCGTGTAGTTTCCTGACCCTTTAAGGACTTTGACTAATTCAAAAATATCTCCCATCTGCATTACGCACTTATAACTTACTTTTTTTTTCGATTTAAAAACATGATTTTGTTTTATGTATAACACGGAATTAAAAAATGTTTTATAAAATGCGTCCACAGTGGCAGATCCTGGCCTTCTTTTCTTAGTTTCTGACCCTCCCTAATAAGCAGTTCTTGGTCGTGCTGACATTCTACCGAATTTTGTACTAAACATTATTTTTATAAAAATAAATGTATCCTCACAAACAATGGGAACTTCGACGATTAGACCGCGAACGAACGATAACGAAGAAGATAAACTTCAATAATGTAACTCGTGTTTGTTATTTATTTTTTTATTTATGATTAGTATTTTGACAATGTAGGTACACCTAATATATCCCAAAACGCTGGGTTAGATCTGTCACCTGATCAAAGTTGTTTTTATTGCAATTTACACTTAATAGGTAGCTATGTTTATAGAAAAAACTAGCGGACCCAACGAACTTTACTTCGCCCCTAGTACCGTCCTGCCCCGGCCCTGTCTCGCCCAGCCTCGTAATTTTAAAAGTTAAGAAAAACACTCTAAACGATCAGTTATCGAGCGGGATGAAAAATGATCAAATTACTAAAATGTCTATAAAAAAATAGGGGTTGATGTTAATAAAGTAAAAATTTAGGGTTGTATGTATTTTCTAATGCCACATAATGCTATAAAAAAATAAAAACAAAAATTTCGTCCAAAAATTTTAAAAATAAATAAGGGTGAACAACCCTTATCACTTAGGGGAATGAAAAAAGATAGTAGCCGATTCTCAGACCTACTGAATACGTATATAAAATTTGGTAAGAATCCGTAAAGCCGTTTCGGAGGAGTACGGGAACGAACATTGTGACACGAGAATTTTATATATAAGATGGTATCGCAAAATAAGTTGCAGATCCTACATAAGATTTGCATTGGTGGAAAAAATAATATGAACGTTTGTGGAGGGTGAAACATCACCACACACACTGATTGATTGCCGATGAATTAGTTAGTAAATAAAAGACGCTGAAGAATCTTAATGCTGTGCTATTAATACCTAAAGAGTCAATCAACTTAACAAATATTAAAAAGTACAGAGACAAGAAGAAAATGTTGTCGAGCACGGATGTAGTACTTACTTCAGTTTGCGTTCTCAACGCAACTTTTGAATTACGTATTAAGCAGTAATTAATTGGATTATTAGTCCTCAAATTGAAATAAAAGGCTCAAACGGATCCAAAACATTATCTCTAAACTAAGTTGAGGGAATTCTCAGTTCAGAGTATGGGAAATTCTCAATATTTTCTTCGAACATGACTCACTAATGAGGAGATGCGAAAAACAAATCTAAGTAACAAACGTTACCCTGCGAAACAGTGAGCCTAAGAGGCAATGCGCAGGGCCTATAGTGCAAATGATGATGGCCTTCGGGGTACAAAAATTCTAAATTAGAGAATCAAAATCCAGCGAGGGCGTCTACAAGCATGCGACCTTGTATAGATTAAGGGATCACCATGGATTGAGACTTATCTATAGGTTGCTATGTAAAACCATGAAGGACGTATGATATGTACAGTGTCCATCTTGGGGCTAGTAATTATTATGATGATGATGACACTACTAATATTTGAGCGAGAAAGCACGGAGGCTCGCTCTTAATTAATTTAATTAGAAGTATAAATAAATATGCACCAGACAACACACCAACTGTTGTGGATTCGAAGTAAGAAATGTTCTTGCTTATGTTACGAATACCAGACAACGATTATGACGGGGGCGTCTCCCATAAATACTTAAATACATATAAAAATCCGTGACTCTGGTACAATACTAATTTTTGTGCTCATCACATGAACATATAAACAGAACACACACTCACACATAAAAGTTGGCCCTTGCGCGATTCGAACCCTTTTGTCTTTTAAGGGGGCTAGCAAATTTTAATATTTTCATTAATTGGCATCTTTGCCAGTGGCTAAAAAGTATAAAATTATGTTACAAGCCAAGGGGCTAATAACTGCAAATGTTTCAATTTTCATTGCAGTTGTTGCCAACACGTTGAACATTTTTTCAGATTTTTTTCCACTTTATTTTTAAAGTTAAATGAAAAAGACTGAAAAGAACATGGAAGTTGGCATTCCACAGGTTACGCCTTTGCCAAGTAGCTGTCACTTTGACGTTTAGTGTTGTTGTTGTTTCCGGTATTGTAATGGCCATTATCGATAAATTACGATGTGGTAAATTGAAGATTATTTGAAAAATACATTGTCATTCAAACAAATTTTTAGTTCAGATACGAAATAATCATTATGATTCCTCAATCGAAATATGATTGATATTTGTAGTTATGAGAAAATATTGGAGTAATTTTCAGACATCATAAAAATATTAAGAAAGGTTACTACTTTGTTTTATTTGGTTACTTTTAACATAACTTCAATCAGGTTATGTAACATAATAAAGTAAAATTTAATAATCAATGGATATACCATTGATATCGACATCTTAATTCTACAATTGACACAGACCACAACACTATAAACATCAGATATTTTTTTATCGAATATAGCAAAGACGTGACCTCGTAACATCCAACTTTCTGTACTTACGCTCTTTTAGAATGGAGAGTTTTTAAACAATTATTATTAGAGAAAATAGTGAAAAGAAATAAAAATGAAAAAATATGGGTGCCTTCATTTTTGAAGTTCTTATAGGAAAAATGCATATAATAATTTTCAAATGTTGTCAATTCTGTATTTTGTATGAATCATCAAATTCTTTAATAATATACCACAAAATCTTTTCGAAATGCCGGTTGATAAATTTAAGAAACACGTTAAAAACACGCTTATGTCTAAAGGCTATTATAAGGTTCAAGACTACCTGAACGACACGAATGTGTGGTCCGTCCAGCCTGCACCGACTGATGTACTTACCTTTGATGATTTTGATTTTACGGCAGCTAGTGGTGACTGAGTTTGTTCCGGCGTTTCTTCTCAGCACTTGCCTAATTGTCTGTGTTCTGTCTCGAAGCGCTGGTAGGGCCCAAAAGATAAGGAGACATGATTCGGCCCCATCAGGGCACATTTATTTTTATTTTATTTTTCACTGTACATTTGACGTTCATAAGTGGCATATTGTGTCCAAAAGTGAATAAACAATATTTGAATTTGAATTTGAATAAAAAGTAATAGTAAGCGGTCATTCAGAACTCAATAGAAAATCATCTACTTTCTGTTAACATGCAGTTACTTCACAAATAAAACCATCGAAAACCTAAGGCTATGCTTACGTTGTCGTTAGTGATTAGACATACTCTTACTAATCTGTGTTAGTGATCGACACCATTTTCTGAAAATTCATGACCAACTGTCTAAAATTTTCCGTCAAATTGGCTCTAGTAGATATGCTAAGATAAGTTTTTAATGAAACGGTAGCTAAATAGTTAATATTTTTTAAATAACCATTAATAGTATTTCTTTGTTTTAAACCTTAATATCTGCAAATTTGTCACCACACGGCCAAAAACTGCCAAAGGCCAGAACTGGCACGGGTTACCCTACATGATACATACATGCTTAATACCGCGTTTAACTAGTACCATTCTCTTTGACTTGCCAATGGTTGGGTAAAAAATATTCGTTAAACAGCTTCCTAAACTACATAAATCAAGGGTCATTTTTGCATTGGCTATCCTGATTGAATGCTAGCGCCCCCCTGTCAATGTCATCTATCATCCAGAAGATCCTTGTCGTACTGCCCTCTCGCCCTTACTCTCCCCATATGGGGTTCATTTTCACATTCGCAGATGTCGTAGCGTCTTACTGTCCCCATATCGGGTTCTCAGTACTGTTAGCGTCACGTATTACTCTCCCCATATGGGGATCGGTTGAGTAGTCGATTTTAAATCGATGATTTAGTTATGTGGTGCGGACAATTGAATACTGGGAAGTCTTAAACATTTAGACGGTAAAATGAGCAATCCATAGATACCAAAAAGTTGGGTGTTCCGACTAGTTTTTAGAAGGTGGGTCTTGTGAATAGACCCCATGTACTAAAATGTAGTCATTACGATTTTTATTTATCCTGTATTTATAAAATTTGTTCTATGGTGATAAGTTATCTTTTTTATATGAAAAATATTATGTTTCAGCTTTGTTTCGAGGTATTTGAAGGTATAATTGAAAATTTATAACGTAAACATTTATTATAAATACGATGAGTCATGTTTTTTCCCGCGCTATCTTCTTTATCGCCTCAGTATTAATAAAAATATTTCAGTAACGTAATATTTAGTTAAACTGTGTGATAGCTAATACAATAAACAACAAATCCCCGTTTACAAAATGACGATAGCTCATTCCTACCGCGAGATATTTATATTTTTGTAAATTGCGCGGCCCGCCCGATGGCGGGCGCTTGGTACCAGACAGAGTCGAGGCCACGCGCGCGTTTGTCTTATGACAGCTGCGCGCATTTCTCGCGCTTCTCGAAGCAGATTGACAGGTTAAGCAATTAGTTCTTTACATATAGTATTCCTCTATGGTTCTTTATGGGCGAAGATCAGGTTAAAGATATTTATTATTTCTCAAAAAGAATTAATACAAATTCACTTACTGAGAAAACCTTTTACAAATGTTAATAAAAGACAAAAAAAAATATAGCAAGCGCACACACATTTTCAAATAATAAGGCGGGTAGGTCGAAGTAACTGACGGGTTCGTAGCAGCAGTCGTCAATCATCGAGCCCGAGCAACCACGGATGTAGGAGTCATTTGAGCGTACTTGTTATGCTAGATGTGGCATCCGTGCAGTTTAGCTTTAATGTTAGGTTAGAAAATATCTGTTTGATGAAGATAGTAATAATAATAATGTCAGCATGGCGCAGCATTTTCTTTTACAATTGGGTCAATTGAATGAAAATTCATTTGGGGTTTCTGAGGTTTAGCGCATTTAATACACGTTGTATTTATTAAGTTTCATTTAATTTCGTGCTATGTGATTTATTTATAACCAATAAATGATTTTCCCTTTTGGCCGACACGGTGAAAATAACAACTACCGCTGTCGTTTTCAAAAATGGGTTTGCAGTGAAAGTTTCATCATGATCAGTTCAAAAGTTTTTGTGATACCTACCCTTGGATAGCCAGAGCGCCCGATGGTGGGCGCTGACAAATTTACATGAGTTATGCGATTTTCCCAAGCGCCCACCTGTGGGCGCTTTTTAATTACTCTTTTGCAAAAAAATAAAATGGGTATATAAATGTTTATTCCTTGGGCATGTTGACCTTTATGAGTAAAAAACAGATGTTTCTAAACCATAGACCGCAAACACATCCGGTTGCTGTCAGTTATTGATTAAAATTAGATTTTTTTTTCTCGCAATTTTTTTCGTATATGTCGTCACCCTACCACGAATTTGTTTGGTTCTATGTTTTCATTTTTGAATACATTTTTTTCTAATAACAAGCATAGGTTTTTTATTCAGTAACAATAAGTTTTTTACAGAATGATAATAGCTTGTTCCAATAAGATTTTATAACTGTTTACGTAACGTGTAACCTGACACCGCGCGAATTGCGTACGCGCTCGTAGTCCACCGCGGAAACGCGACCGCCACCGCAATTGCGCCTTAGGAGGATAACTAAATTTCATGAAATAAAAATACTAATAGAACACCTTCAAAATCCGACTAAAAAACTTAAAATAACGCCGCAAGTCGCAATAAATTCAACGTTCGGAGTGTTCATGTGCAAATGTGCCTATAATTATTTATAAGTCTAATGTATCCTACCAAAATATGCAGAGCATTCCGGCAGACTATGGTAGACTTCGGTATCCTTCCATTAGACGCGATAGCTTTTGTAGATTTCCTTTAATTGTATCACGAATTATTATTTATTAATAACAAACAAGAAAAAAATTAACTTAGACATGTAACGCAACAAAAAAACCACCTATTGAAAAACGAAACCATTTCTTTGCGGCAAGGAGGCTATGATGCTTGCAAGGCAAGTGACCAACACTGCTCAGATGTTATCAAGCCGCCCATTAGGTCTCTGACTAGGCTTAACGACTAATATCAACCGATATTAGCCGGGACCAACGGCCAAATACGTCACTTATATGGTCGGGATGGTCACCCATCCAAAACACGACCGCCCCGTTGGTTGCTTCACTTCGGTATCACTACCAAAGCGCTGCTTTCATTGCGCTACGAGCAATTGAAAGGTATGTAGTATGCCATAGTATTCCGTTTCCTAACGGAAAGATTCCGTCACAGATTAGTAAGAGTATGGATTCCGTGCGTTTCGGTAGGCTACGGACACGGTAGACTTATAACACTACCTATGTATAAGATAAGCCTCGCGCGAATGTTTTACCAGTAATCTCGCATCAGCACCCATGCACGAATGTTTCGATAACGAGGCGAGTAACGAGCGCGAATGTATAAAGGTCGTGCGTGTTAGAATAAAACAAGTTGGAGTGGATGGAGGGAACTTTGACAGTACGTACAGACACATTGACAGGTGACAGTATTCAAAAAAGGGTCTCGAACCATTCGTATTATTACATTTCGCTTCGTATTTATTATTGTCTCCGAGGAATATCAAATAAAGCATTAAATACAAGTGATTGCATGTATCGGTGACAATAGTCAACAGTGATGGCTGCTACAGCTACTGCAACAACTGCGACAGTGGATGAAGACTTGGATGAGTGTGGACCTCAGTTGATCAACAAGTTAGAGGTAAACAGAAATCTGCTAACTTGTTAGGACAGGATGTAAAGTTACTTTCTGGAAAAAAAAGCAGAGATACCTCGTTATGTCCTGTTTACTGTTTACACTCTAATTAAACAAGACCTGTGTGTAAGACCAGTTTTACCTATATCAATATCCTAACATTATTTTCAGGGCAATGGAATCACATCTGGTGACATCAAGAAATTAGAAGAAGCTGGTTATCACACAGTGGAATCAGTAGCATATGCTCCAAAAAAATGGTTAATCACCATAAAAGGAATATCAGAGGCCAAAGCTGATAAAATCTTAGCAGAAGCCTCAAAATTGGTTCCAATGGGCTTTACTACGGCAACTGAGTTCCACCAAAAAAGGTATGAAGCAGCACTAAAAACACTATTAATCTTGTTATTGTTGTAGGTGTGCCACTTTATGGAAATAAATAAATTCTTATTCATAAAATACAAATTAATAGAATTGTGGTGTAAAGTATTTTGGATCACACTATTAATTCTTTTTTGAATGGTGAACGTGTTAAGACTTTATAACAATAAAATGTCTATTGTGTCTAGAATACTGGATGCGAAAGTGTTACTAATATTTATGTTTGTTACTAGATAACTTATCATTTTTATGTACTTTTAAAAAAGGAGGTAATTAATTCAATGTGTATGTATGTGATATCGTTGGAATTTCATGAAATTTGAGTATGTTAATCAATAAAGGTTTCCATATACATGTGCAAAATTTCAGGTGTATGTATGTTTGTCCACAGATTTTTTGAAAACAAGAAGTCATAGCAAGATGATTATTTTTTAGTTCAATTAGGTATAATTCAACTTAGAGTACAATGTATGCTTTATAAAAGTCAGTCCAGTAGTTTTTGAGATATAGTTAAATAACTACATATCATAAAATAAAATAAAACATTAAAAAAAATAAACAGAAAACTGACTAAAAAAGCTTAAAATATTGCATTTGCGCTCTACCTAGGAGTAACAAATTCATTTTTAATCAGTGCATGATGACAAGCTTACCTGCACCAACAGTCTACACTCAGTATTGCATGAGTTATTTTAAGCTTTTAAGTCAGTTTTTTGAAGGTGGTTTTATAATGGTTTACTGTATGCTCTGTTTTCATGATTACAGGGCTGAAATTATACAGCTGACTACGGGTTCTAAGGAACTAGACAGATTATTAGGAGGAGGCATTGAAACAGGGTCAATCACTGAAATTTTTGGTGAATTCAGGACTGGAAAAACTCAAATATGCCACACATTAGCTGTTACATGTCAGGTAACGGTCATTGTAGGCTTCTATGGACATGAAAATTAAAATATGTTTATTATATATCTTCTAAGGAGTTAACATTTACATACGTTGTTTTGTCTAGAATTAATGAGAGCACAGGTAAGACACAACTAGATAACTGATACTTCATAAGAAAGGGAAATAACTAAGGATGTTTTAACACATTTAGGGTTTGAACACCTGTATTTTTAAGGATTTAAAAAAAAAAGGTTTATTTCTTTTTTCTGTAAAGTTTAAATGCTGTGTAGTTTGTTACCTTTTTTTGGTACACTGATGCTTTAAACAGCTTTGGTGCAATTAGGGACATACTAAACTAATAAAATAGTAGAAGTGGTCATTTCAGCTTAAACTAGAAGTAATTCACACTTTTTTGACCAGTTTTTAGATTTTTGTACAAAAAACGTAAAAACTCCCATGTGGTAAAAATTATTAAATCTTAATAACAGGTTTTATCTAAATATTTTTTGCCTCAGATGTTCTAGCTAGATGGTTTATTGTAACACCTCCTTATAGCTTTTTGCACCCACCTTCCAAACACCCTGTATATCTCATAATGGGATATTTATTAAGAAAATATCAAACACACATTTAATTACGTATATCCATTAGGTAGAAGGATACTAGGATATTGATGACCTCCGTGGTGTAGTGGCTAAGCACGCTGTTTATAAGGCGTCGCCGCTCCGAGGTCCCGGGTTCGATTCCCAGTCGGGCGAAATCAAAATTATCTATATTGTCTCAGGTCTGGGTGTTGTGGTACCACCCTTGTGTCTGATTTTGTGACCGTTGTGCATTAGCTACTTACTTTGGGATCAGAGCAATGTATGTGATTGGTGTCAAATATTTATATAAAGTGAATGAAAGTGGAATCTACCTTTGAAACACCCAGAAAGTTAATGCTATCAGCCTATCAAGGTAGCATTAGGAATGAAAAAGCAAATGACAATGCATTTGTTTAATTTCCAAAGTAGTTATACATCTCTTATTTTGCAGCTGCCAATCGAGCAATCCGGTGGTGAAGGCAAGTGTATGTACATAGACACAGAGGGAACGTTCCGCCCAGAGCGCTTACTGGCTGTCGCTCAGCGGTATGGCATGGAAGGGGCAGCGGTACTAGACAATGTGGCATACGCTCGCGCTTATAATACTGACCACCAAACACAGCTGCTAGTGCAGGCTTGTGCTATGATGGCAGAGTCTAGGTGATAATCTCAATGTTTTTATTTAACTTTATTTGTATTACAATTCATAGCCCTTAATGATAATAACATAAAATACAGACGGAAGACGGATTTACAATGTTGCTTCTAGTCCTAAAATTAATAATGTTTTTAAACACTAATATATTATGTTGTAAGGATTGACAGTTAGTATAAATTTTTAAACTTATTAGTTTTGGCAGCTATTTAATGTATATAGACCAACAAAATTTATATAAATTAATATTTAACAACATCTAAAACATTGATCTTACCCCAAAAAGGTAAATAAGTATGCATTCGACGACCTCCCTGGTGTAGTAACTAAGAACGCTGGGTTTCAAGGCGTCGCCGCTCCTTCTTCCCGGGTTCGATTCCCGGTCGGGTCAATGTAGAAATCATAATTTTCTATATCGTCTCGGGTCTGGGTGTATTTTGGGATCAGAGCAATGTTGATTGGTGTCCAATATTTATATTGTATACATGGGATGTACTTTTAAAATTACATTATATTTCTAAAGTCATGAATGGTTCTTAGTATATTTTTCTTATGAAATAGTATTTTTTATAATTTTTCAGGTATTCTCTTATAATCGTAGACAGTGCTACAGCATTGTACAGGACAGATTACTCCGGGCGAGGCGAGCTCAATCCGCGACAGCAGCACCTTGGCAGGTTCATGAGGATGCTTCTAAGATTGGCTGACGAGGTCAGTATGTTCATTCCCATGTAGATTGTTGAATGAAATCAAAAGATTCTTACATTGCAAACGCGGAACGCCACAATACCGTTACCATGAGATTACAACTGTTTAATTCGCTTGTGACGACGTAAAAGAAGTCTATGGAAAATTGCACAGCGCCTCTAGCGGTCACTTGCGGAACTAAAATTATCAGATACAAAAAGTTACGTCGTCGTCGTAAACTTATGGTAACACCGCAGGACAACGGATTCGCGCTTGTTTAAGGCGCTACCCGGATTTTTCACGCGCACACTACCGCCACTTTATAGTAGAAAAATCATAACTCGTTAAATAAAAGACCAATCAAAAATCTGGTAAACAAGATTGTAGTACAGGTTCTATAGTTTATTTAGTACGTTTAAATTGTTTCTAAAGTAGTTATCTGTAGTTACAGTTAGAAACATTGCCAAAAATTTAGCAGTATTTCTAACTCTAACTACAGTACCATCGATGGCCCAACCGACGCCTTTTTGTTGGTTTCGCTGGAAAATGCCTTACGCATTCGTACCTGCCGTCCTCGGTGGAGGGCAGCAGGTTTTGTTGGTTATGACCTTATGTCAGTTCGGGGCCACGAGTCAGCGCCATAATCACACATCGGCCCCTCACGGACTAGACCGACACACGCACGGTCTCACCCGATCTGAAGAGGACAAATACTCCTACCTACAGCGTCGCAAGTTATCCTCCGGCTTGTTGTTCTGACGATGCGTAGAACGCATTACTCACCATTACGCCTCTTAGTTGGAAGAAGACCCGAAGCACGTCACAACCGATGCCTTTGGCAACCAAGAGCAAACTGATTATCCCCCCCTCTCCCACAAAAGTATGAGAAGTGGCAAATAAACAGTCAATTTACCTATTTTTATACACAAATCAACAATGGCTGATTTTATAAAGTCCCATAGGGTCGATTTTACCTACGTCAGTTATCCTTATCCGATTGAATAAGTATTAAACGTCCGATTTTAAATTGTCAATTACGATTCCTGACAAATAGGTGACTTCAAATTAGGCGTATTAGATTTTATTCGGCGAATATTCCTTATCTCAGGGTGAAATTTAATGTATGTACGAAAAAAAATTACATTAATTCACGAAAAAGAGTGACATACACAAATATAATACTAGGAATAAGGATAAGCTTGCTATTCCACAATTTAGGCTTCGAAAGGTTGGTAATCCTTGCATGGGGAAAGGTATAAAATTTATCAATAAACTACCAGAGCACATTGTGAACTTACCGGTTAATAAATTTAAAACTGTTATTAAAGAAACCCTTAAGACGAAAGGGTATTATAAAGTGGATGATTACTTTAAAGTTGATACTGTATAGACTTGCATGATCACTACAAACATTGTAAACCTTTTGAAAAGAGGCATTGACAACATTGACTGAGTTTGTTGCGCAGCTTCTTCTCAGCACTAGCCCACAATTGTCCCGAAACTGTGGTAGGGTTTATATTGAGACGTATAAAAGTGGGCCTATTTGCATAAATAAATGACTTTTATGACTTGTATAATGTTTTAAACTTTCATGGTCACTAACATTAGAATATTTAGATACGGGATTGCTACTATGTACCTTATTATTTATGAGTTTCCGATATTCGGCACTGTTGCAAGCGCCATGATCACGGAGTTACTGAAGAGAACTTGCGGGTTGGTTGTTATTGGCAGACATATCGGTCTACCCTCCTTCGTCGTTTATTCCGCTCGCCGCCGGTACTATTGTCCACAAAATCACTATAATATAACCTTACTCATTTATTATATATAATATAATAAGGTACATGGTAGCAATCCCGTATCTAAATATTCTAATTTTATGACTTATGAAAAAATCATGCCTGAGCAACTCAACTGTATTCCAAGATTTTACAATGAAATATTAACGTAACATTCAACCAATTCCAGTTCGGCGTAGCAGTGATAATAACAAACCAAGTGGTTGCAAACGTGGACTCTGTGGGCGTGTTCAACGCGGACACGAAGAAGCCCATCGGTGGGCACATCATAGCCCACGCTTCCACTACCCGCCTGTACCTGAGGAAGGGGCGGGGGGATAACAGAGTCTGCAAGATATACGACAGCCCGTGCCTGCCAGAAACTGAAGCTATGTTCGCGATCAGTACGGAAGGCATCACCGATGCTAAGGAGTAAAGTGGACTTTATTAAACTTAGGCTTTATGTAACCCAGTGCGGTGCTGTAATTTTATCATAACAAAGTACCCTAGTTTTGAGAGTGAGCATGTCAGATTTACCTTTTGTTTTTTGTCCAGACTCCATTCCACAGTAATGTGTACAAAACAAACAAATCTTCAATGTAAATAAAATTCAATTAAATATGATTATTCTCATGACTTTGAGTGGTAACATCGTATGATTATTTTGGAATGTACTTTGTCAACAGCTAATTGACAAAAAATAATGTAAATATTAATGCTTCAACACCCGAGCGGTTGCAGGCAACCGCATAACAATAGAATTTGCATTGTGTCTCGTTCACATACGCTTGAGGGTTAATGAAGACTCTAAATTATTGAAATCTTCTCAAAATAGTTTCATTGCTGTTTTTCAAATTGTCTGTAAATAAAATATTTTGATTAAATAAATGCGTCCAGAAGTTGCTCAAACACTTTCGACAATAAACAATGTATTACTCATTTAAAATGTTTTTTATTCATAACATCAATCAACCTACATATCATAAGGTTTGAATCAAAAAAAAAAACAATTAATAGTTTTTTGAAAAGTTGATTTATTTATGAAAATGTACATATGTGTCCCTAAAACAAAACAGGAATAAATAAAATTAAGAATCTTAACAATGATAAGTACATAGTATTAACTTCACTTCTGAACCCGAAAATGGCAAAACTATTTCAAGCAAGTACTTTCTTTGTATTTTATTGGTGAGACTTTAGGATGACACACAAACCTAACATTTAGAAAGCAGGATATATTATACAAAAGGTATGTATGTATATTAATGAAACAAGCCTTACATTCAGTTTATTAATTCATAAAGACAAATTTGGCTATGGAATGTTATGAAAAATACATTTTGAAGGATTGTTTCTAAAAAAGAAAACCAGTTTTTATGTACCTAGGCTTGGAAACAGTATTTTGCTAGGTCTACAAAAGCTTTAAATCTCTACATCTAATTCTAAATCCCTTATAAAAATAATCAATTATTACGAGACATTTTACATATCAATTTGATTATAAATATGCATTCACTAGTAAGTATACTCACATATCTGTATCATAAGATGCGTTATTTTATTTTATCATCTATTGAACATAACCAAAAAACATTAATTCATTCTTATAAATAAAACAATAAAAAATACACAACTGGCATGAAATTATAGTTTTAGATAAAATCACATGAGACTACAATAACTATGTTTGAAATATTACACTGATTTGTGCTTGCCGTGTATTTTTTACGATTAGGATGTATAAAAATAAATTAAGAAAGAAATAAAAAGTAATTCATTAATAAATAAAATATTCAAAGTTCAAGGCATTCCAACGCAAAAAATGGATCTATTATTTTAAAGATAGTATCAAGATCTGATGAAGTGAAAAGCAATTCAATGGCTTTTATATTATATTATTTAATAAATTAGTGGACTTATCGATCAGAAAAATAACACTGATTTTTTGTGTTTCATTTTACGTTGTTAAATAAAATAAATAGCGTCATATTTTATCAATGAAAAACACTACCAACTATGCTATATAATTACACATACACATTTTTAAGTCATGAAATTAAAGAAAATGATTCCCAACTAAATTAAAATAAATAATAAACATTTTCTACTCTATTATTGCTATTATTATTTAATCAAACATTTTAGATGACAGTTTTTTTTAAAGTTAATAATAGTTCTATATGTTTTATTCCTCTCTCTTCATAACAAGCACCGTATAAAAGACGGGAGGTCAGAACACACAAAACCAGCCATGGAAAGTGTTTGACCAGAATCCCTCTAGCTAACACCAAACGATACAATACCAACACCAACACACAATATCACACATGAAAACTGTAACACCGAACAATGGATCTCACGTCCTACCAAACAATATTATAAAATTGTTAAGAACATCAAAAGGCTGTTGTAAAAAGATAAATATGTTTGTTATGTGTATAATATACATGTTGCATTATTATTAAATCAAGAATGGCATGTTTGATAGACTGTTTAGAATAAGCACACAGTCTCATTTAAGTGTTCAAACAATTTTATTTAAATGTTTTTAAGACTTACCATTGGGCTCAATTCATTGCAATGATTATGTAATAATTATGAGCTGGAAACCACCCCTAAAGTATTTTTTATTATCTATAATCCGTAGAGTGATTTGACGTTTACAATGTTACAACTTTTGGGGAAAAATAAATAGTGTTGTGACAAGAAGAATAAGTTTTATCATGTCATTATTTCACTCAATCATTCTTACACCACGAATTAACTCACATTTTATAAATAAAATAAATATTGGACACGATTAACCCCATAAAGAAATCGTTTGGGCAGTTACTGGTTTAAAACATTTTATTTGCAAGTGTAATTATAATTTACATTACATTAACCCCTACATAAATAATAAAAGATAACAATCTATAGAGATACATAGAATATACAGAGATAGGAATGATGAAAATGTTTAATTACATTTTTAATCATTCCTATCTCTGTTTCTGACTCTTTGAAAATTATAATATATACTATATTCGATCGTACCTACTGTTTGAGTGAACTGAATGAACGAGATACATTACTAGTAAAATAAATGTGGCAACATTGTTTTACAGTGACATTAGCATCTATCAAATTACTCTACGGAATTATTGGTTAACCTTTATATTTTATTTAGTCTCTTCGCTTTTTTGGTGTGTTTTTTTAAGTGACATACCGTAACAAATATTAATATTGCCAGTGGTTATATATAGCAAGCGAGCAATAACATATTATTATATTTTATAGGCAACACAATAAAAAGTCCTATAAACTTATCGGACTAGTATGTATTATGTTAGTTGACAATAAAATATCATGTCAATGAGTGCTTAATATCTTTTTATAATACCATCGATTAAACAAAAAGCACTCATTAAGATATATAAACATACTTTAACATTAAACACGGTTGCTAGGACAACTATTTGAAATCTAAGGCCAGATAAGCTTTCACTATTGCTATGTTAGTAAATATAACAACCTTTTTTTTGTATGGAGACTTATTATAATAAATGAACACGGTTGATTTTTATGTATTTAAGCTGTTTGAATGATACATTGATTTAAATCTTTATCAGTTGCAAACCACTGTATGAAGTGATCATTGTAGCGACTTAATACAGGGTGGCCCAAAAGTACCTAATGGATCAAACAAAACGAGGGGATAGCTAGGATTATTTGCAGAAAAAAAAGTTTTACAGTGGGTGTCTAATGTGAACGCTACAGAAGTTATGTTTTTTTTTAATATGATATTTTTCTACCTTTAGTTATTAATAATACAAAAATGTGACATCCTGTAAGTTTTTTTTTGTTTTCATCTCATTGCTAGCAACCAAACAATGTATTAAACATGCTTTTTGTGGTTAGGATTTTTCGTAGTAAGGGTCGTACTTCCGAAACCCTTGTTATTGTTGTATTTTGGTAATAAATCCCTCTTGCAAATAACCCCAGCTATCCCCTCGTTTCGTATGATCCATTACTTTTGGGCCAACTTGTATAATTGTATGGTATCGTATATTGCCTTTCCTACATTAATGTGAACATTATAGGTTTAACAATGCCTGTCTCGAGACAATAAAATAAAATGATTTTATAGGACTCAGTTATCATACTTTGCGGTGTCAGTGAGACAGGTTTTTAACGAGAAAACAAGACCATCAATTAGTTTTCACAGAATCGTAAAGCTAAAGCTCGCAAAATATTATGCATGAAAATGGCAAAGTGTAATTTGTCGTCTTGTATTTCTGAGTAGTGATGCGTGTCGATAGTCGCCTGATATCAAATATCTGACTTCTGTGTCGCGGGCCATCAGATAATGTATTTTTTAGTCTGTATCAAAGAAATGATAAAAGATCAAACTATAAGGGCTAAATTTAGGCAGAAACGTATGGTTTATCAAATCAATCGAAACTTAGATATTTCTTAGTCTGTTTTGTTTCGTTTGATTAAGAGGGCGAGGGTATTTTTAGAGATACTAAAATCGGAATTCAATCAGGTTTAATCAGCAAAGCAAAAGCAGTTAGGTTTTTACGTTGAATACGCTTAATTATAACGGTATTAAGGGGGATTTATTAGGGGGATTTATAGATTATATTAGGGGATTAACCCCTTCCCTTATTTAACAATAATCTTCGAATTCGAAACACAAGGAAGAAAATTTTCCTTAGTTCTAAAACTCCAGGTTAATGGATGGATGGAATGGAACTAAGGATTTTTTTTTAGAATCCCTCAGTCAAAAAGCTGGCTTATTGTTATGAAACAGATTGCCAAGAATCAGAAATACAAAGGAAAAAATATATATTTGGTGAGTCATATTGATTGGTTGAATCATCTGTTAAATATACCCAGAATGTTTTACATAGCTATCGACTGGCATCACTACATTCCAAAAGAAGTCACAACGAACAGAAATGAGGTGTTTACCGCTATTATAGTTTCGGTTCGGCGGGCAGTGCGCAGACGCCGGGGATTGGCGCTGCGGCCGCTTCGAGATCGAGACGCTCGTGTTCGCGGGCCACTAGAGCGCGAAGTTCATCCTGGAAAAGATATATAAATATATAATTCGAGTATATGTAGAGAGTGGAAAGAGAATAAATAAAAAGAAGTAGATGAATTTGAAAATAGGACCTATATTCAAATTCAATATAGATGAGAATATAGTTGAGAAGATTTCGCACTCAAAAAAATACGGGCCATAGGAAACTGGAATCCAACCTGTTTCATATTACAAAAGATAATTCCTATTTAACATTGCACTACTGATAGTAGAGCTATTAGGTCCACCATTAAAACTTGTACTTCATATTGTTTGTGCAATAAAGGATATGAATAAATTTGTCCTCTGCTCCGAAATAAAACAGCCTTTGTACTTTATAAGATGTACTCCACAACCAAATTATTTCTAGCTATATCAAAAACATTAATGTCCTAGACCTATACACATCCGAAAATCCCGAGTCATACCGCGATGCAAATGGTAGGTGGCGCCATCTATTGATTTTGCTTCGAACCCACATTGTAAACAAACCACTGGCTTTAACATACCGCCCACCAAGGACAGAATGTCCTTTAACACCACCGCCCACCATAACATCTCTAAAAACAATTGTACAAAAACACATAAAATAAAAAACACATACAGTTAATTAATTGGTAAAATACAAAGCTTAGAAGTAGAAGGCTTCATGAAAGAACTCTTACATTTAAGACACTAGCCTTTTTCAATAACCTTGCCAAACAACCACCGACTAAGTGAAAATTAATCTTCTATCACCAATACGATATCCCCAAAAGCTGGCTTTTCAATCTTAAGCACCATTTTGTACTTTTGCAAAAGATTAGTTAAATATCAAATTAAAATACGTCACCAAAAACTCTGAAGCATCGCCTGTGAAAAGATTTGCTCTCATGATTTTAACCTCTTAATATCTCGACTATATTCTTCACTGTGTACCATGTTTTAACAGCACTTGAAACCTTGTTTTATTATCTTCTGTCCTTAAAATCAAGATAAACTAAAAACTGACCTTTTAATAAAGCGTCTACAGTAACCTACAACACAAAATAGTTTAAGTTTTTGTTTTATAACTTAACCATAAAACCTTTGAACTACCTTTTTAATACGATATACGGCAGAACTGAATCTGCAGGCTTACACCTCGTGAAGCACATCCTGCAAGATTGTCCTTGGTAGACACATAAGTCCACTACGAAGATTCCACTACGACACCAACTATTTCAACATGTACCTCGTATATGTACATGTGCCTTGCATATAACCGACACGTAGATAAACTATTGCCACGTAAGCAATATTGGATGCATCCAAAAACCCGTGAAGTTTGATAACAACATCGGCTGATTAAGTGGATAATCACCAGGGGATAAATTGAGCCTTCGTGAGTGTTCTTCTCCAAGTTCTTTTCGGTTAGTATTCCAAGTGTCTTTTACATCCCTTAGAGGCTTTCCTTTTTACCCTGTTCCTGCTTTTCATTCCATAATCGCTTTGTAATGCTATCCATTCTTGTAGATCGATTAAACGTGTCGCATCGCATATAATTTTCCTTTTTGTTCTAGGTGCAGACTGCGGCGACAAATTTACCGAATACTAAAAAACGTTATTAATCCTGTTCCATATAAATCCTCATATTTTTATAATATTATTTGTCCTATGTTCGAAATCCTTATGTCCTTCTTTTCTTATTTTGTTCTTATTTATTTATTTGTTCTGTTTCTTCTATGTTATTATTCTTTTGCTCTAAAACCTTCAGTAATTCGTCTTTGTTGTTCGACCATTTTAGTAGTATGAAACCATTTTTTTTTTAAGTTTGTCATTTCTTACATCCTTGTATTTTTTAGCTCTGATCTGTAGTAAATTTTAGTTCTAAACCTTTTAAATTTTCTTTCAGCAATTTCGCGTGAATCACCACCGATCCAACAAGTCACTTCTTTGCGAAATGGCAGTCTTGCAACATATCTTACATCTACATCACGACGAGTGGTTGCTGCAAAGAAATTATCACAATTGTGTTGTTCGGTTGAAAGCCGTTTCGAATGTAATAAAATGTCAGATTCCAACTTCCAAAAATGTTTTAAATCATAATCCTCTGTACACGTATGTAGTACTGTTATCCTATTTTCTTCTGTGTCTGCATTTACAAGTCCAGATATGATCCACCCAAGTGTGGTGCACTGTGCTACTGGCGAACCCGTAGGTCCTCTCAACACACCTTCTTTTAATATTCGGCTGTACACTTCTGCTCCTAGTAAAACATCAATTTTGTTTGGTCTATTAAAATGTGGATCAGCCAAATATACCTGTGATAAATCAAACCAATGATCTATAGAAACCAGTTGCCCTGGTAAATATGACGTTATGTCTCCAAGAACAAAAGCCTTTACATCTATCTCAAAACTTGGATTTACTTTTGATCTCAATTTCAGCACTACCATTGATCTCGACAAAACCTGAGAATTTTTACCACCTAAGCCCGACACCGTGTTAGTGACAGCGATCTTCTTTAAACCTAAATCTTGGACTGCAGCTTCTGTCACAAAAGATGCCTGAGAGCCTTGGTCTATCAATGCCCTGAATTCATTGTATTGCCCTGTTCTAGCCTTGACGTCAACTATTGCTGTTGCTAATAGCACGTGACTGCTTTTTTCTTTATTATAAAAGGCCAAATGATTTGCAGTTTCGATCGACGGCAAACCTTGATGTGAACGATTCAAATTGACCTCTTCCGAATTTTCTTCAATCGTTTGACCTGATACGACAGCTGAAGTGGGGACATCCTTTGTTGGGTGTAGCAAAGAATGATGTCTTTGATTGCACAACTTACAGTTAACTGGTGTTTGGCAAAATTTAACACCATGGTTACTGCCTAAGCAGTTAAAACAAATCCTATTTTTTAGTACAAAATCCCGTCTATCCTCACAAGTTAAATAAGCAAATTTCTTACAAAAACACATTTTATGTTCTTCACCACAAAACTCACAAGCCATTTTATGAACATCAGTTGCATGAAAAACCTTTTTTTGACTGATATTCTGCACAAAACTTGGTTGTTTATTGACATGTTCGGGTTCAATACATTCCAAAGCACGAAATCTATCATACAAAAAATCTTTTAATTGGCTGTAAGACGGTAAACCATCAGACGCTACTGTTTTGGCAATATGAATCTCCCATTCCTTACGTGTCTCGGGGTCTAGCTTCAAACCTAACAAGTGTACTATCATGATATCCCACGTAGACACATCTATACCCAAATTGATTAATGCACTTAAGCAATCTGAGGTTGTATCGAGTAAATCCTTCAAAACCTTTGCTGAAACAGTAGTAGCGTTTCTCTGACCTAAAAACCTATTTAAAATGTTGTGTGCTAAATACTTTTTATTGCTATATCTTTGTTCTAGAATACGCCAACATTGTTCATAATTAGCATCAGATACAGGTGTATATCTTATAAGCTGCTCCGCCTCTCCTGTCAAGTAGCCTTTCAAATATTGTAAACGTTGTACGTTATCGAGGGATTGATTTTTGTGTATCATAGACACAAAAAGATCTCTAAATGTAATCCACTCCGTATAATTGCCCGAAAACTTTGGAATATGAATTTCCGGCAACTTGACATGAGACTGAGATGGCAGTGAACTTGACTTGCTTACAACTATATCTTTAGTAAACTTAGATAAACATTGCTTTAATTCGCATTGATAACTAATTTGCACTTCTTCAGTTGTATCATATACGTCATTTTGGACATAGTTCGACTCATTGACTAATTTAGGTTCTATTTTTTGTAACAACTCTCTATGCCCTTGTCTAAATTCAAACCACATCTCTTTCAGTGCTTCTAGTCTGTTCTCTACATAATCTTTGGATAAACGTTCCTTTGGCGACTTTTTAAAGTTAACTTGCGCCTTTGTTATCCTAGATGATAAATCTTCTTGACAATAAATTAAATTCTCTAAAGTCGCCATTTTGAGAATAACAACTATAAAAAACACAGTTCTAAAAAATATTGACTTAGAAATTTTTTATAAAGTTCAATTCTCGAAAATTTTCTAAGTGTTTTGGACTCTGCCTAAAATCGGGCATGGATTCCCCGTGTTTCCGATTTTTGCACTTATTATGCTATGTCCTAAAAGCTACTTTACTAAAATTAACTATGTTCTATTCTTTAGATTAAATTTAAAATTGTTCTAAGTATAAAACTCTTCTTGAAATCTTCAAAGTTAAATTTTCCTTGAAATAAGGTTGAAATTCGCCTATTTAAGAAAGTTAAATGTACTCACGATTTGCACTTCACTCACTCACAGATTGCACAAAAATCCTCCTCCTCTGTAGTAGTGACTTCCTCCTCCTTTGACTGCTCCTGCTGCGTCTGCAGCAAGCCGTTTCTGCTGCAGCTCACGAGCTCAGCCTTGACACCTGCCAACTCGCCACTCCTCACGAGCTGACTCCTTCCCGTACTCGGTTTCTGCAGCGATCCACTGCGAGTAGGGTTCAGCGGTACCTCACCGCTTTGGACTTTACGCAAAAACTATACTTGCCGTACATTAGGCTCGATTAGGACCATGAATAATTTTGTCCTCTGCTCCGAAATAAAACAGCCTTTGTACTTTATAAGATGTACTCCACAACCAAATTATTTCTAGCTATATCAAAAACATTAATGTCCTAGACCTATACACATCCGAAAATCCCGAGTCATACCGCGATGCAAATGGTAGGTGGCGCCATCTATTGATTTTGCTTCGAACCCACATTGTAAACAAACCACTGGCTTTAACAGGATATATACATAAATAATGCGCTCTAAGACCGCACAGATGGCGTTAGGTGGTTGGTGGTCTATCCTACTAACAATTATTTACAGTTCTAGTATGGGCCAAACGTCAAAACTCTATTCCATAGTGATTTTGTTACAATTTAATTGTGGGATAGAGGCCCCAGACAGTGGAAGGGATTGAGTTAATTTCGTTGATCGTGTAAAACCCTGCTATCTATGCATACTTTATTATATTGTTTTCAAAAAAACCTTAAAAGCATTGCGAAGGAATATTTAATTAAAATAAAATTACTGCTAAACTACCTATGTTCCATTTCCAGGCACGGTAATATTATGTCTATCAGTATTGTAACTGGCCCGTGTCCTTGAAATAAGTACCTACAGCAGCACAGTACGTTAGCATGCGATAGGGCTGTCGCCCACCTACAGCGTTTTATTTTATTGCATCTGCCTACTTTGAGTTTCTATCTAGTTTTGATATTGTAAATTTATTACTTTTTATTTATTTATCTATTAGTACTTCATACATATACTAATAGATTATATAATATATAATAATAAATAAATAAATATAATACTAATAGATACTGATAAAAACAATGAAATATTAATATGATAACATAAAAACATCGCAATCAACCTTCTAGTTTTTGAGAAACTCGTGGACAAACATACATATATACATTCATACATACAAATATTACATACATACAAACATGAATAATATTTGGCACACGTGTTTAACATACGCAAAAATGGTATAATTCCAGCAATATTACATACATAAATACATTGAATTGATAACGTCCTTTTTTGAAGTCGGTTAAAAAGGAAATACCAATCCATTAAGACACAAGATACAAATTACGTAGTAGGTACTTACCTAATAGTAAGTCTTATTATTTTATAGTCTTACCTTTCGGAGTTTCCAGGTAATCAAAAAAAGTTATCTCTGGGTGCGTTATTGAAGAATTCAAGCAACCAAAAACAGCACAATATATTCTACTTGCCATATTAAATATCTACTTGTACTTATTTCTAGTAAAAACTCGCGCGGTTACTGATTCAAAACCAACACACCGTCCGGTCGTCACTGCGGCACGTCCGCGACTGTAGCATGCCAAGCGCATGCCAAGGTCCGAGCGAGTAGGTATAGCTCGCGCGACGTCCGTTTGTATGAAGTTACAATACTGTAGACATAATATTACCGTGTTCCAGGTAAGACAGATATTATAATATATAATAATTTAAGTCAGTAACTCCCTTTTTTCTTAATCGTTATGGTTAAGATAAGTGAAATGATTTCATTTTCCATTCGATTCCATCGCATCCGATTCTATTAGTTCAATTGACTCAATTCCTCTACCTTTTCCCAGCACTAGATATTGTCTATGGTATTCAAGTCGCCACATTTGTTTACATTTATAGACTTATGGTTCTAAATGAAATTTATATTATTATATTTGTCTTACCTGAAAATAGAACTTAGGTAGTTTAGCAGTGATTTTATTATAATTTAATCTTTCGTCGTGAAGACGATTTTAAGGTTTAATGTCGGTAAATGTCTCTCGTTTAGAATTATTAAGGTCACATACGAAAAATTATCAAAGTTAAGCTTAATGAAAAAACACCACTCATACATTGTGTGCCCCAAAAGTCAAATTCTATGCGTCAGACCAAAACTTGAGTTAGGTATATGAATTGTTTTTTTTTAAACTTTTTGTGATTATAATATAATTAACGTATCCGTGGATAGCAGGGTTTTACACGTTTAACGAAATCTCTTCCACACTGTCTGGGGCCTCCATTAGTTTGAAAAGTTCCTGAGAACTCTTGTTGGTGAGCGGTGTTTATGTGTGCGTTGCTTGAGTGCGCTTTGTATCTAGTTTGACTTCTGTATCAGGTACTATCCATCATAAAGATAAAATACGAAACCAAAAATTTGCGCACGGGCGGGACTTGAACCAGCAACCTTTTTGGTTTCTTATTTCATCTTAATGAATATAAAATATGACACTGTGAGTGTTAAAAACATTCTACACCAGTACGTACTATCCATATTTTGTGGGTCCACGACGGTTGGTCGTTGTGGCGAGAACCTCATTGATGAAATCATGGCTAACGCTCACAAGAAGGCCACTATGACTACAAATTTGGTGGTGGTGAGAGTTTCACTTGACATAACGATCGCAACATACAAGACTCAATGGAGCAGAAAACGAGTGGTCCTGGTCGTTGCCAGCGTCTAGTGGAACGCTCTCTTCATATCTTGTCGCACTATTTTCACGCTCACAGCTGCTGATAGATGAAAGACGTTTCCACATAGTGCTAGTTAGTTAAACACACTTATAATGTACTCACCCCCCAGCCAAGCCTGTCAGCGAGGTCTTGACAGCCATCGTCACAGTCCCCGAGGCGAGCCACGTCTCTCGTAGCGTCTTCGTCAAGTTGAAGTCCGCCACTAAGCCCCCACAGGCGAAGTATGGGGGAACGTACACCGGCTTTTTCGCGGTTTATGAGCAGGCGAGGACACCATTCTGGCACCCTGGAATGAGGTCCAACATGGCGTTTAAGCTAAATCAGTTTTTGTTTTGCTAGCTGTTATTGTCCCTCAGCTAAAACCGATTAACACCCCTATTATATTAATATGTCTTAGCTTGGGGTTAGACACGCCATATCATGATAAATTTAAATGAGTAAAAATTATATAAAAGTACAAATTCTGTTAAGTCATAAATTTGTTGCCATGGCTTAGGTTGGACAAGCCAGATTCATAAGCTTCGAAGTTTTAATAAGAAATTAGATTTCAAATGATATTAAAGAAGACGAATAGATTAGCCTTTCAAATTATGTAGGTAGATGAAATTGCCTTTGGCTTTGCATTCAACCAAGAAAGCAGCTAAAGTGTAAAAGCACCAGCTAAAAAAGTAACTATGCTTTGTGATTTGGAAAAATTATTGCTTTTGTTAGAGTTATACAGCTTATTTTTATAATTAATGCAGATTACCTAGGTTAATAAAATGTTTCCACTCACATATCAATAAGCGAGGCAAACGGTTGTACTTCGAGAGATGATCCCATAATAATGAGCATATCACAATGCTGGAAGTCTTCCTGAAGGCACCTTTGGAATCTCTCCGGCAGACTCTCACCGAAGAAAACTATGTCAGGCTTCACTACACCGGGGCACTCTGTGCATATTGGTATCTCATCCGCAAATATACGATCTGAAATTATGTTTAAAAGCAATCAGTTCTTGTATTATTTATCTGTTTATTTAAGGATCTTGATATTGTGCTGTTTGAGTTGATATTGTTAGTTGTGAGTAAATAGAAAAGAAAGAGTTACAAGAATATTGGTGGCATATGGAGATGTAACAGATTCAAGGGTACCTTTCACAAAATCTAGTGTGTATTCCTTGCGGCAATCCAAGCAGTGTGACGTGTAGAATGTTCCATGAGCTTCAACAAGTTTTTCATCAGGAATATCAGCTCGTCTCTCCAGTGTGTCAATGTTCTGGGTATAGTGACGGAGCAGCAATCCTGTAAAATAAATTCTTATATATTCAGTAAGAAAACATGAGTTTCTATATTAATTTTAGTAAGAATTCATGTGTAATTATTAGAAAATCAACACACATAATGTTATGAGGAATTCTCTTATCTTAAAGAACATGTTTTAATGCTGTTCTATCCAAAAAAATTGAGTAATATCTAATAAAATAGATTTAAGTTAAATATTGGACCACACTAGACGAGAGTGGCATCAGACAGAGTCCAATGAAAACAGTTGGAGAAGGCCTATGCCAAAAGGCACACCGAGTTACAGGACATTTTGTGAGCTATTTTATAAAAGTAGTATTGTTTGTATAGTACGTAATTTGAAACTATAGGCCTATCTTCTTATCTAAGTTAAATATTATTACTTTACCTTTTTCATAAAGAAGTCGAATGAAATAATGTGACTTTGTAGGTTTGAAATTTCCTGGATACATTTCCTTAGCCAAGGCGAAGAATGGTTTTGGATTTTGTCTGAAGAAGCCAATTTCGAATATTGCTTGTGGCTCTGGCAAATTGTATTTCTGGAGATTGTGATATAGGCCTGTTTCTGGACTGCGGAAGTCTGGAATACCAGCAGCTGAAATAATCCATAAGTTAGTAAGTGACTTATATTGAAAATTTTGTGTTAATTGAAGTTAAACATCCATTTTTTATTGCCATGTTTTTTTAAGTTCAGTAGACAGAATGCAGTAACAAAGGTAGATTAGGATGTTAGATAAAATTGTGATAAAAATTCCACTTACAAATATGGTATGGACTGACCTTGAATCGTCAAACAACATTATTTGTTTACATCCATCACAAAATAACACCAACGTCAAATCCACTGAATTGGACAATAATGTGTAATTTTATCATTGATTATAATTAACGTACCTGTTGATATGCCAGCCCCAGACAGTGTTATTATGTTTTTACATCTATCACTCTTAATCCATTTTACTATGCCGTCCAAATTAACCTCATTTAAGACTTTCTCCACCGGTGTTGATGGCTCGGGTGTCTCGTAAAAACCGAGCTTCGATGCCAGGTAACGTCGTATGGAATCCACATCCAGATCTCTTAGTCTGGAGCCAAGACTTTCGATAGCATTTGGCGGGACAGTCGGTCCAACACTATCAACGGGCTCTTCCCCTGAAAATTCCGCCATTATCAATCTACAAACGTAAAATATCTCACTTTACACCAATTCTATTATAGTCAAACGTACCATCACTCTTTCCAGGCGGAGAATTTGCGGACATTTTACGTAAACAAAGCGAATTGTGATTCCAAACCTTTGTCCAATTTTGCCACGGATCTTTTGACAGATAAAACATCAAAACCATGCGCATTTTTGGAATTTGTTGCGTTTTGTTAGTGTTTACAAGATTTCTCAAAAAGAAGAATTTCGCTAATCTAATAAGCCGTTACGTAATCTTGACTTGATGAGAGTATCATTTTATATATTTAAGCATTATTTTAGCACCAAAGTCCAAACATTCGGCTATCGATGACGATAAAAATAGAAATGAAATTTTAATGAAACTACTAGCTTCGTAAATGCACACCAATTCTTTTTTTTACTGCAAGCAAGCAATCTAGCAATGAAAGGCAACAATTAAAATCCTTCCCTTTATTTAGCGGTATTTTACAAAATTACGGTAAAGTATTCGTGGAAAGCGGAAAATTATAAAATATAGAATTTCTACACCACTGCTTATACTGAGGCCAAGAAGTATTCCTGCAAAACCACCAACATTACCTAAAATTATATTAAAATTAACATTAATGCATAAACTGTACATAACCCTGTACCTTAATGACAACCTGGGTGACGATTTTTAGGATGTCTTACTTACTTAAGATTTCGTACCAATAAGAAATAACATCAAGGCGATCTAATGTTCCGTCCGAAGTAGCTTGGTAAACACTGAGGAAGCATTTATTAGTCAGATTCATATCGTCACTGCAAACAATATTAAAGACTTAGTGAAAATAAATGACTCTCATTAGTTCGAACGTTCACTTCGTTACACTTTATGTTAAATTAGATGTAGCGCTAATTAGTTCTAGTTCATTTAATTTAATTTTAGCTAGTTCTATGAGGTGCCGTTTTTAACCCCGACGCAAAAAGTAAGAGGTGATTTAAGTAGTGTTGTAAGTCTACCGTAGCCTACTACGAGGGTCAAACTGAAAGTTCTTAGAACTGGCCACTTATAAACAATATAATAAAAAAAATATTCTAAAATTTGAAAATAGAACTCTTTGCCAATATTACTGAGTATATATTTCATTCATTTGTCATTTGTTTTACGATTTGGCGGCAAATTGAAAATTGTCTGTGTCACGTCAACATGAATTTAACACGAGAAAATTTTTGTGCAATGATTTTTTATGACTTTCGATGTCATTTAATTCAACAAGAAAGTTATGATAGACTACGATTGGCCTTTCACGATGAAGCCCCATCTCGTGCGACTGTTTACAACTGGTTAAATGAGTTTAAACGTGGTCGCACTAATCTCACTGATGATGTACGTGAGGGACGGCCTTCTACGGCGACGACTGAAAATAACATCTGTGTTGTGCGGCGTATGATAGAGACTGACAAAAGAGTGACCTATCAGCAGATTCGGACAAGCTTAGGCATCGGTATGAGTCAAGTGCACAAAATCCTCCACGAACATTTAGCGGTCAGGAAGCTTTGCGCCCGGTGGATACCTCATAATTTGACTAAAGCTCAAAAACTCCATCGTGTGGATTGGTGCCGTAAAATGATTGAAAGATTTAACGGAGGTGACTCAAATGCTGTGTTCGACATACTAACAGGTGACGAAAGCTGGATTTACTGTTATGATCCTGAAACCAAAAGACAATCTGCTCAGTGGGTGTTTCCTTTCGAGGAGTTGCCAACTAAAGTGAAGAGAGATCGAAGTGCGGGAAAAAAAATGGTGGCCTCGTTCTTTGGAAGGATAGGTCATTTCGCAACAATTGTGTTAGAGGATCAAAAAACAGTTTCTGCAGAATGGTACGCTACCAATTGTTTGCCACTTGTCTTGGAAAAAGTTCAAGAGAAACGACCTCGCAGTAGGATCCTCCTTCACCACGACAACGCCTCGTCGCACACCGCCAAGCGAACGATCGACTATTTGGCGACATCAAACGTTGAATTACTGGGTCACCCGCCGTATAGCCCCGACCTCGCGCCTTGTGATTTTTATTTATTTCCAAAAATTAAAGAAAAACTTAAAGGAAAGCGGTTTATGAATGCTGAAGAAGCGGTGGCTGCGTATCGCGATGCCATTGAAGAGACCCCTAAGGACGAGTGGGCAAAGTGCTTTTCCCAGTGGTTCCATCGCATGCAGCGGTGTATTGACGTCAATGGACAAAATTTTGAAAAGATATAATAAAACTAATAACTGGCTAATGTAATCAGTTTTTGATTTTCTAAGAACTTTCAGTTTGACCCTCGTATAACACACGGAATCTTTCCATTGGGATACCTATGAAATACTACGTAGCTGTAAATAACTTTTATTAAGGGATTTGCACGATAATGTAACCAATGTGACAAAGATATGATACCAAGTCTCGCAATCGTTTTAAAGTAGAAAGAAAATCATCTTTTCCTTCCTGTATAACTTTTTTTCTGTGACCATTTGTATTAAAAGAAGAAAAAAATTATGTTTTAAAATTACTTTACTAAAATTAAAGAATAGTGACTATTTAAGTATGAAGGACCATGATTCATTTCAAATTCATATTCAAGAACATTTATTTCTCACAAAAATATTCGTGATAGGTATAATTAAATGAAATCTATGAAAGCTACCGCACTTTATTTATGGAACCGCACCGCGGAAGGATTCCGAAGTCTACCGTAGTCTACCGGAATGCTACTGCGTACTTTGGTAGGATACATTGGACTTACAAATCTAGATTTAAGTTAAACGTGCTGTCTGTGGTATCGTAGCTCCTAAACGGATGAAGCAGCAATTTACATTTAGATTTTTTTTAAAGACTGACGATTACTCCACCGACAAGAGCGTGGCTCTTAACCTTATGATAATTGTAAAGTTTTTATTTGTGATTATACTTTTTTATTATGTATTACGTTGATTTAAATTGTTTTGATGTATGGAATCTGTCATGTTTCGTTGCATTCGAAAAAGAGATTTTGAGTCTACCATTTTTTTTGTTAAATTAAAAATAGTTTCTATTCAGCCAGTTTTTAATAGTTTTTTTTTATTCTGAATTTAATGTTATATATACGTCATAATGTTTCACCTATAAATATATGTTTTAGTTTAGAGTTAAAATCATTTGTCTGTAGTTAGCTAGTAACAATGACACATAACAGCTATGGTTTGTAGTTAAAAGATACACAGGCTCAAACAGTTATATCCTGTTTGTGACTTATCCCGAGCGGTCTATTCCCACACAAAAAACTTGCAGCCCGGACTACCTCCTAAATAAGGCTAAATCCCTCCTACTTGCTCTCATCTTCAGGATCTCGTAACTGCTCAAGTTACTACGCAAGATGACGCTTTCTATAGTGCGCAAAGTGATGGACACTCTGCGCATTATGGCAAGCGTCTTATTGCTATTTTATATGTTTAAAATTATATTATTTGACGTCGTTATTGTTTCGTTTTGTGTTTTTCATCTTCATTCAATCATGTTGTTTCTCATCTTGTCGTTGAACGTTGTGTTGTTTCCCTTCGCGTACCTACTTCTGTCATTTTAGATAAACTTACATGAAATCTAAAACACGTTCCTTCTTCGCATACTCTTTCAGGTCGGATAAGGCCAACTTGATTGGCCTCCTGAAGGCTTTCGTGAAGTGCTGCGTGAACTCGCAGTCAGGGTGGCATTCAGGACACCACAGTGAGTCCTGTAACTCCACTTCGAGACCCTCAGTTTTTAAAGCGTCAGTTGGATATATATACAGAAGCTTTTCTAAAAAGGAAAACTGTAGGTAATATTATTTCTAACCTTTAAAAAATATATAATTTTGTACTGAAGTGTCGGGTTCGATTAATAAATGTCCCTAGCTATGTTCGTTTGTATGTTTGTTTGTTTCGTTGTATATATTCGTTTTCTTAACGAATATGGTGTGTTGAGTCAATCACGTATCTAATTGGCTAAGTACTTTTGTTTGGCTTAGGTTTATGTATGCGTTACGTACATTAAATGTCATATAGGTCCTACTATAGAAAATGTCTCTGTGGCATTAGCGGCATGGACGCCGGCACGTGTGTGGAGGTGGATACAACATGAAAGTAACATAGGTGTAAAAATAAAATATCGTACCAACCTTTGTACTTGTTAAGACAGCGTAGTTCATTGAGCGAGCAAATAGACGCGTCCGGCTCGCTGGTAGGCAAGAAAAATGGCGTACATTTGCATAAGGTTTTAATTGTTTTGATTTTGCAGCTGACTATGCACGCACTGTAAGAGTACAAGTTTCCGAAATGCTCTGCGTTCTCGTCGTGGAAAAGGCATTTTCTCTGGAAATGACAAAGATTACCGTATTTTTTGCCAAAAAATATTTGATATCAGACGCAATGCATATTAGTACATAGCAAACATACAAGCTTATAAGTAGTTCAATTTTTTAGTCAACAAAGCTTTAGCGTCTAACTCTTGCTCTAGTAGCACAATCCAAGGTAAACTGATTTATTGTATTGAAATATTGTCCAAAGTCCCATATTACTGTCAACAGCCAACTACAAGTTACTATTAATGCAATGCTGCTAAACATAGGCCTATATTTCTTTCCAAAGAGATTTGTATGCATGCAGTTCTCCGCCCGCCATTCCTCTTATACATATATGGTAATCTGCAAAAAAAAAAACTCACGGTCCTCAAAGGATATTTCCTGATTTCCGCCGTGGCCAGTTGTTCGACAGACTGCATCTCGAGTAGTACTCGCTCGTTCGGTTCAATGACGCGTCTGATCACGCGACCGCCTGCGTTTGGATCGGCGAAGTGGGTTGGATCGAATAGAAATACCTGAAGAAGAAAGACTACTTACTAAACTTCTATGCAGAAAGACATTAGCACATCCCTATACAAAACACCTTTAAATATTAGACAGTTTCTCCAATAAATCAATAGCCTTTTACTGCTTTTTATTCACACTCGCTACGGCCCATGCAAAGCTACAAGATAAAGTGACTATCAGTCCTTCTCGTAAGAACTCCAAGACAGAAGACAATCCTAGTCACGGAAAGATATGTGTGCCTGAAGTTCTAATCATGAATATACCAACCTCGAACCCTTGAGTAGGGCTAACGGTAAACGCGTAATCCTCCACCATGGGGTCGAGTATGACATTAAGGCCTTCTAAATAACCTGCTATGTCTTGCTTTTTCACTTTGGATATCGTGCTGTTCGGCCTGAAAGATGCTGAATGTCAGACATAAGATGCTTACCTAACTAAATTATAACTTTATTAGAAATACTTATATCTAATGGTAAATTATTAAAAGACATGGACAACAAAGGTGAAGGGCACCTATGATGGTGAAAGGTGATGATGATGGGAGCTATTTACTATCCCTGAACCATTTCCTTTCTGGTAAATGTGAACATGAAACAAAAACGTGTTCTAGTATACCTGCTAGCCGAGTCATAGTCCAAGACGTAGTTGAAGGCACAACAGTGTCCCCTGCTGGTCCTCCGCACTGTGAAGAGGTCGGAGCAGTCCACCACTTTGGCTTCCCACGCACACCTTAAGAGCACATCTTCGCATTTCGGTGCCAGCTGTCAAACCCTCAAATGCATCAGTTATTAAATAATAAATGTATAGTTAGATAAAATGGTGGAGTATAAATATAAATTAGTAGGCCAGAGTTTTCCAAGTGCTTTGAAAAATACCAGCTCAGCAATCATATGGTGAGAGAAGAAAGAGTGAATACTGGGAAGGTACATCTTAGACAAAAAACAACCATGCGATGTCTAAAGTAAATAATATAGATTGTCAGAAGCATAGCGAGTTGAACCATTTTTGGCCCGCAGATTTCAGATTACTGTTTTGAGCATAAGTTATCTAGGAGCGAGAGATGTAAGTTAAGTATTACTTTATACAATATCTACCTCTTTCATGATCTCCACGAGCAGTTTGGTATCATTTGTCGGGCTGATGACCTGTTCGATATACTCCTCAACCCTCAAGTTCTCGTCCCACCAGAATTCAAGGAGGTACCCAAGTTGCAACAAGTATTCTCTTATGTGGTGGAGCGTGATGTTTCGTTTTGCGATGAGAAGATGTCTTCCCCCAGAATGGAAATGATGGTATCTATTGGAAGAGGCAATTAATGATATAAGTTTGAGTTAAGAGAACGTTAAGAATACTCGAAAGACCACCTCGTGGTGCCAAAATAATGATAAAGGTTGCAGTGCTACTCACTATACAGTAATTGACTCTGTGGGTGCTTTTCAAAGTAATTTTAAGGGGTTCCGTAGCTGTATGGCAAAACGGAACCCTTATAGTTTCGTCAAGTCTGTCTGTCCACCCATATGTCTCAGCCACTTTATTCTGAACTTATTCGCAATACATAAATGAAACTCGGTAGGTAGGTGTATCTTGATAACGATTCTCATATAAATATTAAAATAAAATAACATTTAAGGAGGACTCCCAAACATAGAACAAAAAGAAAAAAAAATGCCCTAACCTATGCATGTGGGCTCACTATGGATAGGTCTCGAGGTTTTTAAAACCATTTTTCCTGAAAGTCTAACATATAGGAGATAGACGCTTCCAAAATAGTAAAAATGGGCGTTCCTCCCCTCTCCCTCTTACCTTTGAACGAAGCAAGTGTTAATTTTGAAGAAAAAGCATGATGTAGGTAGTGCTTTACAAATACTTTCAACGAAAATTGGTTTGAACGAGATCGAACTAGGAGTTTTTGAGATATTTTAGCACATTTTCAACAACCGCAAATAAGTATAAGTTTGTTCTTCATACAAATACTATGAATGACAAAGTTATTTTTGCTGTTAACTAAATATTGTGGTATTTTGGCTAAGTGGAACTCTCATTTAGTTAAAGTTCACCCTTAGTGCGCGAGTCCGACTCGCAATTGGCCGGTTTTTTCAAAACATGACAACTTCATTGGTGAAAGATCTAAGAAACAATTAAGTAGTATCACAGTCGTTTACAGTTCAGTCCGTTCGACTGTGGAATTCACTACCACTGCATATCCGACAATCCCAGTCCCTTCCGGTGTTCAAAGCTAGGGTAAAATCGCATTTCCTTTCGCTTTAAAAATTGACGGGAAATTTTCTATAATGGATCTATCGTAGTATGCACGTAGGATATTATATGTATTTATTAATTATATGTATTAATTTGTTTAATTTTATTTTATTTGTGATATAAGTCTATTAGTTATATATTTTTTCATTCTTACTTCTATTATGTAATTATCTTTAAAGTATGATATTAAAATTCTAGCTATATTTTTGCACACCGTTTCTACCTCACTGATTAACGTTATTTCCTCTACCCAATGGTTGTCTGGAAGAGATCGCTTCCAGCGATAAGACCGCCAATATTGTACAAATGATTTGCCTGTATTGTTATTGTTACTTGTGTCCTTATTTGTGCAATAAAGAATATTTATTATTATTATTATTATTAAGTATATGACTCACATTTTTTCCGCTAATCCGTGGACCGCTTTCTTGCTAATTCTGTTTATGTTGCAAAAAGCAATAGCTGGGAAGTCTATCTCTGATATGGGGTGGGTGGCAGACTCCATGGTGACGACAAGTGGGTTGGAGATGGTCTGCACCCAGGTGTGGCAGAGAACTTGGATCAGAGAGCCGCACATCGCAACAAAGATGGCTATCCAGATAAACCTGACAAAGAAATAGTGGTTCTTATTACATAAAAATAAGAAACCATACCTGCATCTTACTGGCTTACCGGGCCAACGTTCTTTCCAATTCAGCCCAACCCGTGCGCAATTTTTGATTTCCTAATTTTCATATAATCATCAATAAAACGTTCTAAACATGAAGGTGGTGTAATTTTAAGCCTTTTTTATTTACAAGTCTAAATTTTCTATAGGAAACTAACTTTACGTAACTGTGCTGGCCCTTTGGTTTGATAAAGGTATAGAATGGTGTCAAAAATCTTAAACCTGTCTTTGCTCTCAGACAAAGATCAGGAAATATTGGACTACCTTAAGTACGAGTATAAGCAGAAGTTTGATAAAGAAATGGTTGTAGAACAATTTTCCTTTATCGATAGTATATGGGGTGGGTAAGGATCTACCTCCTAGTGGTCCACCCTGGGCAACGACACCACAGACCTTGGTCTAAGGTGGCGGCAGAACGATCCTTATAGCGGTGGTAGGCTCCATTAGGTGCCGCCTGGTAGCTACCACCCTCCCATCGGAGTCCGGCGCCAAACAGCTTGCTGTGTTTCGTCGGTGAGTGGGAGTGCCAGTGCCTTTTTGGGGAGAGATTGAAGTAGTCAGCAGTGCTGTGCTAAGCCGGTCTTGGTCTCTAGGCAACGCTGTACCAGGTGACTAGTTCTGGAGGGTAGAGGGATCCGAAGAACGGTGCCAGCCGTTGGCCGACCGCGAGTCAGTAGGGGGCCCAAGTAACGCGCCAGCCACGTGCGAAAGGCTGCCCCGCCAACTCGCGAAAAATCCCGATGTGCTCCACCGTGCCAGTTGGCGACTGGCAGGGAGGACCCGGTGGCCACACTCGGGGGGGTTCGGGCGTCCCCGCAGTCTCCAAACTAGTCCCCCACAGGTCAGCTCAGCCAAAGAGCACCACTTGGCACATTGCACAGTACCTCGACGACCTTCCTTTTTACCCACTTCACTCACACTTATGAAACGAAAGACAATGAGAAACAGGATTAAACAACGGCTGCACTTCCTCCCACTTAAAGTGCACCTCACTAATATAAGAGGATTGCACTCAAATCTCGATCCGGTCCACCATCACCTCGAGACTGAGAAGCCACACTTGTTTTTCATAACGGAGACAAAGATAGCAACCCCGTTGGACGTGGCGTACCTCAACTACCCGGGCTACTCTATTGAGCATAAGTTCTTGAAGCAAGCAGGGGTCTGTGTGTACATTCGAGACGACATTTGTTGCCATCGTCTTCGTTGCTTCGAAAGATCGGGTTTTTCCGTTATTTGGATTTTAGTGGATTCGGGTTCTGCGAAGTATATTTACGTCGGTATCTATAGATCACACAGCGGTGACCGGGAGACGACTCGGCTCTTTGATTACCTGATGGAGATGACTGATCTCGCTCAGCAGCGTTACCCAACAGCAAAGCTCAACTTTTTAGGAGACTTTAACGCCCACCATAAAGAATGGTTGTTCCCGTACGAGAAAACTGACCATGCTGGCTTGGAGGCGCGCAAATTTGCGTTATCGCTAGACCTAACTCAGATAGTAAAACAGGCTACGCGGATACCAGATATTGCCGGCCATACTGCAAACTGCTTGGACCTTCTGCTGACTACTGATCCGGACAGTCACTCTGTTTCAGTCTCGGCCCCATTGGGCTCGTCTGACCACTGTTTGGTGAAATCCATGTCTCTCTGCACTCCTCCTGATGATAGCCCAAGAGGCACGAGAAGGGTTTGGAGATACGAGTCGGCAAACTGGGATGAAATGCGGCACTTCTTTGCGTCTTATCCTTGGCGGCAGGTTTGCTTCTCGTCGGGTGACCCTTCAATCAGTGCTGATGCGGTGGCAGACGTCATACGGCAGGGAATGGAGTATTTTATTCCTTTCTCCGACATTTCGCTCAACCTTAAAACCCGACCTTGGTACAACAAAGAATGTGCCCAAGCCGAGGCCCTAAAACAGTCTGCATACCGAGCCTGGGTAAACGTTCGCGATTGTAAGGCCGGGGCGAAAATAGTACGCATGAGGAAAAGAGCCTTTAACTCTGCCGCCAAGATTGCTAAGCAAGCCCTGCGTAAGGCCCGATATGAGCATGTCGGACGCATAGGGGCCAAGCTGTCATCACATCCTCCGGGTAGCAAACAGTTTTGGTCCCTGTCTAAGGCAGCGGAAACAAATTTCTGTCGTCCATCTTTGCCCCCTATGCTGAAACCAGACGGCTCGTTGGCTTACACTGCAATTGAGAAGGCAAATCTATTTGCCTCTATCTTCGCGGGCAATTCCCAGCTGGACTCCTGTTCCAAAGAACCACCCACCATAACTCGTTGCGACTCCTCGATGCCCGAGATTGCAGTTCACGTCAAAGAGGTTCGGAGGGTGTTGTGCAATCTGGACGTGCATAGGGCCAGCGGACCTGATGGCATTCCAGCTAGAGTTCTGAGGCACTGTGCACCTGAACTGTCTCCCGTGTTAACACGTACCTAAAAAAGGTAACCGAGCTGACCCTGCCAACTACCGACCGATCGCCATAACCTCCTTACTTTGTAAAGTAATGGAGAGGGTCTTAAACAGTAAGTTGCTGACCTACCTAGAAGACAATGATCTCCTAAGTGACTGTCAATATGGTTTTCGCCGGGGACGGTCTACAGGAGATCTACTTGCCTATGTCACGCACTGCTGGAGCGAAGCCATCGAGAAACACGGCGAAGCATTGGCTGTCTCGCTTGATATCTCGAAGGCCTTTGACAGGGTTTGGCATGCAGGTTTGCTCAATAAACTTCCAGCTTTCGGCATCCCTGCTGATTTCTGTAGCAGGATATCAGACTTCCTGAGTGACCGGTCGATCAGAGTAGTCGTAGATGGCTGCTCATCTGACCTTAGGGCTATTAATGCCGGAGTTCCTCAGGGGTCAGTTCTCTCTGCAACTCTTTTTCTGCTTCACATCAACGACCTGCTTCAGCCAGGTATCGTTGGATACGCTGACGACAGCACAGTTACAGAGAGATACCTGTCCAGCGCGGGGACCAGTGGGGATGAAGTGCGTCGTTTGAGGGGAGCCATGGTTGAGCGGACAAATATGACCCTGAGCCGTGTCTCGCAGTGGGGCGATGACAATCGTGTCGAATTCAACACCAAAAAGACTCAAGCATGTCTGTTTTCGGCAAAGAGGAGTCCTTTCCTACATACTCCAACTTTCCGGGGTACGCCTGTTGCTGTCACCGACCATCTAGAGCTGCTGGGTATGGAGTTGTCGGCTGATCTCAATTTTGGCCCCAACATTGAGCTCAAAGCACAAACTGCTGCTAAAAAACTTGGCATCCTGAACAGAGTGAGGCGATACTTCACGCCTGAACAGCTTTTGACCCTTTACAAAGCGCAAGTCCGGTCCTGCGTGGAGTATTGCAGTCACCTCTGGGATGGATCCGCCAAGTACCAGCTTGAAGCACTCGACTCAGTGGAACGCAGAGCCATAAGATTAATAGGTGACGACAAACTGGTGAATGATAAGCTCCATAGCTTAGCCCATCGCCGCAAGGTTGCCAGCTTAGCTGTATTTTACAGACTTCACTTTGGCGAGTGTGCGAAGGAGCTCCATGAGCTCATCCCTCCAGCCCCCTTTTTCCATCGTTCGTCTAGGCGTACCGCGGGATACCATCCTTACCTTGTCGATGTGCCGCTGTTTCGAACTAAGCGCTTCTCGTCAACATTTATAATGCGCACGGCAAAGGAGTGGAACTCGCTGCCCGCGTCGGTGTTTCCAAGGGATTACAATCCGAATCTTTTCAAAATTCGAGTGAACAGGCTTCTTCTGGGCGAGCTCGTTTCATCTTCGACTTCGTCCTAGTCGCATTAGGCTTGGACTGGAGTCAAGAGCGAATCCATACTAAATAAAAAAAAATAAAAATAGTATATACCTTATACACCTAGTAAACCTGCTAGGGCTGCGCTGTAGGAACTACACAGGTGACAGATAGTAAATGGTAGTACCTAAATGGCCACCGGGCATACCCGGTGGTTGGGTAGCTGCGAATATGTTGAATAAGCAGTCCCTGACCAAACAGCCACAGGGTTACCAGAAAGTAGTGGAAAGTCATGTGGGACGGGTTTCTCTATTAAAAGCTATAATATTAAGTGGAGTTTTTGTGCCATTGTGAGTAAACGCCGTCAAATAAGCGTTCCCCCGCTTTTGGGTAGCAGCAACATGACAACTAGCTGAAAGCTGAAGATATAGTATATCAGGTAAAGCTTTTTACTGGGTATTAAAAAGCGGGAAACCCCCAGTTCTCAATTTGCAGCGAAGGCCCTTCGCCAATGAAAGAGCCTAGCTCTTAAATTTTGATAACATCTCCTAATTATAATACTTCATTTCCTACCTACCAGTTTCTTTCTTCATCAAAACCACCCTACCTTTGTACGATTATGATATCGGGCTCGCAGATCTGCTTCACGCCAGCGACTGAGCAGTTGCTGATGTACTCCTTCGCTGTTTCCCAGGCACTCCTACGCAAAACCATCTCCACGGACAGCCTCTGTCGTTTGTACTGCCGCTTTCTGTACCTTTGCCACCATAGCTCTTTGACTCCGAGCATCTTGGGTTGGATGTTGGATTTCTGTGGTGTTTTATAATTCGATTGATTAGTCTACCTACCTGTTAATAAGTACTTTCAGACAAAAGGAAGCTTAATAATCTATACCTAGTCATTATAATTATTATCAAACGATCATCAAATGAAAGGTCCTTAGAATGAAGATGGTTGGTCAGGAGGAATTGTAATAACAATCGATTGGTTGGTAATGGGATCTGTGGGGTATCACAAGTGTTCGCCCAAAGTTAATCTGATTAAAAATTAAAGATTAAAATTATAATTAAAAAAAAAAGATTAAGGTAACCCATACATAATAAAATGTAATATTATTAAGATTATTAATCTTAATCTTTAATCGTTAATTTGATTAACTTTTAGCTACCTATTACACTTAATTCATGACTATTTTTATGTTGACAATTTAGTAAAAATGCAAGGATAATGAACATTGCCAATAGTCAGGAAGTTTAAGATTATTTTTCCATACACTTTGTGACAAAATTTGAAAAGTCAGAATAAGCATAGAAAATATAATAGTAATAAGATAGATACTGCATCTGTTAATTGATTAGTGATTCATTCTTAACAAATTTTAATCATGATTGAAAATAACCTGATTAAAATTAATACACAGATAAAATTTTGTCAATTTTTTAATAAAGAAAAAAACACTTACTCTAATGTTACGTATTACTAGTTAAGACACTTTATACGTACCTTTTTAAAATTAAATTTATACCTTTAAAAAGGAACGCTTTAACTAAATTACCAACTATAACACGCTGAAAGCTGCCTGTACACTATTTGAAACAAGTGGTCAAAGTAAACAAAGGGTTTTAAAATTTTCAGGGTTAAATCGTTGGAATTATTAATGAAACATAGACTTTATACACTGATGAGATGACTATCTTTATTTGACATGCAATACATGTGGAAAAGCCAATTATTATTGATAAATTGAAGGTTCTGTAGGCGTTACCTACCGCCTAGTAAAAGATTGACCTTTGTACGGACAATAGCACGTCAAGGTAAACACTGCGGTGTCTTATACCGTTGTAAAAAAGACTATTTTGCAATAAAAGTACGTAACCTGATGTGCGACTACACTTTTCGTTGGTTAAAGGTTAAAATGTTACTACATGTGGGTACTCTCTAATATTTTAATTTTGATAGCCCCATTATAAGTATGTTGGTGCGTAGGTATTTCAGTACTTATATTATACTTATTCAATATATTTACTTTTTTCAACACCTAGACAAAAAAAAAACGCAGATAAAATACAAGAAACCATTTCTTTTATCTTTTTTACACATATGAGTATTCGCGAAAAGGCGTTGTAGAAATGGCCATATTGTGTACCTACATTATTCGGCGAATAATAAATAAGCAGTTTTTTTATTTATTTATTTATTCAAAAAAAGATACATAGTTTTTTCTTAACTCTAGTCTGCCAAACTGCTGCGCAGTTTGTCGGCAGTTCAGTTATTTCAACATTTTTCTTGTTGAGCTCGCTTTGTTCATTATCCCGCAGACCGGTAGGTGGCAGCAGTTACACTAGCAATAAGTAATTAGTATGGTGTGGGTGTCGCTCGGCAATCGCCTGTGGCAATCGCTAAGTTTTTAAAGCTAATCGTTGCCATGAAGTCCCATAGATGTCTCTGGTTGTCTAGAAAAACTTACAGCCTGTAGCCAATAGTTTTGAGATTTTACAGAAAATGTAGGTAGGTATACGAAAATTATCAGTCAGGAAGTTTTTAATTTTGTTATTTCGATACATTTTTTGCTTGGATGAATTAACCACTGGATATGAAACGCAAGATCGAATGTATGAAAACATCATTAGCCAATTTCTGCGGGGCGGGGGGAGCTTGTCTTGTCAATTTTTGACATTTAGTGCATGAAAGTGTCGATACTTTTTATCGATATGTGTGGATCGAATGAATGAACGAATCTTTTGTAAAAAGACATAATATTTTTTATCACCAAAACAATAAATTATATTATGGACATGTTTAATGCAAAAACCATCGAATGAACAACTGAAACATAGGACGTTTATATGAACGGTCTGGCAAGTTACACTAACTAGAACTTCATAAGACATTGTGAAACCACCCGTAAGTACAGTCGACAGCACATCAGGTTAACCACTTTTGTTGCAAACTAGCCCTTATTACAACTGCATAAGATCCCGCGGTGTTTAAATCCTCCTATGGGTTAATTAAGCAGTAGATTTTTGCGTTGGCATTAAATCACACTGGTGTTAAATGGATACCACATAGTCGGTGATATTTTGTGTGGATCCATTTTGTCTCCCTTCGACCCACTTTATTCCTTAATGGATCCACAGGAAATCTGAAATTATATTACGGATGTATTGTCATAAAATATGAAGTTTAAATTTTTAAAGCAAACTGTTGTATTATCTTTATATACTCTCGAGAGAAACATTTTAAAGATTTATCATTTATTTTAAAAGTATTCATATTAATAATTTAATAATAGTACGATTATCGATATGATTTATCGACAATCGTCAAGCACAATTAAAACTAAACTGACAAGAGAACGAATGATGAACGTACGACAATCCTACCGTATTAAGTAAACGTTATCTTATTGATTTTGTAGTAACTGACCACTACTAGTTCAATGGCAATGTAACTTTTCACTATTTTCAAAAAAAATTAACAGCTTTATTGGGATAAGAAGTTACTCACGGACGAAAATAAATATTTTTGTGTAGCTGCTATAATTTTTACACAAAAATATGGCACATTTACCCATTTTTTCCGACAATGTTTCTCAATGAGCTCTATCACCATACTAACAAGACGTCACCTGTAAGTGAGGCCAAAAAGGCCGCTTCGTGGCTAAGGGGGCACAAGCGAAATGGCCCGTCATTGCGCGTCCAGTGGTTTATTCGTCCAAGATTTTTTGTCAAAATTTAAATAGCCAAAAAATCATTCTCAGAGCGGCAAAAATATATAGCGTGTATTTAATTTTAGAGAGAACTTTTCGCACCGCAGTGCAGTATTATGCATTGCAATTTTTACTTAGCATGGTTCTCATTATACCTACACACACACGTAGGTCACACTATAAGTTTTGCGTAACTTAAAAAAAAACAACGTATAAACCAAAATATTATGTTTATTGCTTTTAAAAATACTCACCTTTACATTTAAAAAAAAAAATGCGATCGAACCATTTTTTAAAACAGGAGGACCACAGCTGAAGGCATGTTTTCTGATTGAAGGCTATCAATCCTCCTCCTCTCAGCCTCGTTGGAGTGGCTAAAAGTCTTGTAAAAGTAAAACCTCTAAAAATAATCAAAATCAATAAAAAAAATCTTTGATTTTGGGGAAAATACAGAAATCACAGGGTGCTAGGTCGGGGCTATGCGCAGGACGGGTGACGAGTTGTATTTTTTCGGAAGCTAAAAATGCCATTTTTTGTTGGCCGTGTCTGAAGAAGCGTTGTCATGATGTAGGAGAATGCGGATCTTGGGTCGTCTTTCACGAACTTTTTCTAACACCCTAACACTCTTTTGACCTTAAAGTGAAATTATACAGATGGGACCCGAGCGCTCCGCCATGACATAATTGTTTTTTTACTTTTTACAGCATAGCATAATATTTCTCGTATTTGTACGTCAATAAACGCAGAAATATTTTTAGAGGTAGAAAAAAGTATTACCGAAAATAACGAAGTAAGAGCCCTCAAGTGATGATACCGCAACTCTAGCTCAAGCTCAAAACGGATTTTGATGCATTATGAACTGATTTTCACAGGTATACAAATATACGAATAACACTTGCAAGAAATAATTATGCCTAATCAACTTAACTCTATTTATTAATATAGACTGCTTCGGCTTCAAACAACGTCTATAATTAAAATTGGGTTTAACTAACGTAACGATGTGCTTAGTGACGGTATTTTTCGGACAAATGGAATACTCTACCATAGTATAGTAGGTATCCTATCGTGCTATAGACAGACAGACGTGAAGACAGGTAAACTAACTTCGTACTTATCTGCCAGATTTATTTTATTTTTATTTCGAAAACCAATAGCTTTACTTATATTTAAACTAAAGATATGTATTTGATAGCATCACCAATAATAGGTTTTCCTTTAAGTAACAAAAAATACTGTAATATCTGTTCTGTGAGTGCTAACCTTCTCATGGAAATTCATACTTATTTTTGTAATTCTTAGTGTTATTTATTAATATTTAAACAGCAATAACTACGGAAATAGGGACTTATATCGCCTAGGTATCTAAGTTTCACGCCGCATTAATGTCTTTGTTATTTAACTGCCAGCCATTTGGGAGTCTCCGATCGTGGCTGGATATTAAAAGCCAATCTAGAATCGTAAAGCGCATTATAAACATGTTAATACTTTTAAAAAGTTTCACGTACACCATTCAGAGGAGGTTTTATTCAAATTTTACGATCTCTTTCGAACGCCGGTAATAATGTCAGTGTATGCGCATCTGAGATCTTTTAATGGACCACGTAGTACAATGAATGTTCGATATTCAAATGTGTTGTCAGTGTAATGCGAATCTCTATTATTTTGCATATTATGGCTTTGTATCTGTGATCCGACATGTTGAGTGGCGGATAAAAATATGGATGTAACGATTACAATCGATCATCTTAGGCATTGGTATGCTAAGATCAGTTTTTACACTTGTCTTCACATCAAAAAGTAACAATAAACTTAAAACTTAAACCCAATCACATATATTGCTCTGATCCCAAAGTAAGCAGCCAATGCACTTGTGACACTTATGTGTGTTTTGAATGATTTCGTATCATTAGTTGGAGATTTCAAAAATTGTGGTTTAGAACTTAATTTTTCAAAGTGCAAACTTTTTGTACCACCTGATTGTGATCTACGTGACGAAATAATTAATAGTTTTAGACAGTTGGCACCCAGCATCAATATTATAGACAAATCTTCCCTTTACCTACTAGGTTCCCCAATCTTTGAGGAATCTTTTCCAGATTTTGTTGCGGAAAAAGTAGCCAAATTTAATTATTTTTCGGACCGTCTCCTCAAAATTAATAGTCACTATGCATAATCGATAATCCGTTCCTGTCTCTTTGTACCAAATTTCATGTACATCCTTCCTCATCTGACCTCAAAATTAGACGATGTTATCCAAAAAACAATTTCATCGACTTTCAACTTAAAGGTAAAGGACCAAGTCTGGACTCAGGCATCCTTGCCTATTCGGCACGGGGGGGGCTTGGGTATAAAGTCGATATCCGCGGTCAGTCTTCCAGCATTTTTATCATCATGTCATAAAAATTTTGGCCTTATTTGCAAAATTCTAACTAATTCTCATCAGTTCAATACCATAAACATACCTTTTTTAGCCGAAGCTGTTGACGCTTGGAGAACTATAACTTCCGAAGACATTCCGGATAACCACTCTATTCAGCGGCTATGGGACGAGTCTCTCTGCAGAGAAGTACGTAAAAATCTTTTAGAAACCGCTATGAACTCTGCAGACCGTGCTCGTCTTTTAGCCGTTGGGAAGTGGAAATCAAATCTGTGGCTAACGACGATTCCCTCACCTGTCCTCGGCACTCTATTTGATAATATTAGTTTTCGTGTAGCTGTAAGTTTACGTTTAGGTGCTTTCAACACGTTGGCACATCGCTGTACCTGCGGAAAGGTGGTCGACCAACTCGCTCACCATGGCCTCTCGTGTAGCAGAAGCGCCGGCAGGATCCCCCGACATGCCAGTTTGAACGATGTCATCCGTTGGGTGCTTGCTAGCGCACGTATTTCAGCCGTTTTGGAACCTAACGGCCTCGTGCGTAGCGATGGTAAGCGGCCCGACGGCATGACTCTAGTTCCTTGGATGATGGGCAGGCCCTTAGTGTGGGACGCTACTTGCGTCGACACTTTGGCACCCTCTCATATTCCTTTAACTGTTAATAGGGCTGGATCAGCAGCTGCTTCTGCTGAAGTCCTCAAACGGCGCAAATATGGATGTCTAAGTGAGACTTACATGTTTGAGCCGTTTGGGGTCGAAACTCTGGGGCCGTGGGGACCAAGTGCCCATAAATTATATCGTGAGATTTCAAAACGCCTAGTTTTAAATTCTCATGGCCAGCGTATAAGCTTAGCCATTCAAAGAGGCAATGTGGCCAGCCTCATGGGCACCTTTCCAAGGGACGGTGACCTGGGTCAGATTTTTTATTTGTAGGTTGATAATAACTTACAAATGAAAAAACTGACTCAGGCTCGTTTTGAGATTTTAGTTTAAAGTTTTTTTTGTTTTATTTTAGCTTTAGAAAAAAGTTGATAATAAATCTCTTTCTCTCTCTGACACTAATCTGTAACAGCTCAGCCCAAATATTTGAATTGTTGACACATTGATAGGTAAAGCCGCTCACTTTTAGAAAATAACTTAAACTAAAATTCGTGTCGAAAAAACTGTAATTAGACCAATTTTAATGTACGAGTATGGATGCGAAGCTTGGACACTGACCTTAAAAGAAGGGAATAAGAGCTGCTAGTGGCGGAAAGAAAAATTTCTTCGAAAGAATCAGGGGCCGAAAAAACAGGGAGATGGGAGGCTGCGAGTCAGGAAGAACACGGAGATTGAAGACCTAGTGTCCGACCCTAACATTATCTGAGAGACCAAAGCAGCTAGGCTTCGATGGCTCGGACACTTAGAGAGAATGAAAAAGGATCGTGCCGCGAAGAGGTCGTACCTGGAACGACCAAATGGGAGACGCCCGGTTGGACGTTCTTGGTACCGCTGGAAAGACGTTGTAGCTCAAGTTCTGCTCAACCTCGGCCGTAGCGACTGGCAAGAATTATCGCAAGACCGAAATGCATGGCGGGATATGAAGCCGTAGTGCGAGTCGGAGCAAGACTTACTCGGTAACCAAATTTAATAACAATTTAGAAATAAAATATTTATATTCAGTATAATACAGGGTAGCCAATACAGTGACGTCCTAAAATTTTTTTTGGAAGCCTTACATCCAGGACGATCCAAATATACCCTATATGTATATTAGCCGAATTTTCGTAGTTTACGAGATACTAATTTGTTTCACTTACTTTTAGAATTATTTCATTTAGAATTATTATTTAAAATTTTTGGGCGTCACTGTTTTGGCCATCCTGTATAATCCTCTCCTAGATCGAAAACATGCGGAAATCATCCTGGGCATGCCGAGGATCAAGTTATCCAGGATTTCTTGGAGTAGCCTGTCACTGTCAACAACACTGTCTGGGGTCTGACAATCTCCGTCGTTGACGTTGCTGGAAATTCAAAAGCGCTCGCCAAGACCTCCACGCTCGTGATCCAGCCTGGTGCAAGCAATTCAGTATGGTCTGTGTGCTAACCTCAAGCCCAAAGGTGGCCCGATCTCCTGCTTTTATTTTAGTGGCGTAGATTGTTGGGTCACGGGTTGCCAGGAATCTTATATAGGGTAGCAGTCAAAACAGTTGCGCAACCACTTCAGGGTCGGCCAGCTAAATTACCCATTCCGTGGTACCTCTGCAACGTGGTCACGTCACAAGTTTGGGATATAGTAACTCGTTTTCCTTTTTCGGTTTGCTTAGCCTCATACTATGGGAGAATATATCTTTTTCCTGCCTTTTCTACCTGCTCGCGTGAGGCATCAGGGGTTATTGAAACGTTTATTGTATCTTGCAAGTCGTCGATTCATACCAAGCAGAGAAGACGTCGGCATATAGAATGCCGACGTCTACTTGCTATACTTCTATTCTTGCCGTAGAATGCCGATGTAGTATTGCAACCACTAACAGAATGCAGAAAGAAACGATAATGTATGTATGTTCTTTTATTGTGATTGACTCCACCACATAGGAATATATTTTTCATCCCTCCTGTTCGGAAAATTGAAATTTCATGTGTAGATAAGTAAATTTTCCATGCCTAGGGTGGAAAGCAATTTAGTATTAAGTGTTATGATCAGACATAAAGTCAAAGCTAATTGAGTCACTTCATATTATTCAAATAAAAGAGCTTTCCATATTTTTTTGCTTAAACATTAAATAACGTTTGTTTATTATGAATGATATTTGAATTAAAAAAGGGCAAATGGTCAAATTTTTAACAATTACATAATCAACTTAAAATATTGGAGCCCGCCATACCTACATAGTGTCAACATGTCACTTTTTTTCATTTAGGACAGTCTAGGACAATATTTCCTTTTTTTAAACGTTTAGTCTATTTTTGCACAGATTAGTAAGCAGGCGGAGGTGATTCGCTGGGATGGTGGTGTTGATTATAAAATCTTCTTGCTCACTCCCATCTTTAGCTGTCACTAATAGCGCTATCTCATGAGACAAAATCGATTCTCCAATGTGACAAAACCTGTTGTGGTAGTTTTCGAGACAAGGTTTTAAGTAAGGTTGCGTTCTTTCATTATTATTATTGTTTTTTTTTTTAAAAATTATCGATATTAACGACAAAGATTTTAATTATTTAATATAATGGTTTAAAGACATTTATTCTCATAAAAACTTACAGTTCATTTACAATGAGAATTACTTAAACTAGAACTTAAAAAATGAATACATACCCCTGGAGCGACGAATATTTAAATATTTATATAATAATTATAATGGTTTGCAATCTACTTAAACAGTGGAAGATTTTATAATACTGTTTGTACACAGTCTGGCCATAAATACTGTTACAATCAAAAATAAGAAAGATATACCATTTGAATTTGGAATCTGTCATTTTTATATGATTGCTCACTGTGTTTTCTAATTTTGGCGACATTTTATAATACTTTGCGATATTAAAATGGAGTGGGGTGATAAAGAGAACCGAATCGCTGTGATTGCATTACACCAAGTTAGTATGGAGCCAAATGCAATTTTTAAAACTCTCCATACGCTTGGTATTAGTCAAATGTTTGTGTACCGGGATATCAATAGGTACAATGAAACCTCCTCTGTTTGTGACAGAAAAAGATCTGGCCGTCCACGTAGTGTTTCTACGAAAAAGGTGGTCAAAGCAGAGAGCAAAAGATTTTATCTCGGGAGATGAAGATAGCACCCAGAACCATGTCGCGTATTTTAAAAGATGACTTAGGACTTGCAGCCTATAACAGACGCACTGGTCATTTTTAACTGATAATTTAAAACAGAATAGGGTGGTAAAATCGAAAAAAAACTACTGAAACGATACGCAAAGGGATGTCACAGAAAAAAAAGTGTTTACGGATGAGAAAATCTTTACAATTGAGCAACATTTTAACAAACAAAATGACCGTATTTATGCTCAAAGCTTCCCAATTAGTCGGCAGAGTGCGACGTGTGCATTACCCGACTTCAGTGATGGTTTGGTGGGGTGTTAGCTATGAAGGAGTGACTGAGCCATATTTTTGTGAAAAAGGTATCAAAACACAGGCACAAGTGTATTAAGATACCATTCTTGAGAAGGTAGTTAAGCCCCTTAACAACACCATGTTCAATAACCAAGCATGGTCTTTCCAACAAGACTCGGCGCCGGGTCATAAAGCTCGGTCCACGAATTCTTGGTTAGAAGCGAACGTTTCGGACTTCATCAGAGCTGAAGACTGGCCGTCTCGTCTAGTCCCGATCTTAATCCGCTGGATTATGATTTGTGGTCAGTTTTAGAGAGGACGGCTTGCTCAAAACGCCATGATAATTTGGAGTCCCTAAAACAATCCATACGATATTTATGTGTAAAACTAACACACTGTAAAAGTACGAGGGTCAAACTGAAAGTTCTTAGAACTGGCCACTTATAAACAATATAAAAAAAAAATATTCTAAAAATTGAAAATAGAACTCTTTGCCAATATTACTGAGTATATATTTCATTCATTTGTCATTTGTTTTACGATTTGGCGGCAAATTGAAAATTGTCTGTGTCACGTCAACATGAATTTAACACGAGAAAATTTTCGTGCAATGATTATTTATGACTTTCGATGTCATTTAAGTCAACAAGAAAGTTATGATAGACTACGATTGGCCTTTCACGATGAAGCCCCATCTCGTGCGACTGTTTACAACTGGTTTAATGAGTTTAAACGTGGTCGCACTAATCTCACTGATGATGTACGTGAGCCTTCTACGGCGACGACTGAAAATAACATCTGTGTTGTGCGGCGTATGATAGAGACTGACAAAAGAGTGACCTATCAGCAGATTTGGACAAGCTTAGGCATCGGTATGAGTCAAGTGCACAAAATCCTCCACGAACATTTAGCGGTCAGGAAGCTTTGCGCCCGGTGGATACCTCATAATTTGACTAAGGCTCAAAAACTCCATCGTGTGGATTGGTGCCGTAAAATGATTGAAAGATTTAACGGAGGTGACTCAAATGCTGTGTTCGACATACTAACAGGTGACGAAAGCTGGATTTACTGTTATGATCCTGAAACCAAAAGACAATCTGCTCAGTGGGTGTTTCCTTTCGAGGAGTTGCCAACTAAAGTGAAGAGAGATCGAAGTGCGGGAAAAAAAATGGTGGCCTCGTTCTTTGGAAGGATAGGTCATTTCGCAACAATTGTGTTAGAGGATCAAAAAACAGTTTCTGCAGAATGGTACACTACCAATTGTTTGCCACTTGTCTTGGAAAAAGTTCGAGAGAAACGACCTCGCAGTAGGATCCTCCTTCACCACGACAACGCCTCGTCGCACACCGCCAAGCGAACGATCGACTATTTGGCGACATCAAACGTTGAATTACTGGTTACCTGCCGTATAGCCCCGACCTCGCGCCTTGTGATTTTTATTTATTTCCAAAAATTAAAGAAAAACTTAAAGGAAAGCGGTTTATGAATGCTGAAGAAGCGGTGGCTGCGTATCGCGATGCCATTGAAGAGACCCCTAAGGACGAGTGGGCAAAGTGCTTTTCCCAGTGGTTCCATCGCATGCAGCGGTGTATTGACGTCAATGGACAATATTTTGAAAAGATATAATAAAACTAATAACTGGCTAATGTAATCATTTTTTGATTTTCTAAGAACTTTCAGTTTGACCCTCGTAATAAATATTATTTGCATTATTTTTTTTTATTTGTGACAATATTTATGGCAAGGCTAGGCACTTACATATTTTTTCATTTTATTTTTAAATATGTTATGTGGGACAAGTGATCCAATTGGGTAGGTCCAACTTCGAGAAAGAGGTCAATCGACGAATCCAACTCGGCTGGGCAGCGTTCGGGAAATCACGCAAGAGTGTCTTCTCATCTCATCTACCTCAGTGTCTGAAGACGAAAGTCTTCAACCAGTGTGTGTTACCAGTGATGACATACGGATCCGAAACATGGTCTCTTACTATGGGCCTTATAATGAAGCTCAATATCACACAACGAGCGATAGAAAGGGCTATGCTGGGTGTTTCTCTACGGGATTGAATCAGAAATGAGGAGATACGTAGAAGAACTAAGGTAACGGACATAGCCTTGAGAATCAGTAAGCTCAAGTGGCAATGGGCAGGGCACATAGCGCGAAGAACTGATGGCCGTTGGGGCAGGAAAGTTCTAGATTGGAGACCCTTCGACCAGAGACGCAGCGTGGGACGTCCACCAACAAGATGGACAGACGACCTTATAAAGATCGCAGGATCAAACTGGATGCAGACCGCTAGTGATCGGTCGCTGTGGAAAGCCGTGGGGGAGGCCTATGTTCAGCAGTCGACGTCCTTTGGCTGAATATGATGATGAAGATAATGATTTTTAAATATGTAAAAGTGCGTGCATTCTTTTATTTTGTTAGGTAATTTGTTATACATCTGAAACAATATAGTCTTTTTCCCGTAGTTAGTTCGAGCCTTACATATTTAGAATAAGTTTATGTTTATTTCTTAAATTATGAGGGTTGTTTATTTTCCAGGTGTATGTAAGTTTGTATAGAATTTGTTATTATTTTGTTAACTAAAATGCAGGTTGCGTAGGTATATTAGTTGTTTGATATTAAGGATTTTACGTTTTTCATATTTTTATTTGTTGGTGTTAAATAATCACTATGATTTAGTACTTTTACAATTTTGTTTTGTGTTCTTTGGAGTGGTTTTAAATTTGTTTTAGCGGCTGAATCCCAAATTTCTATTAAGTAATTTAGGTGTGATTTTACACGTGAATTATAAATTATTGTATGTAATTTATTGGGAATACAATGTGACGACCTTCGGAGTGCGCCAAGTGATGCTGTTAATTTTGATTTCACGTGATCTATGTGTACTTTTCACGTCATTTTGTCAACTAGCCATAAAACGAACGAGATATTTTTTCTTGTCCGTTTGTTTTATGACTTCACCATTGATTACCAATGTTGAAGTCATAAAGCAGAGAGGGCTAAATTCAGGTATTGGTTTAGTTTTAGCAGCAAAAATCATAAAAAAACGTTTTTTTTTTGTATAAATTGTTAAAAGGTTATATTTCAACCACTCATTTAGATTATTTAGATCTCTTTGGGCGCTTGACATTATATTTGAGATCTGTCAGAAAGGAATATGTCATCTGAATAAAGAGTTAGGTTAGCGGTTAATCCTATGTTATTAATATTATTAAGGTAAATTATGAGAAATAATGGGCCAAGTTTGTTTAAAAAATGTAGAATTTGTCAAATTTTATGAAAAATCTACAATTTAATTATTCGGTTGCCCTTGCCATACATAGTGACACTTTTTTTTCATTTTAATTGTCACATGTTCTCGTTGTCTTTGACAATATTTTTTTTTAGTTTGGTCGATTATTGCACAGATTAGTAAGCAGACGGAGACGACTAGCCGGGATTTTACAATTCATTAAAAAATCTTCTTACTCATCTTTAGCTGCCAATCTTAGCGCTATCTCATGAGACAAAATTGAATGTCACTCAGTTGGGTGAGAGATGAAACCTCAAGATTTTGGACAACATGGCGGTTTATTTACTGACATTCATTATACATACAACACACGATTAGAAGGACTACCTAGTACCTACGACACAGAAAAAAAAAGTACATAAAACGTTGATAATATTAAATAATTAGTAAGTATCTTTGTTGAAAATCGCGATTGTATTTTTAACAAAGACAATAATAATAATGAAAGAACGCAACCTTGACCTTGTCCCGAAAACTACCACAACAGGTTTTGTCAAATTAGAGAATCGATTTTGTCTCATGTGATGGCGCTATTAGTGGCAGATAAAGGTGGGAGTGAGTAAGAAGATTTTATTATCAACACCACCATCCCAGTGAATCGCCTCCGCCTGATCACTAATCTGTGCAATAATAGACAAAAGTTACAAAAGTACATTTATTGTCCTAGACAGAAAGAAAAATAAAACAGTGATAAAGTGAAATGAAAAAAAGTGACATGATGAAACTATGTAGGTATGGCGGGCTCCGAATATTTTGAATGGATTTTTCCTAATTTCAAAAACAATTACTATTTGGGCCATTATTTGAGCACCGTTTTTTGATGGTCACACGTTTGTAATTCCAAACATATTCAATGTTTAATTAAAGAATAAATTTTGTATGTTTTATCATGTATCTATCTCTATGAATTCACTTTAAAATGTGTTATTATGTTTGTAGTTTTGAAGGAAAAAATATTTTACCATCGGAATCGGGAGTAAAACTGCTGTTCTTCGCGCGTCACACCGAGTTGGCGCTCAGTTTAAACACTTCTATCTTGCTGGGCTTTTACATGATATTAACGTAACATATTTTTAAGAATTGGATACTCAGTCAGGATTCGTTATATCGAGGGGGGGAAAATCCGTCTTTAGATTTAAATTTAACATACTTAATTTTGGGTCGGTCACACGATTTTACCATTTTCGAAAATGTGACACAAAATTGCTCATAACTTCAAAAAAGTTCAACCTATCGACACAAACCATAGGTCCGCAGAAACTTCAGACCTGTCAAAAGACCAATGGAAGACCAATAAATATCTCATAGCAATGATATAGCTAATACAGCTCCTTGATTTTTATTTTTTTTCTTCAGACCCTAGTTCATGTGACCCTTCATGGGTAGTGTTTTAAAATTATAAGTCAGCGTCAGGAATAAATGTCTACTATTGAATCATAAAACTCATAGTCAAGATTCATTTGAGCTGATTAGATTACATAAATGTTAGTTACTTAATTTAATATTTCTGAAAATGTAAAATTTTCGTCACTTGCGTGGCACAACTTTCGTGGTCAATTGCCCACGAAAGTTACAAATCATATCACGAAAGGTTATTAAAGTGTACTGATCTCACTAGAATTTATATTTTATGGTTTGTAAAAGCAGTTAAAATAACCGCCTTAACGTTTCAAACTTGAATTCTTCTACTTAAACAGTTTCCAGAGGCACGGATATGTTTTATAGAAATAATGTAGCTTACTAGAAAAATGTATAGAACATGACGTCTTAAATCTTGATTTTCATTCGGCTTTGAATCGCCTGATCAATCTATATACTAATTATATAAAGTGATCACAATATGTTACTCTAAAAAAAGCATACTCATCAATTAAATTATTTTCGTGCAATATTCGTAAGTAGCCCAATTTGTGTAGTTTATATGAGGAAATAATGAATATCACAAAAGCAAACCTTGAAAATAATTCTTTGTCACTAATAAGAATGATGGTAGTTATGCCAGTCGTCTTAACTTATTCAAACAAGTGGCATGGCTAAAATTTGAGCCTGGTCTAAAGCTGGAAATTTGTCTACTAGACCGATAAAAGAGTCTACTTTGAGGCTACTAGATAAAGACTGGAAATCATGAGTTTGCTTTACGGGAAAAAACTACAATCATCTAAGGTTCGACAATAAGCGCGTGACGTCTGGTGTTTATTTCCAAAGATTCTAAAGAAATAGTTTAATTCTTTATTGGATAAGAAAATGTCATATTTTGAACGCTCTTACAGCTATGACCCAGCAACTAGTAGTCTAAATAGTTTCACTCCAGGCAAGAAAAATATCTGGAAGACTAATTTATTGTTTGTAAAGTTTATAAAGGGCCTAACCTATATACCCAATGTAACCTTATGCATTTGACTTTGAAGATTGAGTTGATAATAGCCGGCAAATATCTAACTACTAAAATGCAGGGTTACCTGTATGTAATTTGAGCCACCACTTTGGAGGGTAAAGAGTTGATTGCTACACATTTGCTACTATGTCTCACCCTTACCTTTATAATCTCAGATAATTTCGACAGAATGCGATTCCTTACAAAATAGGTCAAGGAGGCGATTAAATTACAAAATACTAAAAAATTTGATCGAAAGTATGGGTTTAAATTGTCAATGCTTCGAAAGTGTAAAACCGTAAAATTTAACAAAGTATCCTATCGCTGACCAATACTGTCAGTGTTGTGTGCCGAGAGCAAATGCGAGTAAACAGTGAATTTGAGGTTAGTGATACTGAAAATGAATGCAATAAAAGACTTAGAAGGAGGGTAGACCATTAAGTCTGCAACAGCAACAACAAAACAAAAACAACAAAACAACAAGCTCACTCGCAACAGTTTTAGGTACTTCGTGATCATGGCACTTGCAACAGTGTCGAAATATCGGATACTCATAAATAATTTGGTACATAGAAGCAATGTCGAAAGTAACAAACTATTATTATGTTAGTGTTCATCATGAAAATATATGTAATACCTAACCACATTATTATTTGTCTCATACATATATAATATTTCAAGTAATTGATACTTTGATTACCAAATTATCTATCCAAAAAGACGCTGCGCAACTTTCGTGTCACGGTGAGTAACTTTCGTGGCTTACGAAATTTCAATATTAAATATTTACATGAATAATGAACCGATTTTCATGATTTTAACAGATTATGTTACAGTTTGATAGTTTTTTTAAAGCAGTATTTTTTTCATTTGAATAATATCAGCATAAATTTTCGCCACGAAGGTGACGCGAAGAACACTTTCTGAAGAAATGCCCATTTGCATATTTTTAATTCTGAATTAAACAAAATAAACACGTCATTTTATGTTTATCAAAGCAAAAAAATATGGAAAGCCCTTTAATTTTAATAATAAGTATGAAGTGACTCAATTAGTTTTGGTTCCATGTCTGATCATAGCAATTAAAACTAAATTACTTTCCACCCTATAGGGATGGAAAAGCTATCAACACATGAAAGTTCATTTTTCCAAGCAGGAAGGATGAAAAATATATTCTTATGTGGTGGAGTCAATCACAATAAAAGAACGAAAAGAATCGATGTCCTGCCCACCCACTACTTCATTCTCGTTTCTTTCTGAATTCTGTTAGTGGGTGCAATACTACATCGGCATTCTACGGCTAAGGAAAGGTTCAGTCTTCTCTGCTTGGTAAAAATCGACGACTTGCAAGATACAATAAACGTTTTAATAACCCCTGATGCCTCACGCGAGCAGGTATAAAAGGCAGGAAAAAGATATATTCTCCCATAGTATGGGGCTAAGCAAACCGAAAAAGGAAAACGAGTTACTATATCCCAAACCTGTGACGTGACCACGTTGCAGAGGTACCACGAAATGGGTAGATTAGCTGGTCGACCCCGAAGTGGTCGCGCAACTGTTTTGACTGCTATAGATATAGCTACTACCCTATATAATGTCGTGAAGCGACAAATGTGGAGAAGTAGAAGAAGGTAAAAGAAAGAGGTAGAAGAGGGAATAGAATTTATATTAAAACAAAAAAAAATACAGTACCGAAATATGAAATGAGGTGATGTCTGTATGAATGTAAGTAAAGTGCAGTGGGCGTGAGTAAGTATCTTCAAATCTTCAATAAGTATTGTCCTGGAGGCAGCAAAGGGCGGCGTCGGAGTGCAGGGCCGACACAGCGGAGGTAGCAGCGACGCCGATGTGCAGCGGTGACAGGCGCTGTGAAGAGCAGTGACGCCGATGTGCAGCGGTGACAGGCGCCGTGAAGAGCAGTGACGCCGATGTGCAGCGGTGACAGGCGCCGTGAAGAGCAGCGACGCCGATGTGCAGCGGTGACAGGCGCCGTGAGGGAGTGACTCACAGCAGTAATGAGGGTAACGGGCACTATATAGAAAATGTTATGATCAGTTGGAGTGCCAGAAGTACTTGGTCTCGGATCCTCTTCCGAGAAGGAGACAGGTCCCTCCCCTAGAGCGAGGAGGTGTTACTGCAGTCAATGGGCTCAGATAGTCCTCCGGTGTCCGGTCCCTCCCCTAGCGTGAGGAGGTGTTTCAGTAGTCACCGGCGGTTCTTCAAGACTTCTTGAGGGAAGATGTAGAGTGTTTATTTCTTGAAGTATAATAGAACTGTTCGAGCTTAGAACTCGGAATCGAATGAATTGAATGAAAAAAATAAAGGCTTATATAGGGGACCTAGGCCGTTCAAATTTAGATCGAGATAGGTTCAAAAATAGAACATGAATACTGGTGGTTTACAGAGGATTAAACCCGAAAAAGTAATAAACTTTGATAGAAGTTGTCAGACTTTGAAAGATATTGTCATAACAACCATGTCAATAAAGATAAAAATATGTCAAAATCAAGCAATTAAAGAAATAATCAAGAAAACGAATTATCACCCAATGCAAATTAAAGGAAAATTGCAAACAAAGGTAAAACACAGCTATTTTTACAGTATTATGTACAGAAAAGTAGAATAACAGAGCTTCGAAAGTTTGACATTTTTAGATTCACAATAAATATTGTTCAAAAAGGATTAGAAAACATCAATAATCCAAAAATACAGAGTAATAGTATAAGAAGAGTAGAAAGGCAGGTAATGCCTATAGTTTAACGTCTACAGTACGACTTTTTAGGGAGAAAATACGAACTGCGTTATGGTAGATAGAATCTATGATTAACTCTATGTTCGTGTTTACAGCAAATGAACCAGCAATCTTTGGATGGAAAAAGGAAATGAAAGCATGGAAAAACAAAGATAATGTGATGAGAATGTTAATGTGAGTCCGATGAATACTAAATATATTAAGGTACTCAATTTATTACACGTTATACATGTACAACGGTACAATAAGATTGCTGGCAACCCGTGATCCAACAATCTACGCCACTAAAATAAAAGCAGGAGGTCGGGCCGCCTTTGGGCTTGAGGTTAGCACACAGACCATACTGAATTGCTTGCACCAGACTGGATCACGAGCGCGGAGGTCTTGGCGAGCGCTTCTGAATTTCCAGCAACGTCAACGAGGGAGATTGTCAGACCCCAGACAGTGTTGTTGACAGTGACAGGCTACCCCAATAAATCCTGGATAACTTGATCCTCGGCATGCCCAGGACGATTTCCGCATGTTTTCTATCCAGGAGTGGAGTTATACAGGTTGGACAAAACAGTGAAGTCCAAAAATTTTCTTTGGATGCTTCACCCCGAAGTGGTCGCTCAACTGTTTTGACTGACACCCTTTATAAGATTGCTGTCAACCCGTGACCCAACAATCTACGCCACTAAAATAACAGCAGAAGGTCGGGCCGCCTTTAGGCTTGAGGTACTCAGACCATTCGGAATTGCTTGCACCAGGCTGGATTACGAGCGCGGAGGACTTGGCGAGCGCTTCTGAATTTCCAGCAACGTCAACGACAGAGATTGTCAGATCCCAGACAGTGTTGTTGACAGTGACAGGCTACTCCAAGAAATGCAACGACTGAGATTGCAGTGGCTTCGGCAAAATGGAGAATATAATAAAGATAACATTTGGCAAAACTGTCTCTTCATTGACGAATCGCAAATCAGTACTCATCTAGATAACCGATGTGTCCGTGGCTGGAGAAGACCAGGAGACCGTGAAAGGCAAAGAACTGCCACTGGAACGGTTCAGATAGGTGGGACATCGGTGTCCTTTTGGGGTAGTGTTATTAATGGAGCTAGAACGCCTTTGATCCCGCATCGAGATGTCATGACGGAAGACATGTATAAAACAAATTCTATTGATGAAATTGTGGGCCCATTTCGTGTAAATCATAGGCTCCAATTTGTACTGGTCAAGATAGCAAACCGGAAAAGGATAAATAAGTTACGATACGCCCTCTTCAACAAACACGTTGATCTAAAGAACAATACGGTGTAGTCACCAATGTTACAACCTTCTTCCGCTGCAGCTTGTCAGCATTCAATAATTCTTTTCATCAAGTGCAATTATGGCGAGGACATTCAACCCTGAACTGGGAAACTGGGGCTGGAAAACAAGTCACTTTTATCCATATATACCACAAAGTTACCAGCTCCACAGCCGATTCTGAAAATAGAATCATGCAGCTGCATAAAAAGCTGCGGAAAAATATATATACATCCACGTATTTTTCCGCAGCTTTGTCGTCGTCTTCGTCGCAGTCCTAGATGTGTCAAAGCTGCATTGCGTTGTCCCACCATGTGCAGCTATTAGGGTAAGGTCCTAATGTCTGCACGTGGTGGGTTGCTTCAACAAACCAATAGAGATAATAAAGACGATACTGATTTGTATAAGATGATAGTTTATTACTAAAGTAACGCATTTCATGTTTTTTTTTTAAATGTAATTGTTTCTTATCTATAAAATGATTTATTTCTGCTAAGCGCACATTTTTAGCAATCTTTGACCGTAGCTTCAAAACTATAACTCGTATCAGAATGAATGTAGTTGTTGTTGGTAATGAATTTATTAATATAATAATTTGGTGTTTGATCATTTTGTCCTAGCCTGTATACTTTTCTTGGAAAATGAGAAAATCTGATCACTTTTCAAGAGGGGGAAGGATGAAGCGGGGTGCGGGGCGGGGGGCGGTAGAGTTGTGTGAAAGCAGCAATTAATTAAAATTATAAATTTTGCGGCCTAAAATTCCTGAAAGATATTCCACTCTACATTTTCTTAAGTGCTACGAGTGCGTATCCTGTCCCCAGCAAAAAAGTCGTTCGTTAGATCAAATCAGATTAAATACTCAAAATTCGAATGTCCATTAATTACCTATTATCTAAGTACTAAACGACTTCGACCTGGAGACCGGCACACGTATTAACGTGGACGAAAACGTCCACGTCACGTCCGTGTCACGTCCGCGTCGCACGCGCAATTTGAGTCCTGAGCTAAACAGATCATCGGCCGTGATTTCTTACCTGCAGACAGATAAAACTATTTATAACTTTTTGAATAGTTTACAAGTAATTTTGTAATACGATAGTAATTCAAAACGTAGTATTTTTTAATTATTTTAATAGAGAGAATAATTTATTAAACCGATAGATAATTGAAAGGTATTTCCATTTTAACCATCTTAGTATTTTTGTCGTTTTTAGTTGGTTGATAACAAAATTAACTGGTGTTAACTCACCATTTAACTTTTTTTCTGTTGGATTTAGCTAACCAAGGTTTTTGTAAAAATCTACCTACTGCAAATATTTTAGTCAATGGTTTTAAAGAGATTTTTTCTCTTTTGAAAATCATTGATCTTAGTTGATATTTTTGAATGCATAATATGGCTATTTCTACCTATAAGCGAGCTTTCAAGTAATAAAACAACACTTCTTTATCCCGCAAAATCATCCCGCGTATTTACCAAGTGATTTCCATTCGAAACAATACTTCTTTTGTAAAAAATACCCGCCAATTTCTCTGTATCGCGGGGTGCTCAAAGTGCCGCGTTTCTTGCCGCTGCAAAACAGTTTATAAAACAATTTCAGTAAATATGAAAACGTTGACGGGCCGCCGCGTTATGGCAAAAAGTTGACAGGATCGAAACAAGTGTATTCCGCTATGTAGGGTGACCAAGCGATCTCAAATGATGGGTTTTTGCTTTATCTACCAAAAAACGACATACAGTGCGAGGATCTTCTGGTCGATAGGTGACATTGACAGGTGGTGCTAGCTTTCATTCAGGATAGCAATTTCAAAAACCTCACTTGACATTTTTGAAGAAAAAAAAAAAGAAAAATCTCTCTTGAGAAAAAAATATTAACTCCCTCAAAAGTTTAGAGGCTGCTTAACTAATATTTTATTCCTAATAACCATGGCAATGAGAAGGGTAATATTTAAAAGCAGTTTAAGCATTTTTTGTATCACGTATGATCCACCGATTCTAAGCGCAATATTATTGTGTAAACAATATAAGAACCATTAAAATTAACAACATTATTTCAGGAGTTTAGCTTTATGGTATTAATTTTTCTTAAAGAACACACACAATTATACTTAAAATTATACACAAAAAATTTACCTACTATTTTAAAACACCAGGATACATTAGGGAGAATCGGAAATTCTCCTTTAAGATTGGGATGATTAAGCTACGCTAGATCTGAAAATAGTAATCTTCAAAATACCTGCGTTAGTTCTTATTTTCCCCGTAGGTCAAAAGATCCATGTCGCACTGTCTTATAAATAAATTATAGAGTATAATTTTAAATATCAATCGCTGCACCTGACATGCTGCAGCAGATGACCCACGAAGCTCAAAAGTGAAAACTAAATTAGGAAATTTAGTGTTGATTGATATGTATTCTGTTTCATTTTATACGCAGCTAAGGCGCTTTGCAGACGGTGGGGCGGGCCGAGCCGGTCAATTTCTCCGCGAACGATAGCGCAAGGGAATCCTATACTACCAACGCACATGAAGGGCAAAAAGACCGCGCCGCAGGTCCCCACCGGACACTGGCGGGCAGTTGCGGCATGGCGTGCATCGACGACGGGCAGACGCGGCCATTATTACTTCACGGTCAAAAAGACAGGCCCGCCCCGTCTTCTGCAAAGCTCCTAAATGTGGTCCAAGTGGTGGAAAAAAGAAAAGTATTTAATATTTCAGAGTAGAAAGAAAGATGTCTTTATATTACAACACGAACTAATTTATATTAAAGTTTTAGGTATTTATAGAGTGATAAATGTCCTCCCTGTCCAATGTTCGCAAAACTGATGGTGATCCCAACTTTCCTATTATTTTATTCAACCCTCACAAAACCTGCGCGGGCGCAAAAAACATAATCTCGGCGATGCGATGACAAATTAAATTGTGACGCGCACGCGATGTACGCGCATTTTTTATTATTTTTTGGGCCCATACAAAAATGTATTTTCTGCCTTTGAGGTATCCGATCGATAACGCTCCGATTGGTATTATTTTTGGAACCAGTCAAACTTGCGCAAAACTGATTTTAGTAGGGACAAAAAAAGGAAGTCTCTTTTTTTGGAGGTGCATTTTGATTAAGGCATGTAGAAAACAAACATCCTAACGAAACTACACAAACTACGGGATTGAATGCAACTTTAACTTTCACTTTGTAAAATTTAAAAAATGCAACAAAGCTTAAAATCGTATAATATAAACATCCTCCAAAGAGAAAAACAAACATTGAAGCTACGAGGGTCAAACTGAAAGTTCTTAGAACTGGTCACTTATAAACAATATAATAAAAAAAAAATTCTAAAATTTGAAAATAGAACTCTTTGGCAATATAACTGAGTATATATTTCATTCATTTGTCATTTGTTTTACGATTTGGCGGCAAATTGAAAATTGTCTGTGTCACGTCAACATGAATTTAACACGAGAAAATTTTCGTGCAATGATTTTTTATGACTTTCGATGTCATTTAAGTCAACAAGAAAGTTATGATAGACTACGATTGGCCTTTCACGATGAAGCCCCATCTCGTGCGACTGTTTACAACTGGTTTAATGAGTTTAAACGTGGTCGCACTAATCTCACTGATGATGTACGTGAGGGACGGCCTTCTACGGCGACGACTGAAAATAACATCTGTGTTGTGCGGCGTATGATAGAGACTGACAAAAGAGTGACCTATCAGCAGATTCGGACAAGCTTAGGCATCGGTATGAGTCAAGTGCACAAAATCCTCCACGAACATTTAGCGGTCAGGAAGCTTTGCGCCCGGTGGATACCTCATAATTTGACTAAGGCTCAAAAACTCCATCGTGTGGATTGGTGCCGTAAAATGATTGAAAGATTTAACGGAGGTGACTCAAATGCTGTGTTCGACATACTAACAGGTGACGAAAGCTGGATTTACTGTTATGATCCTGAAACCAAAAGACAATCTGCTCAGTGGGTGTTTCCTTTCGAGGAGTTGCCAACTAAAGTGAAGAGAGATCGAAGTGCGGGAAAAAAAATGGTGGCCTCGTTCTTTGGAAGGATAGGTCATTTCGCAACAATTGTGTTAGAGGATCAAAAAACAGTTTCTGCAGAATGGTACACTACCAATTGTTTGCCACTTGTCTTGGAAAAAGTTCGAGAGAAACGACCTCGCAGTAGGATCCTCCTTCACCACGACAACGCCTCGTCGCACACCGCCAAGCGAACGATCGACTATTTGGCGACATCAAACGTTGAATTACTGGGTCACCCGCCGTATAGCCCCGACCTCGCGCCTTGTGATTTTTATTTATTTCCAAAAATTAAAGAAAAACTTAAAGGAAAGCGGTTTATGAATGCTGAAGAAGCGGTGGCTGCGTATCGCGATGCCATTGAAGAGACCCCTAAGGACGAGTGGGCAAAGTGCTTTTCCCAGTGGTTCCATCGCATGCAGCGGTGTATTGAAGTCAATGGACAATATTTTGAAAAGATATAATAAAACTAATAACTGGCTAATGTAATCAGTTTTTGATTTTCTAAGAACTTTCAGTTTGACCCTCGTACTACTTTTAAGGTCGTTAAAAAAACTATAGTTACATAGAGCCTTTAAAAACATGCATTTAAGCCCAGAAAAAACATGCATTTAACTCATATTTTCGGCCCTAAGTCCTATAAATTTCGTTATTCGCGAAAATGAATTTTTCAAACCGCCAAGACGGTAAATTTCATCATCACAATCATGTAGGTAGAGTCAAGAGATACACAAGATATTGCATATCTCAATAATCATTTCCTGAAAATGTAAAAGGGTATGAAAGCTTATAGTTCGTGAAAACCGATATAACGTAATATGGAATATTATTCTCGTGGATGAAGTCGTATATTAATTAAAGTTGCTGGGCAACAGCCACTGCCGGGCAGAGGCCTTACCTCGCACATTGCTGGTAATTAAAATTTTGGACAAGGACACAAGTAACTTTCGCTATCATCCAGTAAACAGTACACTCTCTCAACACACCACAAAAGGTGCTCAAATGAAAGATCGATTGTACCAGCCGATGAAACGCAATCGATATAACCTCAGTAAGTCATAAAAATGAATTTTCGGTAGCCAACCAACCGCTTGTACTACTTACTTACTGCCTTATAATCTGTTATGCGATGTTGAAAACCTGTCAATGGTGGATTGATCGGAAAAAGCGATTTGCCTTGACAGTAAAAAAGTGATCTAGGGTTCTGTTTTTTTTCCTTTCGAGGTACGGACCCTAAAAATGTTAAAATAAAAGCTGGCAATTATTTTGATGGAAAGTTTAAAGTGATGAAGGAGAAATAAAATTAAATACCTACATGGATGTATGATGCATATTAGTAATTGTTTTTTCGTCCCTTCACAGCTCTATATTCCGTTTCAAATATAATATAAATTGCAATTATTTACTTTTGTTAAAGTTTTTTTTTATATCTCCATTGTTCAACGTTACTCGTATAAAGGAAAAAGAAAAAAGATTATGGAATTTCAGTCAGCTCAAATTGTACATGATTCTTAAACGATCTAAGTAGTAGTCTAGTTTTCGCAAAGTACATTGGCATGCGGCATCTCCAACTAAATACATTTTCTCCTTTCTCATACCTACGGAACCTTAAAACACCAATTTATATTTCGCACTGCCGATAAGCCCTTTGTAATGCACGGTAGTTAGTATAACCACCAACATCTGTACCTTTACCACTCAAAATTACGCATTATAATGTCTCATTCAATACGAATAAAGCGATCGGAGCGCATAAACTTAGCCGTATCATTTGGTTAATAATAATCATTTGATACAACGGTTTTATTTTATGCTTTTATAACAATGAGACTTTTATAGAGGGCAGTATGTGAAAAGAGGCTTCCTGTGGCTTGAAGTACAAAATACTTGTTAAAGCGTCTGTCAGTGGAAATTTACCGTATTTAAAAAGGCGGATTAAGTAAATCTATATTTTCACACCGAAATCTTGACGACCTTGGCACTATGCTCGAAGACATTGACCGAGTCTCCCAACAAGTGGGTCTTAAAATGATAATAGAAAAGACGAAAATCATGTCGAGCTTCTTTGTTGTACCCACTCCAGTATCTGTTGGGAACTCAATTCTCGAAGTTGTCGACGAGTACATCAACCTGGGACAAGTAATCCAATTAGGTGGGTCCAACTTTGAGGAAGAGGTCAATCGACGAATCCAACTCGGCTGGGCAGCGTTCGGGAAATTGTGCAAGAGTGACTTCTCGTCTCAATTACCTCAGTATCTGAAGACGAACGCCTTCAGACCAGACCAATGTGTGTTACCAGTGATGACATACGGATCCGAAACATGGTCTCTTACTGAAAGCCTTATAAGAAAGCTCAAAATCAAAAAGCGAGCGATGGGTAAGATTCAGAATCATAAATGAGGAAATACGTAGAAGAAATAAGGTAACGGACATAGCCTTGAGAATCAGTAACATATCAAGGAAGTGAGCAGGAGGTTTACCGGCGCCTTACGATCACTATACCGCTTTAAACATTTTTTCCCTTCTGGTACTAAGGCACTTCTCATACAGTCTCTGGTACTACCTAAAATTGACTACGATGATATCTGCTGTACTAACATCTCTCAGGACTTCCTTAATAAGATAGACCGGCTCCTTAACAATTGTATTAGATTTATGTTTGGTCTTCGAAAATATGATCACATCTCCCAATTTGGCATCTAGCTTGGCTGGCTTCCCATCCGGCAGCGTAGACACATTCGAACACTTTGTATGTTGTACTCCATTCTTTTTAATCCCAGTTCTCCGTCGTACCATAGAGACAAATTCTCGTATCTCCATACTTCTCATGACCGGTCCCTTCGCTCCAGTAGCTCTCTCAAACTGTTCACTCCGCATCATTCTTCTGGCTTCATGTCCAATTCATTTACCCTCACAGCCATTCGACTTTGGAATGGCCTCCCAAAGACAGTACAAACATCCAACTCCAAATTCTCTTTCAAGAAGGCCCTCCGGCTACTTTACAAGGAAGAGATATCGAACTTGTCTCACTGACCTTTTTTTTCTCTCATGTGTACCATTAGTATTATTATTATGTGTATGTACTATGTGTACCTATGTTTATTATTCCATAATTATGTATTAATGTATACGGTATTTATGTAATAAGTAGTATGCATGTTTATTTTTGTTTTAAATACTCATTGTAGTTTTAATCAAGCTCTCACTTTTGCCCTTCTATCACTTTCTTCGCGCCGCCAGCTCTTTCTATGGTTGACTGGTAGATAATGCTTTTAGTATTAAGTCCGCCATATGTACCTTTTGTTTGTGCATGAAGTGTTTTAAATAAATAAATAATATCAAGTGACAATGGGCAGAGCACATAGTGCGAAGAACTGATGGCCTTGGGGCAGAAAAGTTCTGGATTGGAGACCCTTCAACCAAAGACGCGGCGTCGGACGTCCACCCACAAACTGGATACAGAACGCTTGTGATCGGTCGCTGTGAAAAATGTGGGGAGGTATATGTTCACCAGTGGACGTCCTTTGGCTGATAATGATGTTGATGATGATGACGCCGAAATCGCTGCATCGATTATCTTAACAGACGATTTCAGAGTCTGGGAAGCACACTGGATCGTTCAACTAGTAAATACATTGTTTAGACCATAAATCATTAAAACCAAGACATGCATGTTCATAAAAAAATAACATAAAATCGACCTTTCATTCCATTTCCTAGAGGCAATAAGGCGATATGCTGGCTGCGTTGCCGCATAGGATTGCTATACTTCATATTGTTATAGTTTATTCTTAGTGTAATAAGAAACGTTCGTAAGTAGGAGGTAGTTTTAAAGTTGCACCAATGCTTGAAAAAATAACAGAGAGTCTACTGAGATGGTACGGCCACGTAACGAACGAAGAGACGGTGATAATTTGATTCGTAAGGCTCTGGATGATTGCCCGAAATATAACGCGGAAGAGGGCGACCTCCTGGCACCTGGCCTGTTGGACAAACATGGCCCACTTACTTCCAATTAGCCAAAATACTTCAATATTTTGGTGACAGCAAAAAAAAACTTTGTTTTTTATAATACTTGTATGAAAGACAAAGATATATTTGCGGTTGTTGAAAATGTGCTACATCTCAAAAACCACTAGTTCGATCTCGTTCAAACCAATTTTCGTTGAAAGTTTTTGTAAAGCCCTATATTGTGTTTTTTTTTTCAAAATTTACACTTGCTTCGTTCAAAAATTAGAGGGGGGGGGGTCGCCCATTTTACCACGTTGGAAGAGTCAAATCAAATTTCGATGTCATTTTAAGAGACTTATCCATTGACAACCCACATGAATAGGTTAGAGCAAAAGAGTTTTTTGTTTTAGTTCCATGTATATACGAGTACATCTACCTACCAAGTTTCATCTATGTATTGCGAATAGGGTTAGGATAAAGTGGCTGTGACATACGGACGGACAGACATACAGATAGACAGACAGACAGACTTGACGAAAGGATAAGGGTTCCGTTTTTGCAATTCGGCTACGGAAACCTTAATATGCCCAGTTGGACGAAGAGACAATCCAGAACAGATGCAAATTAATAAGGAGAGCCGACCCCACCTACAGTAAGAAAAAAGGCAAAGAAAAAAAAGAATAAGAAACGATTGCGTACTACCAGAAATCTGATACTCTGGGCTGGTATCACGAGTCCCAGCGACTTCGTCAAGATTGCTGCGTCCACATTGTTTCAGAGTAAGTGACTCGTATTCTGTCTTCTTTCAGCAACAGCTCGAAGTGAGGAACTTTGTGGTGTTAACAAAGTTCCTCACTTCGAGCCATCATTACTCGCAAATCATACGTTTAACTGTTTTGCTGAATCACGTTGTGTTAAAGGGCAGATTTGTTCCCCAAAACAACCATGAGATCAAAATACATGCTTCCCATGCGGTCAAAGTCAAATATGTTTAATTTCATGTTGAAAGAAAGCTCTACCATACATGCCTGCTATTGATTCGCTTTGCGTTGATATAATGGAGGTTGAGTCTGAGTCTTTATAAGGCGTAACGTTGAGGTAGAAGAGGTGAGTCCTAAATAAAATGAGTTACTATTTAAAAATAGTAACTCATTTTATTTAGGACTGACTTACCAGGAAAAACCGTTGAATTTTACTTCTTAGGTCTGCTTTAAATGATGTTACATAACTTAATCGTACATCATAAATCTGATAGATACTGAAACTATCTGCTTATCAAAATTTTGAGATAGCTGAAACATTTACTGTCAGCCCGAAGTTTTAAGTTTCATTGATGTAATATTAAAGAAAAATGACACACCCACACACGCGTCACTGCGCTCGTGTTGCACGCACACAAGTTTTCTTCTCACGCACACATGGATGCAAATAGCGGTGTAAGGACACGGCAGGTGTGTATGTGTGCTGTAAGAAGTTGCACGCGATCGCACAGTAGACTACTGACTGCACGCATGCCGAGCCATTACTACCGTGCACACTTTTCTTATAAGAATCTAGCGGTCCCCGTGACTGCGTCCACGCGTTTTGAGTTTGCCCCCCTCCTCTCCCATCGCAGTGTGATGTTTTATAGCCTAAAACCTTCCTTGATAAATAAGCTATCAAACACAAAATTATTTTTTCAAATCCGTCCAGTAGTATCTGAGATAAGTACGTTTCAACAAACAAGCAAACTTTCCAGCTTTATTATATTAGCATAGATGATTGGTGAATTTTAAATCGCGGTCTCAGTGTTGGGATTGTTTTCAATAATTCTAGTAATTTAATGAATGAGTAAAACAAATAATATTTGTATTTATCTCTAATCAGGTAACAGTTCTAAGGACTCCACATTCGTAAGTTTTGATCCAATTTATTTTAATTGATAGTGATTAGTTACTACACTTATTTCGTCTTCTATCTTGATCGTGTCATAAAATATTCAGAAGCTTTACATTTCTGAGTTGATGGCACCTAACATGCGAACTTCGAATCATACCAATTATTCTGATATTCGGTTCGAAGACGAATCGAACAAAGCAGAAAAATACATAAGTGTTGTAACTTTTGCTTGTATTTATTGTTGTTGATTGGCACCTAATAAAAGTAACGAGACAAGAGTGTGTAGACACAGTCTTTCATGACGTTTTATAATATAATAATGAACACAACAGTATTATACATTCGTGCATTTATGCATATTATACGCTCTTGCTCGTCATCTATGAAACAGTTTATTTTCAGATTCCATCCGGCTAATGAAAGTCGAAGAGGAATTCATTTTTAATGTTTAACCAGATTGTAGAGTTGGTACAACAAACCGAAACACGACTTTGCGGTTAAAGATTATGGTTACCTACACAGAGCTCCGCAGCCCACCGGAATGAAGCCACATCTTTACTGCCGGTAAATTCATTACAGATAGACGCACAGCGAATATAAAACAAAAGTGCAAGGAATTGCACACTTGCATCGCACCGTAATAAATGCAGCGGCGGGGAGGACGCGGGGGGAGGGGCGCGAGCGAGCGCCACAGTCGCATCGTGACCGCGCGCCGCGACACACGCGCGTTTCGCGATCCCCGTTCACACGCACGACCGGCCATGGTCTCCGTGGGCGCGTGGAGGCGTCGCACTCCCGACGATTGCGACGACCGCTCCGAGCCCGGCACCTCCAGCTCGGGCGTGCCTCGCGCGCCGCCCAACTGCGCCCGCTGCCGCAACCACCGCCTCAAGGTCGAGCTGAAGGGCCACAAGCGATACTGCAAATACCGGTACTGCACGTGCGAGAAGTGCCGGCTTACGGCCGACAGACAGCGCGTGATGGCGCTCCAGACCGCTTTGCGCCGTGCCCAGGCGCAGGACGAAGCTAGAGCGCGAGCGATGGAAGCGGGAATACAGCCGACGCCGCCGGGAGCGGAGCTGGACCGGCCGGAGCCGCCGGTGGTGAAGGCGCCGAGGAGCCCGGTGGTCCCGCCGCCGCCGCCGAGGTCGATGGGGTCGGCGAGCTGCGACTCCGTCCCGGGATCCCCTGGAGTTTCCCCGTACGCGCCTCCGCCTCCGCCGTCCGCGCCGCCGCCACCCAACATGCCGCCGCTGCTGCCGCCCCAGCAACCCGGTTAGTCAAATTCATTTGGTGTCTTAGTGTATTTTGGAGTAGATACTCCACTCTACCTGTGTCGCCTAGCAACGCGCGCGCTTCGTATTGTAATTTTGGAATTTGGACCGTCCGCCTGGACGCGATTATTCACGTTCGCGATCGTGACAGGATGAAATAGAGCAGTGCACTTGTTCCGAACATGTGTTACTTAATTAGAATAGAATGAATCGAACGCTGATCGAAATTTGAACCCGACGCTGTTCAGCGGTGTGTGCAAAATTTTGCAAAATTTAAAGAAAAAAAAAGTTGATCCGGTATAAAGGCCCAAGACCGGTGTGCCGGCATGCCACCAAAATTAGTCATGCGCGAAAAAATTAAGGACACTTGTACTGATTTAAGCTATGCACAACCTTAGGCCTATCAAAGTTTTTTATTTTTTTTATAATACATTTAACAAATCCTTTCATCGTAGAGAATTGACGGCCCAATACTCTTTTGAGTTTCTAATTCTCAAAACAATAGGCCTTTTTTTTAATCACAGACCAAACAAAAACATCAATTAATAAAAGATAAAAATAAAATAACAAATCCAAGGCGAACTTATGTAGAGTGCTAATAAACAATGTTACATGATTAAAGACGATAATTTTGTAGCGATGTATTATTGATCAGCATTATAATTATTATTTTTTTTAATTATAAATATACATCGCTCTATTTCAATTATGAATTTAACAATTCTAAGGAATGTTATGCATAGCAAATAAATGCAACTCTATCATACGGTTAATAAGTTTTTATTTTGGGTCTAAAGTCAATTATGTATTCGGAGACAAAAATGTTTAAAATGTGGATGACGAAAAAATACATTTTAAAAATACTATCAACCTTTTAAGATTTATTTTTTGCATTTCCTTTTTTTTAAAACAATCACAAAATAAATTCGCTTTACGAATTGTAGCCGCCATTAGTAATTTCATCAATAGAAACCATTCACTAATCATAGGCCAACATAATTTCTAATCGTATGTTGTAGTTTCTTCAAGAAATGTATCAGTAAATTACCCATGCATCTCTCGCATTTTTTGCGCTGTTAACCGTCTATAGAAATCAGGAGAAAAGTGCGTGCGTAACGTGAAACAAAAATATGAATTATATAGAAATATGATGAGTATTTTTCATTTCTTAACGTGGTGCCTAGACGGTTACCATGTCATATCTTGACCTTAAAATTAATGTTTTATTTTGTGATAGAATTGTTACAGTGTAATTACTGAATACGACGTTGATTAGTCGTTTTAACTCGCGATATTCTGAAGTTTCTATTTCGACTAAAGTTTAAGCATATTTATCAACCCGTAATGTGAACGGCACCAAACAGGCGTCAACCTAGGGTAAGTATAAGTACATTACGTAAAAGGGAACAGCAATGCCTCGGCATAGGATCGGCAGCGGATAGCATATGCCTCGCCTCAGAACGTGTTTGCTACAACTTTGTCATTTTTTTCTACCTCTTAGTTACGAAGATGATAGGTGAGCGTTGAAGTAACTATCTGTCTTTTGTGGTTAAAGTCTGGAGATTTATACAAAGAATGCTGAACGCCTCGAGTTGATACGGTGTTGTTTCCGTAACGGGTAAATAGATGTGATATAATATTACCATTATTATTTAGATCTAGGCCTACGTTTAAGTAAGCCTAACAAAGTACAAAATGACATAAATGAAGTATTGATGTGACAAGCATGAGTGTTCACTGTAGTTACCACACGAATCCGACCTTCGAAGATTTTAATTAAGCCTCAGCATAAAAAAACATAAATAGCATAATTAATATGCAGTTTTACATCGTGGTCCGCAGATATACTCATTATTTATGGTTTACTGATATGCTGATGTGCTTGATAATATATGAAACATTATGATAAGAGATAACAGTGATATAATATTTTATCTGTCACTCAACTGCCTGGTCACATTGCTTTACCCTCTACATATCTCCTAATTATCTGAAACTAGTCACTCAAATCTGTGTCTTCTACCCAAATTTTACATATAAGTAGGTTTGTATAGTTTAACTAATTTTGATGTAGAATCCTTTGCCTGTCTACATGACTATTCTCTCCCTATTCTATTCTCTATTATGCATTATAGAGATTAACGATTAGGCTTCAAAATTGTCGTCATTTTGCCGTGAATATGCAAAAATAATCTTTAAAAGGGACGAGAACTTAAAAATGCAGTCTCGGGCGCTTGCCAGACTAGTTACGTATAAAATAACCTGTCAAAAACGGCTCAATAGATTTTAATCAAACATAGCTTAGAGAGAACTCGGGATAAAATACTAGTTTAGTTTTAAACGTAAATCGGTACATCCGTTTGGGGGCTACAATACCACAAACAGACACGTTAAAATTACACCTATCTTTCTTCGTCGGGGGTAAGTGAAATCTATTGTTTGACATATTTTCTTATCCCGATACTGATGTTCATAAGTGCAATTGATATCATGCCTGCAATCTGCACTTGAAAGAGTCACATTACCATTGTATGTAAGTATTACAGTAAAAAGGCATCGTAAATACAGTTTTCTAGTACCCGATATAGATAATCGATTATTCCCGGTATGATCTGCATAGTTAGCGATCTCTAAGATTTACGTCAATTGCACTGCATCTAAGACCTGAAAAGTATCTGTTCGATTTTAAACTTTAACTCTCAAGAATAAGAGTAGTCATCGGACTGCAGTCTGTGAGGTGTTGGTATTAGAAAACATAAGTAGTATGATTTACGTGTGAGGGAAACCAATGGTATATCAGTAGTATTTATCAATGACTTATTAAGATATTGTATCAGTAGTTAGTTAAATAGAACGGTTATTAAATTTTGCTCGTATTTTTTTTTTAATACTGGTTAAATTTATGGGTATGAACAGAATATCTCTGGCTATGAATGAATTTAACGAAATAAGAGTTAAAAATGTTAAGCCAACTTTAGTTACTAACAATTACAAAATCGATTTGCGTATGTCTAAATCTATGCATAGAAGTCTGGGAATTCATATAATTAATTAAATCATAAGAACAGTATTGTTATGTGAACTGAAAATTTGCTGGGAAATTTAACTATTAGTTAAAATAAAAAAACAATAAAAAAAAAATGCGTAACCAATACTTTGGTATGAAACTATGAATAATGAAACCATTGAAATCAAATTACTTATTGTAATTAAAGGCAATTTGTTTTAATTAAACAAATTATGTGAATTTTGATCAGACAGCACTTACGTGTGAAAATAGGACAATATCTTAAAATAGCGATCATAACTTAGAGGTGACACTTATTGATAATGATAAGAACGCTTTTTGTAATGAAGTTAATTAATTATTACGTTTAATGAATGCAATGCGTTAGTGGGTTCCAATGAGATTTTTCAAAACTTTTTTTAATTGTGCTATAAGGTACCTAATCATTACAGCCAAAACTATTATGAAATAAGACGCCAAGTATGACCCCAAACTTAAAACGTATGCGTTAGCGCCATTTTTCTTTTGCTAAATCTGCTGCGCTACAATTTTTAGGTAATCTGAGTTTCAACTTCAATAAGAAATTAACAGTTTTCAATCCAATTATTACTTGAAATATAAAATAAGGTCTTTCCGAAGGCCGCGTAAACGCAGTTAGCAACTATACAAATGAATGTATTTATCAATAGAACAGTCTGTTATGAGTTTGTAATCAAAGTGGCGGTTGATAAGTTGTGTCAATTGAGGTGATATGAGAATGATAACATTTCGCATGTTTATATTAACGAAATGCATTTGTATGTCTTGCTATTTTGTGTTTGGGTCAAATATAATCTGGGTCGTGACGTCAGATGATTCAGAACACTTTTGATATGGGCAGTATTACAACGTGTTGATGAGAGATGAGCATATTCTGTAAGAATTTTGATATAAGCGTTGTTTTCTTTTATTTGACACGTACTAACTTGCAAAACTGCTTTTATTACGTTGGCTGATACTTGTTTTTTTATCCACCCTAAAATCAAGTGGTTTTAAGCCAAGGCAAGAAGAAACAGACGTGAAAATAGTGACTTAAAACTTTTTTGAGATTTTACAAAAAAAACATGTTATTTAATTTTGAACACCCTGAAAAACCTTAAAGGTCGTGTTACTAGGTGTGACTAGCTGCATAGGATTAAATGTATTTAATAAATGCATTTATTTATCTGGTAGGTACTGATATCTGAATGCACAATGTTGTACTTGTAGATAAGATAAACTAGCATTGTGTATGAGAGTTAAGACAGTACCTAATACATTTTTAATCAATACTTAGCTCTAACTTGAGCATCATATAATCTATAACTTTCCTCATACAAATCAAACGTAACTTTTAATCATAAAGACAGTCTAGGTTATTACTTACAAAAACAAGGTTAACAAGTTACAACGTAGGTACTTACAGTTAGTTAATAAGTACATTTATATCAGAATATAATTCAATGGACATACTTCAATTTGTTTTTTATTCCCTTAGAAAATGTAAATGCAGTTTATTATAACAAAAACCTAATTAACTAGAAAGGAAATCCTGTTATATTGAATTGTGTTTCAATAACGTGTTTCAATATCTTAAACATGGTTGTTCTCCTGACATTAACACTATCCATACCGTTAAAAAAACGGTGCCGCCCATTCGTCGGGGTCGTATGGGTACGATCTATTCTTTATAACTGCTTAGCGTTATCCTGCCGTCTCTTTCGCTCCTTAAGTACATTAACTGGGCCGCCAGGGGTGCGGAGGCGCGATGCGATAGGTCGGCTGGAGGGAGGTTGCAGGGGTGGGGTACCATAAAAACTTAAGCCTACAGGGTGGAGCGCTATGTAATAGGTCTATGTGCCCTAGTGATGCAATGGAAGTGTCTTAGAGGAAACAGAATTATTGCAGTTTTCAATAATAAAGGTTAATACAAAATTTTTATTGCGTAATTATTTTGGCTATTAGCCATCATTGTATATAAAATATTTTGTATTTTACATTAAACGATATAAGTATTTAATTTTACAGCGGATTGCTTAAACCATTTTCATTTTAAATATTAATGAATATAAATATGCGCCAGACAACGTTGTCGTGGTTTGTAAGGGATTTTCATTCTTGATTATGACGGAGGCGTCTCTCATAAATACTTAAATACATACAATGTGTAAAAAAACCTGTCCGTCCCATTAAGGGGTTATTAGGTATAGAGATAAGGTTCTATTTGTGTATTAATTTTCATAAATTTTAGAAAAAAAATATCCATGTAAAAAATAATTCAAAATTCAATCGAATAAAAAAGCTTACGTCAGGCAACCCGAAGGGGGGTGACGCGGCGCGCGGGAGGCGCATAGTTGCGCCGGCACTTGCAGGTAGCGCGACGGGAGTGTTAACACATTTTGAAAATTTCCCCATTGTAGGGTAAATTTATTTATTTATTTAAACTTTATTGCACTGTAAAATGTACAATTGGCGGACTTAATGCCTTATGGCATTCTCTACCAGTCAACCACCTGGTAATGCAGAGAGTTTAATTAGTGGCGGAATATTAATGATAAGTGAGAGGAGTGGTACAAAAAAAAGAAGTAAAATGCACTAACATAAACATACATACTAATATTACCAGGGTTGATAAAAATCATGATTTTTTTAAAGAAATCAAATTAATCGGATTTATTTGATTTAAATCGGATTAATTTTATTTAAATCAGATTTTTTTGTACTTTCTTGTCTTTTTTATTAATTTAATAGTCAGTTATTAATTTAAAGAAAAAAACGTATTTTGGTTTATATTGTTTATTGAAAAAAGCCCATTAATTCCTTATGACAGCATTTACACACCGGTTTGTTAAACTTTCCGAAAGCGGACTTTTTTTCTTTAAAATAAACCCACACAGCATCTTTTTTTCTTCGAGACATTTTTGCCATATTCCCTCTTCCACTAATCAATAACAAATGACAGAGCGTAAAGCAAACCACATCGCGTGTTTCACAAGTCCCTGGACACTTTTTGGCTGATTTGGTTGCAGTAAAAATTTATTGATTTAAATCAATGATTTTTTTTAAAAAATCACTTGATTAAAATCACGATTAAAATCAGTGATTTAAATCAAGTGATTTAAATCATATCAACCCTGAATATTACACAAATATATAATAGGATACATAAACAAAATACTAATAAACATACATAGAACACATATACTTAATAAATACAAAAATATGAATGATAAAAGTGATGATATTGATGACATCCAAAAAAAACACAAATAAAAGAAAATGGTTTTTAATTCTGAGGAGAGCCAAGGTTAAGATAGTGGGTGCGGAGAGACTTTTTAAAAGTGAATTTGTTGGGGGACATTCTGATTTCATTGGGGAGAGAATTCCAAAGTCGAATCGCAGAGATGGTGAAAGAGTCCGACATAAAGCCGGTCTTGAAAAGAGGTGTGTAAAGAGTGAGATTATGGGATGAGCGAAGGTTGCGCGAAGTGGTGGAAGCCAGATAGTTGAAGCGCTGTGCCAAATAGGTCGGAGAGTGAGGGTTACGAAGTATGTTGAAGAGAGTGCACAGGATTCTTATTTCTCTGCGATGTCGGATGGGAAGCCATTTAAGCTTGAACCGGTAAGCAGAAATGTGGTCGTACTTACGGAGACCAAAGATAAAGCGAATACCATTGTTGAGGAGACGGTCAAGTTTATTGAGATAAGCTTCACTGATGTTCGTACAACACACGTCGGCGTAGTCGAAAAAAGGAAGGACGAGAGACTGTACAAGAAGTGTTTTAATATGAGGAGGGAGAAAGTTTTTAAATTTATAGAGAGCCCGTAAAGTGGCGGTTACTTTCCTGCTGACCTCGGCAATGTGTTTAGACCAGCAGAGGGTGCTGTCCATGTATAGCCCCAGGTTCTTGACATTCTCACTATAAGGTATCACGGCCTCATTAAATAAAATCGGAGGGGTTCCCTCTATCTGGCAGAATCTTTTTGCTCCGAAAGTCACTTGGCATAACACACTTGGCATAATTTTCTTTAGTCGAATATTATTCAGGCAGAATTTTCTGTTAGCATAATTATTGTTTGGTCGAATATTTATATGCCCGAATTTATAATGGCATACTTTTAAAATAGCAGAAATTTATAAGGCATAATTACCTTTGGCACAGTTTTACTTTGCATACTTTCGCTAAGCATAATGTTTATTTGGCATAATTTGACTAGGCATACTATGAAGAAAGCAGAATTTCGTTTAGAATAATTTCACTACGCATATTGCTATTTCTTTTAAATAGTATTTTACCCTAAAGTTGAATTAAAAAGTTATTAAGTTGTGGTACCAAAGTTAGTGACAGAAACGAATCGGTGCAAAACCGACTCCACGCAGTCTTGTTTGCCCCACCCCTAGAGTGTAATTCAAAATCGCGTAGGCGCGGAGGGGCGAGGCAGCCCGCGAGTTGAGGAGCAGGTGGATTGAAAGCTCGCCGCCGCGGCTGAGGCTGGCCGGCGAAGCCGGCCAGCAAGCCGAAGCTGCGGTGGTGAGCGAAAACCATCTGCGACGATAAGCTCGCGTGGGACTGCCGGAGCCCCGCAGCGCCGGAGCCGTGACAGAAACCATGCATGTTGCATGCTGCATGCAAGCTGTTGCTTGCATGCATGCTGCATGCTTGCTTGCATGCTGCATGCTGCATGCTTGCTTGCTTGCTTGCTGCATGCTTTGCTTGCTTCCTTGCATGCTGAATGCTTGCTTGCATGCTGCATGTTTGATTTGCCATGCATGTTATATGTTAGTATTGCTGAGATAGAACTACTTGGGATACACAGAGAAATTAAGGTTTATAGGAGAATTTAAACATTAACAATATGCCAAAAGACGATTCGGACTGTGAACTTCCTGCGATAGGATGATTCTGCCTATTAATAACTATATATACGAATTGTATGCCACAAGACGATTCTATCTGTAAACTTTCTGCGTTAGGATGATTCTGCTTTAAGACTATTATGGATATTAAATTTCTGCCTAAAGATGATTCTAGCTTTTACGATTATGCGTTTTGAACGTCTGATAAATGAGTGAATGCTAATTGATGTTCTGCGAAAGGAAGTTTATGCTATTTGATGATATGCCAAATAAAATTATGACAATAAAAATTCTGCGAAACAAGGTAGACCCAAATCGGAGCAATGGATTCCATATCGATCTTGGCCAACTGCCTTGAGCTGCCTACAATGATGGCCTGACACTTGGACGGATTCACTGATATCCCGAACTTCTCGGACCAGTCAGCAATACAGGCGAGGTCACGATTAAGGGCTGATATGGCTGAACCTATATCAGGCACCTCTGCCTGAGCATATAGTTGCAGATCGTCTGCATACAGATGGTAAGAGCAATTAAGATGGCGAGTAATAGAATTAATAAAAACGGAAAAGAGGAGTGGAGAGAGAATGCCACCTTGAGGAACGCCAGTTGTGAGATTGGACCAATAAGTAAACTGTTGGTCGATCCGAACGGTTTGTTGGCGTCCCTGAAGATATGAGGAGAACCATTCCAATGCTTGATGAGAGACCCGCAAATGGGACATAATTGCAAGGAGCACGTCGTGGTCGACATTGTTAAAAGCATTAGAAAAGTCAGTCAAAACGAGAATAGTAACTTTTGAATTATCCATGCACTCTCTAATGTCTTCAACCACCTTAAGAAGTGCTGTAGTTGTGCTATGTCCGGGACGAAATCCAGACTGATAATCATTCAAGAGGTTATTGTTAAGTAAGAAAGTAGTAAGTTGCTTATGGACGACTGCTTCGAGGACTTTTGAAAGAAAGGGAAGAATGGAGATAGGACGAAAATGAGTAAGTTGACTAGGGTTAGATAATTTAGGAAGAGGAAGAACGTAGGCTTTACGCCACACAGCAGGAACCACCCCAGAGTCGAGAGAGAAATTAATGATATACGTTAGGATTGGGGTGATTTGGGTGAGCACTAGTGAGACCATAGATCTACCTATATCATCACAGCCAGTCGCATTTGATTTAATTGACGTGATGTACTTGCGGATCTCATCAACAGACACAGGCGAGAAAGTGAAAGAATCATGAGAGGGAGGCGGAAAAGAAGCCAAATAAATTATGGTCGAAGATTTGATATCAGCATGAAGGGAAACAGAGGATGAGAAGTGAGAATTAACTTCATCTGGAGAGAATGGATGACAGCTTGTGACTGAAATGGGCTTGCCTATGCCAAGAGTTTTAAGGAATTTCCATGTATTGGCTTGAGAAGAGTTTTGGATATTAGAATAGCTAACGTTGACTTTTAAAGTTGTTTAAAAAAATGTTTTCATGAATTTCGTAATTTTAATATTTGTTTTGGTTGTAATCATTCATGTCTTAGATACGAGATTTAATGTTCATCACACAAACATTTGCCACTTGCGGGATTTGACACCGCGACAGACCGGTGACCGGCGAAATAGTCAGGAGCACTAACCACTACACCAAACGCGTCGTCAACATAAGTATAATAAAAAATACGCTGTAAAAGTTACTAAAAGTGAACACATCTTGTCATTGGCAGTTGCGTAAAAAAGTTTTGTTGTGTTGTTGGTCTCCATTCACTCACTCTTTCTTCTCTCACTCATCACTCTTTAACCCATGCGTGTAGTCTTTGGTTAAAAACTCAATTTTAAACAAAAACAAAAAAAAAAAACATTTGTGAGCTTGAACTATTTGTTTGACAAAAAAGTGTGTGATGACAAAAAAGAAATTAAGATCTGTACCCCAATCACGAACTTTAGACGTATTCGTCACGTTATCGTAGCGAGTTTACGCAGTACAACGTTAGACGGCATCACGAAGCACTCTCGTGTCGTGTAGTAAGCTCGATAGCATTGACGAAGATGACGTCATACTAACGTAAATATGGCCGTTGAATGACACGTCCAGAAACAAGTTAAGCGATCTTTTTTATGAATATTATCGAAATATATCATGATATTCCAGTAAAATATAAGAAAAATCAATAACGAAACAAAATTACGATCAATATGTTTGGCAGGGTTAGCAAAAGTAAAAAATTTGGTCTATTAAAATATGAAGATATATGTTTTTCTGTAATCTTAAGATTTTTGAACTGTTTAGTAGACTGTCAATTGACAGACTGACGTTATGCCATCAAATTGTGACAAATTCAAAAGTTTTACAAAAGATTTAGTTAAAAATTATGAATCACATGACATTGGCGGAACAAAGTGTCAAAAAAAATTAAGTTCGGACGCCATAGCGAAAAAGAAGAAAAATTATGAAAAAAAAATTAAAATAACGAGGACAAGTCGTATGCAGTACAACGTAAAAATATTTGATTTTTTGAAAAAGTAAGTATGTAAAAGTAATACAAGGATAAGTGATTAAAGTGCTTTTGTTCATTGGCTATTATAGCGAGATAAACTCAAACTAGATCTGATTTCTAAAGAAATTGTGATTTATCCAAGCCCTCAGCTCTCCAAGACGACGCTGTTTCTAACAAATGGAATGAAAAGCATTACGTCAATACAAAATAAATATATATTATTTTTCAGAATGAAGACAGACCAAAGTACAATGTGCAGAAATACGCCTATATATGCCAGCTAGAAGAAATAAAGTGAGTCTAGCAGTTCCGGCGGTCTTCGTTACTCCCATATATATATTTAAAGCAAAGATGAACCCACAAGATCAAAAATCGATACACCTGTTACAAGTGCCCTGTTCCTGATTTCTTTTTAAGTTAAAAATAAGGTGTATAAGATAAAAAATATTGTAATAAAATTCATATTTCTAATGTAATGTCATAATTTTAGAATTATAAATATGACCACTAACGTTTTCTTTATTCCACACGTTTCTTTATTTCTCGCCAAAAGCCAAAGCTCTGTCTGTTGTTATATGTGATATTTTGAGCACATATAGTAAGAGACTATGTGTCGGATCCGTACGTTCTCACTAGTACACACACACCCGTTGAAGACTTTCGTCTTCAAACACTGAGGTTAATGAGACATGGCGACGCTCTTGCGCTGTTTCCCGACCTCTGCTGTTCCCCGGCCGCGTTGGATTCGTTGATAGACCTCTTTCTTAGAACCATTTGTTGTGAGGCTCAGTTAAGGCTTTCGACTGTAGTTCCAAAATCTCATCTTTGCCTGCACGAATAGTATATTATCAATAAACCGGAGGTGAGGGATGTATTTTCTATTGAAGTTGATGCCGAATCTTTCACATTCCAAGAGCTTGAGTCTTCAAATGCAGCTGTGTGATAATTTTAGAAAAAAAAAAAACAATTTAGGCGGTCTTATCCGTAAAAGTTACCTAGTTTCTCTTCGCTCATTTTTGACACTTAGAATCTGAAGTAATCATGTTGCAACTCACGATACTATACGTCAAAGAAAGGTTCGTGATCGCAAATCCAGTTTAACACTATAGAAAATGTTTACGCACAATAAATGTCAGGTATTTGAGCTGCCAAATTTAGTTTGTTTTACCTCCGATAGAGGCGCTTTCAGATTCTCATACAAATGATTACGTTACTATACGAATACTTTGACGCAAATTATTCGTGATAGGGGTACTGAACTTTATGAACAGCGTGGTTGTAACTCAGAAAACAATTGCACTATCACTCTTTATAGTTTTTACCACAAAATTATTGTTTTTTTTTTGCTACGAGTGAACGTTTATTTTATTACGTTCCAACACTTTTATTGGTTGAGTAAATTAAAAATATTTCAAGTCACATGCTTTATTTCATGGTGGTAGGCGTCATAGAACCAGATCAGAATCTATAAATGCATAACGAAGAAATCGGTAAAAACTTGATTTAAATTTAAATTACAATGAAATACTTGTATTAGTTTTTTTAACGTTTTATTTACTTGTATGATAAAATGAATAATTTTCGAAGCCTACATAAAACGCGTTGTACGTTCACCACACCAAAAACTTTCAAGTTCAAACAAGAAACAAGTTCTCTGACGTATCTCCTCATTTCTGATTCGATCTCGTAGAGAAACACCGAGCATAGCCCGCTCCATCGCTCGCTGTGTGATTATGAGCTTCCTTATGAGGTTTGTCTTAATTTTAATTGTTTAAATTTAAGCTTAGTTTACAAGAAACTAGTTCTAAATGACGAGAACTCGAAGATTTTATGCATGAAGTTACTATCTTTCAAACTCTATTAAAAAAAGCACTGGACAGCGGGTAGAACTCGGCAAACTAAAGGTACAGTCACCAGTATATAATTGTAGTAAGTATTATAAATAATTGTGAAAAACTGACCCTTATAACAACTGCATAAGATATCGCCGTGTTTATCTAGACGTGTTGTCGTCAATACATTTTGCACACCTGAGCGCTGAAGTTTGTTTATTTAGCTATTTAGGAAGCCAAGAAAACCAAAGCAGTGATTGGTATTCGAAAACTAGATATACGTTCCACCTCAAAGTCTGCTTTAAATGAAATGAAAGAGAATAGTTCGAGGTGGTATTCGGTTTAGAGACGCAAAGTTCATACGCTATAGGTAAACCGCGAATCGGAGACGTTTCTGACGTCACTTTTGTAGTCTTCCCCCAATTCACGTGCTTCATATCATTATTATGAATTCAAAGTTCTCCTCTTAGGTAAAAGAAAGATCGTTTATTATATAAGGATGATACGGAGTACATTTATTAGGAAGTTTAAGTCTCAGTTTTCCTATAGCTTAGCTAATTCTGCCTGAACATCATGCCACTCTACAGACTCAACATTTTGAAAGTTTCAATCTATTTCTGTTACTCACCTTATCACCTTAAGACGTTGTCTTGAGATTAAACTCTCAATGAATAACGTAAAGCCTAGCTCTTTTGTTTTGACGTGGCCGGACGTCAATAACTAGGCACCCGCTGTCTGGAAATAAAAAAACCGGCCAAGTGCGAGTCGGACTCGCGCACTGAGGGTTCCGTGCCAACTTTAACTAATTCACTTAGCTAAAATACCACAATATTTTGTTGACAGCAAATATGACTTTGTTTTTCATAGTGTTTGTATGAAGAACAAAGTTAAAAAACTACTGGTTCGATCTCGTTTAAACCAATTTTCGTTGAAAGTATTTGATAAGATCTACTTTATATTATTTTTTTCAAAATTTACGCTCGCTTAGTTTAGAAGTTAGATGGGGGGGGGGGGCGCCTATTCTACCACTTTGGAAGCGTCTATCACTTTAACGTTAGACTTAAAAAGAAAATGGTTTTAGGAACCTGTATGTCATTTTAAAATACCTATTCATAGACACCTCACACGCATAGGTTTGAGTAAAAAAAAACGGTTTTAGGTTCATGTATGGGAGCCCTCCCTTAAATATCATTATTTTTTATTTTTTGTATAAGAATAGGAAAGCGGTCAACAGGATACACCTTCCTACTAAATTTCAACAGTGTGATGCTTATAGGTACTGAAGAAAAGAAGACAGACAGACAGACAGACTTGACGAAACTATAAGGGTTCCGTTTTTTGTTATTCGGCTACGAAACCCTAAAAATTGCGAAAATCTTTGATGCTATGTTATAGTGCGGACTTCCTGAACATCGAGGTTTTACTCACTGAAACTTTCGTGGTAACCTTCATAACTCTATATTTATGAGTGACAACAGAAGATCAACATCCATAAATGGATTGCCAATAAGTAAAATCAAATATCACACAATTTGTAACGAGTTTAGATACTTGAGTCAGTTAATGATAAAATGGTAAATATCTCTTGAGAGTGGAGTGCTCTTCAATGCAATGTCTAGTTACTTATAAATCATGATTTTATTCATATTTATTATAATAATAGTAGGTAATCAATGACAATGGTGGTCTAACGACCTCCGATGAGGGTTTTCAATTACAAATTTTAATGACCGAGTTACATAAATTAAACAATATTAAATCTTGTTCTTTTAAAGTTCCCTGTGTCGATTTCTAAAGTTATCAACGTCATCTTCGCCTCTCTTATTTCAATGCCCAATCCTTCCTTTTCTATAATCTTAATCTTAATAAATGAAAAAAAACTTGAATTCTAATTTTCTCATTAACTAGTAATAAAAACCCAGTGTTTTCTACAAAAAAATTTTCATTTAGTGTGCTAAATCGTCCCTTTAAATATTATCACTTAAAACAAGGTGACATATACTATACAAAAACTTATTTGATTTTTGTTGTGTTTACCCTATAAAGTAACTTGGAGTGCGTTTCAGAAACCTATATTTTTTTTAAATTATCAACAATTGCCCATTTAATGGTCATTCAGACCATCAAAGTTGATTAATGAAACGCTTCAACTGATATTATTAAGTACAGCATCATATCTAATGCAACACATTTTAATGATGGTTTGTAGCAAATAATTTTGTAATAAACGTTGTATTACTACATCACATTGATGCATTAACTCTGTAAATTATTTTATTGGTCCTCGCATAATTGTGGGTTTTATAGTTCTTGCGTGTCCGTTCCGATCTTATACTTCTAGCCCAAGGTTTTGATATCGTACCTTCTTTTTATTATGTGAAAAAATCATTAATGACTTCAAAAAAGAGGAGTTAATCAATTCGACGTGTGTGTAGTTATGTTTTTTTATAGGAGGTTTCATCCATTTCTGACGATATCAGAAAACTTCCTAACACGTGTGCCAAATTTCGTAAGTGTTTGTTTGTCTCAAGGTTCCATAGCGAAATGATTATTTTTTAGTTTAATCAGGTGTAGTTACTACGGTCACAATGTAAGTTTCATTAAAATCGATCTACTAGTTTTTGAGATAAGAGTAATAACTAAAAATTACGAAAAAACATCTACCTTCAAAAAACTGGCTAAAATGCTTAAAATACGCATTCGTCTGAGGTATTTAAAAGAACCAAAATCCCTTTGGAGTCGGTGCATGATGTCAAGCTTACCTGCTTTTTAGTACGTTTGATTTTTTTAAACTTATTTCTTTAGGCTTGATATCTTACATTGATTACTAAAAATTTCTATGTTTTACTTGTTATGTTTTTATTTTTTGCTGTGGGATAAGTGACTATATGTAGTTAAACTTGTCTTAGTAGAGCAGTCCTTTAATAGAGGCTTAGCTTTTGCCTTACTACGGTGGCGAGTTGAATATCTTTGAAAAAAGACCAAAATGCACTAAAAACTTTTAAATAAACTTTTGACTCTATTGAGAAGGACTCTATTTTAGGCAAACAATTTCTTTATGGAGTCGGTTCCCTGATAGATGATACTTGAGATTGACATTAAGATTCTAGTACGAAAACACGTAAGTACCTTTAAAATTTGAGGGTTTCCCTCGATTTCACCAAGATCCCATCATCAGATCCCGACTTGCCAACAATGGGACCAATTAGAAGGTATAACCTCTAGGTAGGCGAAAAATAGTTTTAAGATCTACTTGCGCATAATGATTTAACCTAGAATTACGCTTATCCTGGATAAAATCATCATTCTGTCTTAAACAGTTTATATAACGTTGACAGAGACGGAATGAAGATTTAATCCATGTTAGCGTAATCCTGGATCCAGGTCCACCTAATCGGTTAACAAATGAAAGAGATATGAGGTCAAATATATATTTAAAAAACAACATACAGTCGAATTGATAACCTCGTTCTTTTTTGTAGTCAGTTAAAAATAATGTAGTAACTACCCATTTGTAACTATGGATAGAAAGTCAAAGCCAATAGAAAAGGAATTGCGGAAAACTTGAAGAAAAACAAGATTTCTCCATTGCTAAAGTCTGATAGTTTCGGAAAGCAAAGCCTTGATTTTACTACGAAGGTGTAGTTCAGATCAAAGGGTTGTCCAAAGCCATGAGTACGTTAGTTTTATCATGAAGTTATGTCAGTCTGAACTTAAACTTCGCACATAATACATATAATAGACCCCCTATCCAATTTCGACTACGGTTGCCAGTCACAAGAACTAACCGTCTGCGCGGGACATATAATAGTTCACAAGTGTGTGCGCAAAAACAGGTGCACTCTCTTCCTTTCAGAGGAGGTAGGCTGAGAGAGTAGAGGCTTTCATAGGTTTCACTCTCATAGCCCGATGGGACAGCAATCTGACGCGACCGGAGAGAGATCAAGCGCGGGACAGGATTAAGTCCTCTTTTGTACACTATGATTTGTGCAATGAAGTTTTTAAATAAATAAAAATCAGGGGCAGGATCAACGGCTTTACGTGGTTTCCAAGGCACGGGGGTGAAACACCGCCAACTTCCAAACTCCGGGCTACCCTGAGAATTTCTGAACAGAAAAACCCAGGTACTTACCCATTTAACCCTCTAACCGCAGCGCCACCAAAGCAGCCACATAACACATGAATGCTGATACCATGGATCCGCCTATGAGGGATAAACATACCTAGAAAAATATTGGTATCGTCTAATTTGAATGTTTACTTCCATCACTATAAAACAGATGCTTGTAGAAAGGTATTTTTTACTACATGGCCTTAGAAATGAATAGTTGCTAAATTTTGTTTGATCTGTTATTATATTATAAAGCTAAAGAGTTTCTTTTTTTGAACGCGCTAAGGTCAGAAACAACTGGACCGATTTTAAAAAACATTTCTGTGTTGGTAGCTCCAAAGCTACCTACTAGGCTTAGTTTAGGCTATAAAAAATCCCGCGACGGGAAGGGAGGGAGAAAACTAAAACGCGAGGACGCTGTCTATGGGCACTATTCTATGGGCACTATTCTATGGACACAGCATGGCTAAATAAGCCTTAATGCGCCACAGGTGCTTTGGTGCATCCTCTGTGTGTCTTTATACGTGTTAATAAAATTCAAATGTTTCTCTAGATAGTAAATTATGATGAATTATTTGTAATTTCTTAGCGCTGGTTTACATCATCAGATTCTATAGAATCTAGAAGCAAGAATATGTCCAATAAGGAAGGAGTAGGAATTTATACCCAAGAAGGGTGTACAGTTTTCGGGCACTGGGTTTCAGGTCACTCAGTAGGGTTGCCAATCTTGAATATTTTGTAAAGAAATTCTTAAATAATATTGTGACAACTGTAACTATATTTTTATAAGCTAAAAATCTTTAAGCATTACACGCATTAAATATCGCTGACGCAATTTTTGTAACAACAAATTGCTTATTAAAACCAATCCATCAGAAAATAATATTTATTGAGAAAAATAAACACGACAAGGTTAATAATTGGAGGTGGTCCTGTTTTGTAAAAAGATTGTAGCACCTTGAGCCTAGTTAAGTGAAAAGATTTATTCAAACTTACCTTATTTGACTTAACAACACAGTACAAATTATAAAAACCTACAGTTTTTTTATAATTTCATCTTTATATTCATAGTTGTGCTGACAGTAAACACTTTAGATATGCAAACTGTGTTATTTTTCCAATTTTCATTAATATTATTGAATTTGGTCGTTTCTTATACAAATACTAGGTAAGAGCTTTGCTCTTTATGGAAGTTGAATTAATGCGTTTGTTTTCCAACTTCGGATTAAAATTGCGTCAAGTATAATCATACTACACAATTATTTATTATTACAGGTACTCTGCAATAATAGTAAATATACGATCTTTTAAAATTATGATCTTATAGGGTAAGTACATCAATATGTATTAATATAATCAGTTTACCTTTACAACAAAAGGTAGAGTAGAATTTAGGTAAAGTAACAAAAATACTTTACCAACTAAATAAATTAGCAAAATATGAGTACGGGCCGTAAAAAGCATATCAGTTGAAATGCGTATTATGTCCCAAATTAAACATTTATAAGCTGGCAACCCTAAAGCGGAGACGTTTGATGTTTTACGAGCAGCGCTCGTCATCAAAGCTTCCCTGTTTCAGACGGGTCTTAGGGTTCAAACTTTTACGTCCTCTAAATTTATTAAACCTATTTGCTTCTAGTCATAGTTCCGAGTAAGTTAAAAGCTGATTTATGGCATTCAAACGTAGGACTTAAAATGCAAGTTTAGTAACAACATTACCTAGTATTGAAGTGTTCTTGGTAAGTAAAATTGACACACTAAGACAATTACCTAATGGTATGGTATTACGTAATTGTATTTACTTGTCCATTATTTGATTGTATGAAATCTAAGTATGGATTGTTTATGTAGAAAATTTCATTTTTATATAATTAATTTTGTTTCTTTGTCGCACCGCCCATTATCATATCGGTTTGCTCAAAGGCATGTCTGGTAGAGAACGCCACATGGCGTTTGTCCACTTTTATTGGTACCTACAAATTTTGGTTATGCAAAAAATTATAAGTAAATGGTGGAGCATTTTCAAAACGTAATATTGCTCAAACATTGATGTCCAATTGTTTTTTTTTTAATGAAAATCATATTCCGAGTTTATCAAAAAAATAACTCGTACTGCTATGTTACTTCAGCTTCATTAAAATAAATTGCGCATGGTAGATAATTACATTTCATTTTCCTTAAATTTGTTACTTCGAGCTTCGATTATAATTAGCACTGAAAATGAATTCAATATCGAATTGAAGATCTCCGGTTTACTTTTTAATTGTTTCATGTAAACCGGGATCATATTCAATTAATTTTATGTCAGAATAATTTAAACTTAATATTTTTGAACTTTTCCTTCTGGCAACCCTGTCCGGTGCAGGGGTTTATCGCCACGGGTCCTTATTTCGGGCAGTGGCGCGGGCGGGCAAGGTCGCTCGATGCGGATGACATTGTATAGATGTTTCGTGCTACGAAAACCATTTTTACTTGTGTGAGGAAACAGTATTTTGTATGTTTCCATGCTGCTGATATAACTTGACATCATTATAAAATCTAGACGAAAACCTTAGTTACCTGGTGATAAAGTGGCTATCTGTGTGCGGCCTCGTCACAATACATATTGATTCTTATACTTATGCACTAAGAGCAGGCTTATTGCGTGACGGGCGTTTGTGACATGAAACATTTATAACGTCGATTTGATATTTTCTAAAAAATGATTAGCTCTTCTGACTACTATTCTAATCCCGCAAGGGGCAAATGATTGTGTGATAAACACGTACATTTGCACCCAATTCATGGATGTTTATACGTTTAAGTATTTATGGAAGACGCCACAGGTATAATCATTGTCTGGTATCACAAGAAAGAAAATTATTTGGTTCGAAACCACGACAGTTGGTGTGTTGTCTGGCGCATAGGTATTTATATTTACATTTTTATAACTGTGTCCTGAGGCAGACCCAGAAAGCGCTGGTGTGACGATTTGGTCAGATTTGCTAAAGATTGGTAGTCGTTGACCATGGATAGAGGAGGAGTTTAAGGGAGACTTTTGCCCAGCAGGGGGATGATGTAGGTCAAAAAAAACTATATCCTATTTAGCTAGGTCCACATTCATACCTGAGCAAGAAAAATAATAACCACCTTATGCTTGCTTTTATTCATAGCTGTGACAATGTTTTTAACTAAAAATTATTGAAAATTACTGATAAGTTATAGTTCAAAGTAAATTTTTTGAACTTTACTTTGACGTTAAATAAATTTTGCTACTCACATTGGTTTTGACATCAGATAGGTTGATAAAGTACGAGGTCGAAAAGTTACGAAAACGATTTACTGAGTAAGCAAACTGAAACTATTTCTCCTTAGTCTCCTTAACCCTTTCCGGCGCGGTAGACACATAGACACATAGAATTTTTATTGTTTTACGGCTATAGCCGTTCACCGCGCCGGAAAGTGTTAAAATATTTTTTTATATTATATTAGCCTTAGGGTACTCTATCCCCTTAAGTATTTTTACGAACAATAATTTAATTCTATTCAGTAACATTTGTTTTGATTCCGTATTTTCGTCAGCATATTTTCGTTGTAATAACTTCAAGTTATTGTACATGCTTCAAAGCTCGAATGTTGAGACACTCAGAGCCGGACTAAGGTATTCATTGTTTTCGCAGTCTTGTCATAACATTTTTGTAATTTATCGAAGCATCAAAACAAAAGTACTGTTGTACTTATATCTAGGCATTTTTACAGTAGGTATTATTTTACAGCAAATAAGTGTTGAATGAAAACTTTAAAAAATACTTCTATTTATTTAAATAATCGAGTACAAGCTTTATTAGTTCAACCATAATAATCACTCAGGCATACATATAGATAAGTCGCGAACCACTTGTTCAAAACAAAAAGAAACTCTACAAATAATTTCTTATAAAAATATTTGATAGAACTCTCTTTCCTTTCTCACTCTAAACCTGTAAAAGATAGAGCAATAAAAAAGGTGATTCCTAAAAACTTTCCAAGTCCGACTCTGTGCACTGGCATAGCTGTCTAGAATTCGTTTATTTCAATTAAGTTCCCGGTTTCTAGCTAGCATTGCCCTGCGTGTTTGCTCGCTGCCGGCAAACACTGTCCCAATGCAAATGCGGATGCATTTTCAAGGTTTTATTTGTTTTCCCCGTTACTTTGTAAAAGTTCAGTTGGAGTTGAAGTTTAATGTATTTCACGTGGGTTTGGATAGTGTATTTGTGCCTTGAAAGCATTTTGATAATGGAAATGCTCGATTCTAAATGATACACCTGGAATTGCATTTCAAAATATAAGCTTATGCAGTAAAGTTCACAAATTTTCTTTATCCTAAATCGACGTATGACACACAAAATTAGTCATAAACACTGTATTTTTTTTATTTTACTAGAAAAAAAGTTTCGTAAAGAAAAAACCTCAAACTTAATAGATATTTATTTAGAATTTAATTGGTTACTAAAATAAAATAAAAACAGTATTAATTATTAAATAATACCTAAGAATCGTCAGTCGCAGTGACGAATATACTCGTTGCGCTAATAAGAGTGATCTCTCGAGACCATAAACTGTTTAAGCACAGGATTCAGTCCAGAGATGGAAGTGACTTTACAGGACTCAACCGATAACAGATTCGCAATAAAATCGCAAATATTGGCTGCTAGCCAGTATCAAAAACCCCGCGCAAAAAGGATGTAAGTGACAGCCGCTGTGACATCTAATTTTACATTTTATCACCAACACACAGATGTTAGTTTGTGTCGCAGCCGTTGCAGAGAATGTCGTTAACGTATCCAAGTGCGAAAATACGCTTTTATGACCTGAAGAAGGCAATCAGCAATGTGTAATAACTTCGTGTCTGTTTGTCATTTGTGTGTATGAAGTAATAAATAAACGTGTTGAATAATTATGTAGGAGTATCTTTGTCTATTGAAGTAATACTGTCATCGAACAAAATTGGCCAAATTGTGATCATTTTCAAAATCAAAGTCTCTTATGACGCTTAATGCATATTTTATGGCTTAAAATTAATATTGTACGTTTAACAGCCCAGCTATAAATGGCTAATTAATTATTCCCAGCGATCATCTCGGAATGATTATTGTACAGATAAATTCCCGTTGTTAGGTCAGGAGTTATTAATGGCCGCTTAGTCCGGCCCTGTTAATTGTCGGATTGCACAAAATTGCGTCGTTACCTCTGAGTGAGGAAGGCACTTTCCCGATTTACGTGCACACCGTAAGACAGATGTTTTATAAAATTCCATGGGTTTACTATTCAAGGTAGAGTCGGTTGCACCAACAAGTAAGAACAATAATTATTACATTCGATTTTTTTTAATAAGAAAATTCTCGACGCAAATAAGAAAAAGCTCGAAACATTTTTATAAATATTGAAATACTTCTTAATATCTTCGAGACGGCTGCTTCAATATCCACTATACATAGCTAAAAACCATAGCTATGAAACAAATTTCGAATAAAACGTGTCGAAATCGGTTCGCTTGTTTAGGGGCAACGGTGTCACGGACAGACACACAAACGCACAGACAAACACACATAGCGGTCAAAGGATCTTGACCAAAACTCTATAGAAACTCGGCCCACTTTGCGTATGCATGCGTCTTTACAAAATGTTCCGATAAAATATATAAATATTTGAAAGAATACAGACAAAAAATATTTAGGAGTTTACGAGGAATTCAATGGCAGATTAGACATTTGAGGTTATGTTTTGTGTTTGCAGAGTTAATGCACCTCACCTACATTCATTTTGATACATTGAGAAGGTTTACAATTACAATTGTTATATTTTAATTATAATTCAAACAAGATGTTTGAAATATAAACTACAAAGACGCAACCTGGGCTTGGCTTTAGTCAATATCCTTTAAACATCCCTTTTTTTGTCACAGGTTAAAAAGTAAGCGCGATAAAAAATATTGTATCTCATCATACACTACCGGTCCCCCGCAACTGCGTTCGCGGGCTTTAAGTTTGCTTTCTCCCCTCCCGTGGCAACGTGTTTTAAAGCCTAATAAAGCCTTCCTCAATAAATAATCTATCAACACTAAAATACGATTTCAAATCGGTCTAGGAGTTAATGAGATTACCGCTTTCAAACAAACAACCCAACAAGCACACTCTTCACCTTGAAATATTCGTATAGATTTAGGTATTCATTATATTTTCTACGTTTCGTGGAACATTTTTCCACTAGCCAGGCTTTCGGCGTCAGCAAATCAGCGTGTTAACTGACCGTCAACCAAAGTTAACTTTAATCTACCATCAAATTGCCATTTAGTAGTAGGTAACGACGTACGTAACCTACAATGGCACATTGACAGCTCGCTGCAGTTAAGGTTATGGTTACCGATTTACGTTATGGTTATAGTAGCTCGGCGCGACTCACTGAGGGTTTTAAGAAATCTACGTGAGATTTATTGAAAATTGCCCCTGGATTAGATTAACTGGATTTTTGTCTAATTCAGGGCATTAAAGTAATTCGAGCTACTTTGAGGATGTAAGAAAGATTATCTTCAATTGATCCCGATTTGTTTTATAAGTTAATTAAGCTTTTAATGAATACTTTAAGCTTGTTACTGACTTGGCATTTAACTTGTTATAACGGAAGTTCAGCTAGGTAATAATTTATGACCAACAAAGGATATAAGACCTATTTTTGAATCAAAAAAATGGAACATGTATTGTTAAAAAAATACTGCATTTCATATTGATAATACTAATATTATAAAGCTGAAGAGTTTGTATGTTTGTTTGTTTGAACGTGCTTATCTCAAGAACCACTGGATCTATTTGTTTTTTTTTAGCTGGATAGGATAAATATTATCGAGGAAGGCTTTTAAGACTATAAAACATCAAGCTGCGACGGCAGGGAGGGAGAAACTCAAAACGCGCGGACGCAGTCGCAGGGGACTGCTAGTCTATGAATCCATCATATTATAAAATCAATTTAAGACTGAAATGCATGAAGTATATGAAATATTTGATCTGATACACGCATCGCCTTCAGGCTCGGTAATATGTATTGAATTCTCAATAAATGTATAAGCATCAATAAAATCGATACCGGTGGTTCGTAAAACATTACTTATCACAAACTTGGATTCCAATAAACGATGAATAAACTCCGATGATCACTAACCAATATTAACTGACTTTATTAACAAAATAAACACGATTTTGGTAGCATTGACAGAACCCTTAATTGGAACTTAATTTATTTATACGAAATTAAAAGTATACTTCGAATCGGAACCAACATTTCGAATCGGCTTAACGCCTTTGCAGCAATAAATTAAATATTTAAAAAAGTTCCATTCCGCGGCAGTTACAAATCAAACGGAATATATTGGTTATAAAAATGCAACAAGTATGCGAAATGCATACAGGCCAGAGTATGTATCTCCACTTGATTTTATAGGCCATAAATGGTTTTACGAGAGTCTGTATAATACCCATCCGGCTAAAAGGGTTTAGGCCACTTCGCTCGAGCACAACACTAGCTATACGTGTGTGGACCTGCTAATTAAAAACGTCTGCCGCGACTATGCCATCAAGGCTATTAGGAAAGGTTGGACACCCCTTACTCCTACTACTATTATGAATATGGCAATGTGTATGTATGGTGGTATGTCTCATTTTCACGTTCCAGTATTTTGATGTAGAGAAATATAGGACCACGGAGACTCAATTACCTCCATGATGGAGACAGAATAAATGAGGCCATGAAAGCTTTAAAGCTTGATGGCCGATGGGCAGGAAAGTTCTAGATTGGACACCCTTCGACCGAAGACGCAGCGTAGGACGTCCACCGATAAGATTGACAGACGACCTTATAAAGATCGCAGGATCAAACTGGATGCAGACAGCTAGTGATCGGTCGCTGTAGAAAGCAGTGGGGGAGGCCTATGTTCAGCAGTGGACGTCCTTTGGCTGATAATGATGATGATGAAAGCTTTTGTACCAGGAATCTGTCAAAATTTCATATAAGATTGAATAAGCTAAAAAAATTTAAACAACTTATTCATTGTGAATCTGAGATCTAAGTTACAATTATTTTTGAAAATCTATTTATTGTCATAACTATAACAAAGGCCTATTCGAGTATATTTAATAATTTACTGGCTTTGTTTAATTTTAGACAATCAGCTGAGGTATGAAAACATAAAAATGTAGTCATTTCCTCCATCTTGTCATTTTTACATTTTTGTTTTTTTACAAATGGAAGTCGTTGTTAGAAATAATGACTTCTGCACATGTATCTGTTGTTTTAAAAATATGGCTATTTCACCTATTTAATGATAAGAAGTTAATTAAATAGGCGATATATTGTACTTGGTGTCCATCTGTTCCAATCAAAATTATCTATTTATACTCGATAATCCACCGCGAACAAGCTAAATGTTACCTTTAACGAGTTACTTTATTAGCGCACAAAACAATCAAATGGACCGTGCACACTGCAAAACTTCAGTATTTCACCAAAAAAGTCCTATTAAACGCCGCGACCCTTTGTTTAACTCACATTGCTTTCCAACCATTAAATTCATCGCTGCCACTCTCTGCAGTGTAAACACACTGTTCTATAACCTCAAGTATAAGTTAAGCCCTTACAATAAACTGCCAAGTTTCAAACTCGCTCCCGCCAGACGGTCGTAAACCCTCCCCTCTCACGTACAACACCAAAAAATCGAAAACAAATAGCTTATATAATTATACAAGAAATAAAACACACGTTTATTACAGTTCGGTTTATACGTTTTATGACCCCCCAAGTCCGCTTTAGATAGACGTCAGTTGGTTGCCTAGACGTCGTAAATAAGTATGAAATATGATAATTGCGAAATTCTTCAATATATTACGATTTAAACATTGATGATTCGCCTGACGTTTTGTGGGCCCATAACTCGGTGTTCGGGGAACATCGGTGCGCGGGCGCAGGCTTTTGAGACCTCCATATTGTGTTTCACGCGTTCAGTGCAAACTTGAAGAGTGAGTTTTGTTTGCCCTTTTAATTGTGAGAGTATTGTGTGTCGTGAATGACGCGTGTTTAAATGATGTTGTATTAGATAAAACCAGTTGAGAGCTTTAGTGTTATGTTAACAAAATGGTAATTGGTAAAAAAGGTTAAAATATCTGAATAACTTGATGCCGCAGCACAGCCACAGTGATTCTCGCGGCAAGTGAACTTTTTCATGTGGTAGTTTTACCTTAAAAAACCGAATAAAATAACAATACGTACAATAAATATCGCACACACGAAATCGAAATGCATAGAAATCGTGATACTGAGAAATCAAAAAATATTTTTCTTCGACAAAGAAAATTCGATCGGTGAACATTTTTCTGAGTGTGTCCTGAGTGTGTGGGTGAGAATCTGCCCCCAGTTCTTGTAGTTTAGTTTTTAAAAATGAGTTGTTTCCTAGAAGGAGTTTAGAAACTGGTCTTATGAAAGTTCGTCAAAGACGGTATAGCATCAACTAAGCTTCTAGCGAGACAAAACAACCAAAGCACTTGGCATTCGAAAGATTGGAACAATTTAATTAACCAGCTTTATGCGTCCATTATCCCGTCTCGATATTAACATGCGACCGATAAGGCAATAATTAATTTTCTATACTTTTGCTTCAATTAGCACAGCATCGTAACGCGCGTTTGCATGTTTGTTATCGGAACAAATTATGTGTGACGCCACAAAATGATGCAGATTGATTAAAAACTAGACTGGGAACTGTTACTGCCTAGTTATTAGCTTTTGTTTCTGGTCTGAAACAGGCTTAGCTGAGGCTAAGTATGAGTATGATACTGTTTCTTTGTGTTTGCATTATACATTTTCTTTGTAAACACATCATAGGATCGAATATCAGTAGTAAGACGGCAAGACAATGTCCTATACACCCAGTCTTTTCTCGATTTTGATGATGCAGGACAGTTCTTTAATTTATTATTTTCTTTGGTTTTTTCGAATGGAGTAGTGGTTAGAGCTCCTGACAACTATGCCAGATTCGAACCCGCGGTTCGATACCCGCAATCGGCAATCCCGCAACGTTAGTGTAATGAGAACGAACATTTGTACCAAAGTTATGGATGTTTATATATTGCAGATCCCCCGTCGTAAGCGTTGTCTGATATTCGTAACACAAGAAAGAAATTTTATTTTATCGAAACCACGTCGATTGGGCACTTGTTGTTTGGCGTATTTTTTTTTTTTATACTGACGATACTGTTTATTCTGGGCAATTGTGCCAGTAGAAAATCTTTTTTTTTTTTTTTTATTTATACTTTATTGCACAACCAAAAATTTGTACAAAAGGTGGACTTAACGCCATATGGCATTCTCTACCAGTCATACCTTTGGGCTAAGCAGAAATGATTGTAGGCGGTGCAACAGAAAAAAAGAAAATGGGTTACTATTAAAAGAAAAAAAACGATAAATTTCACACATAAAAAAATATATAATACATGAAAAACATATCTCATAAAATAAAACAAAATAACTACAATTTACAATAAATACAATATGATCTAATAAAATATTACATATACATAACGCAAACGATAAAATAAATACATATACTTGTACATACTATAATAATAATATACTATGACGATGTATTAGAAGCTTATGGATTACGCTTTGTTGATGCTTCCGATATACAAATGTAGAAAGTGTGCACGGACGAGTCTCTTAAATGAAAATTTACTGGGAGTCTGTTGATTTTTTGCCGGAAGGGCATTCCAGAGACGAACGGCCTGGACAACAAAAGAGTTTGAAAGGAAACCTGTGCGGTGAGCAGGAGTAGCGAGAGAAAGTTTATTAGAAGAGCGCAGCGGACGCGAGTGCGTGGCATTGAGATAGGTGAACTGGGATTTTAAGTAACAGGGAGAATTAGGGTCGTTTAAGATCGAGAAAAGTGTGCAGAGGATTCTGATTTTACGTCGAGAGTGAAGAGGTACCCATAAAAGCTGTGACCGGAAAGAAGAGATATGATCGAATTTGCGAAGACAGAAAATGAAGCGGATGCCAGAATTGATCAGTCGGTCGAGCTTGTTTACAAGGGCATGGTTTAGATCAGGATAGCACACATCAGCATAATCAATGAGAGGAAGTCATGTAATGATAAAATCTATATCAAAGTAGAGACGCCACTTTTAAAAAAGGCGCAAATATGCAGCTACCACTGATAACTACATACGAGTATTTGTGCCTTTTGGCGTCGAGACCCTGGGTACTTGGGGTTCTTGTGCACGTTCCCGTTTTAAGGATCTCCGCCAAAGGTTGACTGAGTCAACTGGTGACCAAAAGGCTGGCAGCTTCCTCGGACAGCGGATAAGTTTAGCTATCCAGAGGGGTAACGCTGCCAGCATTTTGGGGACCATTCCATATGACAGCGCTGCGGTTTTTATTTTCTGTATATATGTCGCTATATAAATAAATAATAAAAGGCACTACATCTGATTGATATATACATATATATATATATATATATATATATATATATATATATATATAACAAAATATATTTTTCACAAAAAAAATCGAAAGACCGTGCAAGAATTTGAAAAATATATTTTGTTTGGTTTTAGTCGATATCGAAAATATCGAAAAAGCCATTATCCTTCATCTCCCTATGGGTTTTTAGACGCTGTGGCATGACGACATGACATAAGCGGTGTGGATTTACCATAAGAAGACATTTTGGCCAATCTATTGTCGAGCGAGTGATATAAATTTTATGTGTTAATGACGAGTAGCGTCAATTTTTTTCTGCAAGCGACTTGTTCGTGGCGTCCAGTTCTATAAGTTAGAAATGTTCAATGGGAAAGAATGACAGAAGTCGTGACTTTGACGTGTGAATTCTATGATTGGCTCAATTATAGTCAGACCTACTTGCGTAGTAGAGTTAATTCTTCTGTGTAAGCCAAAACTGAAAACAAGGGTTGATGTCAACGCATCTGTCACACTGACAGCAACGAAAAAATGATTTAACCCGAGTTACCTTACATTGCTCTACATATGTACCTCTATGTTAGAGGTATTATAAACACAATTACGCAAATACATGTCGCGTGCCTTATGTGACTTATAAAGTATGGTGGAGTGACAACAAACCATCTTACCAAATAATCTCAATGTGTGTGAGTGATGTTGTTTAAAGTCAATCGATATATATCTGAAAAATATGAAAGACGTTTGAGCATTTGCGGAAAGGAGCCTACACGTTCCATAAATGCTAAACAAAATATCCTAACCTATCCCAATGATAAAACAAAGTATCTACACTCCAATAGCCGCGTTAATGAATATTATTTCTTGACCTATAAATATTTCAATGTGAAAAGAGATAAAATATATCTTATCTAAGGCTGAATTGCGTCACGAGATATTAAAATAATGTTTTACCGAACGTTGCAATGAAACGTCACCTTCTGTATACTTGGATGTCCGTCAAATATATATAAATTCATTATTTAGTCAAGCTAATCATTAGTTCCTTAATTCGGATAGACCAAAATTCATACACTTACGAAACTTTGCATACGTGTTTGGAAGAAGTAAGATTGTCATATTCAGATATTATCTCATACAACAATATCACAAACATACAGGTGGATTTTATACCCGGATTATTAGATACAATCAAACCATCTACGTCGTTTTAAGAAATGAAGTGGTTATTTAAGAGACGCATTTTACGATTCGTAGTCAAAAAATAATCAGTTCACCTCCGATGATAACCTTAATAAAAAGTAAGTAATCTGGTAGTGTCTGCTATTGTAATTTGCAATTATTCGACAGATATTTAATTTATTGGAAGTTAAATAAACAATTTCACAGTAGTGATTTATTTATTTGTAGCAACATAAGCCTCAAAACATTGCGATTTCATACATACATTTTTTTTTTAAACGTAAGCCCTAAAGTGTCGTGTCTTTAAGTCTTCTACAGGCTGCATTTCGGAGAGTGTGAGAGAGAATTGCATGAGCTGACTTCACAGCCCCGCCAGCAGAACACAAGACGCGGGCGCGGTTTCCATCCTTACGTCGTGGACATACCAGCAATACGCACTAATAGGTTTTAATTTACATTGCTTATAGCCACGGCTAGGGAGTGGAATTCGCTGCCGGCAGAAGTGTTTTCTTACCACTAAGATTTGAACGAGTTCAAGAAAAGAGTGAATAGACAATATACTATATACTAGTCAGACACGATTCATCGTAGACCACGTCATAACTTACCATCAGATGAGATTGTGGCGAAATGTCTGCCTAAATGCTTGAAAAGAAATACGGCCTACTTTCTGAATACCTTAACATGAGAACCTTCCAAATAAGTGTTTAAGTTGTTCCACATCGTGAGAGGAAGCTTACTCTTGCGCAGCATTTCAAACAGAATTTATGGTAATAAAATAAATAATTGACCATTTAGGTAAATTGTATTGAATCAATTACGTCAGCGTCCGAGCCCTGAGGTGTAGCAGTTGCCCGTTATATATGCTCCAGAAACTTCACACATTTATAAAAATTACCCCCTAAGGATATTACGAAAAACTTAACTCTATCAAAAGCCTTTATTGTAGGTTTTTAATGTTCAAAATACAATGGCGAGGAAAGTAAAGCACGCGACAATGGCAATTGTGTCGGCAAATGTAAAGGATTCTGCAAGGAAAAGAAGTGTGGAAAAATTGAAATGTTAAAAGTTTTGGAAAAAACCGTGGCATTTCAAGTGGAGTGTCGGCGAAGAATAGATGCGAATTAAGAGTTAAATTAGTACATTCACACGCACCCAGTACCAAATACTTATGGAAGTATATCACACAGATATTAGAACTGTGGTGGTCGAGACAACCACATCGCAATATGGAAAAAAATTAAAGTAGAAGAATTTTTGAAGTTATGGAAAAAACAGCATGGCGATTCAGAACAATCGATAAGCCATTTGGCTTAGGTTTCGATTAGATTTTCTATTCATATTAAAATAAATGTCTCAGTTTGATCAGATGTCGGTATGACAGTTCGGCAAAAATATAATAAAAGAACAAAAAATTGTTGCATCGGATAAAGCCACGTTATTCTATGTAAAAAAGTAAAGTTAGCCTGTAACGTCACACAGCTGGGCAAAGGCATTACCTCGACTATGAGGTAGTTCACAAGCCATACTCCACCACGCGGGCTCAGTGCGGATTGGTGGTGAGGTTTTTGCAAGGCAAGCGACTAACCCTACTTTCAGATGTTATCGAGCCACCTACAAGGTCTCTGACTAGGCATAACTACTAATATCAACCGGTGTTAGCCGGGACCAACGACTTAACGTGCCTTCCGAAGCACGAAAATGCTCGTGATATACGTCACTTAAATGGTCGGAATGGTCACCCATCCAAACACGACCTTGCTGTAAGTTCACTGCGCTACGAGCTCATTGTTATAATAACGTTATTATAATCTATTAATATGTGAAAGTTATCGAATCTTAAACGAATCCGTATGGTTACCCAATGGTTCCAAATCGGGGGTCTGGTTCTTTATTGAAGTGATGGTAAAGCTATTATACTCTTGTATAAATCTATGCCTATTGCCTGCATACAGCACTGGTCAAGAAAACGATATTTTGAAGTGGATCCCACAGCTACTTTACAATGCAAGAGTAGACATCGGCTTTTGATGGAATTGGACGAACTCAATTTCCTCGAAATAGGTTAGTGGCAGTGGGTCAGCTGACTATAATTGTGGCGGGACTCGCCATGCAAATCCCATCGCTAGCGGCCAGGTGATAACTATCTTTAAATCTGTTGTCCAAGGTCCAATTTTACTTGGAGCCGTTTCAAGGTAACCTAAGTTTTCTATTCGCAGAAAATGGAAGCTTATACTGTTTGGGTGTGAGTTTTTGATTCAACATAATTGTTGGAAATACCAATACCGATATATCGTCAAATATACCTAAATATTGATCATAAATTATGAATTTATAATGTATCGTTTTTATGACCTGATTTTTGTGTATTGATATTCTCTATATCCATATTGCCTTAAGTGGTCGATAATCGATATCGCTTACAAATATATTGATATGTTTCGATGTAGGCGATTGTTATACACCAGATTTACCTTTGGCTATCTTGGTCCTAAGCTTCTGTTTTAACATTTTGCTACTAAATACACTTTATTAATAACAAACAAGAAAAAATGAAAACTAAGACATGCAAAATAAAAAATAAACTTTAAATCTACCTATTCAAAAACGAAAACAATTCCTTGCGGCAAGGAGGCTATGATGCTGGCTGCGTTGCCACATTGAATAGCTAAGCTTATCCTTTGAGCTAGGAACCAGCCAGCTGCATTTTTGGCTGTTGCAGAATTTAGTAACGGAGTAATTTTTCTAAACAGCAATTTAGCAGAAAATATATTGTAAAATCAGTCTTAACTCTGGTTAAAACTTTACGGCCCCTTGATTATGTTTTGATTCCGCTGTAATAATTACCTATCAGTGGCGTTTATCAAGGGCTCCTTAATAAATGTCAAAGTTATTATTTAATGAGGTGAGGTCTGCGGTAGGCGGTTCGGAATATAGTCCGTAAAAGTTTCGGATCAAACAGTTTTATACCGATTTAACGATCGATAAATTTGCTCAATGTATTTTTTATGCTTGACACATTTTTTATGGAGTCGCAGCTAATATTATTATTACATTAGCATGTAATTATTACGTTTCAAATAAAATATTGTCACTTGTCATAGTAACAAGGGTATAAAATATGTTACGGCTTTTTAATTTTAGTATAATAATTGCAATAATAAAATTAGCAGTAGTAACAAGTGACACCTTATTCGACTTTTATTAACAACAAAGGCTACTAGTGAATAATATACGTGTAAGCTAAAATAAAAACCAACTTATTCAAAAATATAATGCCTAATTCATTACTAAAAATGAAAGTAGGGTTTATACCGTATTAGTAGAGCCTACAGTGTTGTTGCGAAATTAAAAGTCATTGGCCACTAGACACTTTAGGGGCCGTCCATTAATCACGTGAGGTCGTTTTTCTCATTTTTTGACCCCCCCCTCCCCCCTGGTGATGTTTGGTGAGGTTTGGGACCTCTGCCCCCCCTGCCCCCTGGATCACGTGTATTTTTTTGGAAGTCTATGTAAAGGCTATTTTTGTCTGGAAAAAAATATTTAAAAAATGGTGATTCGAAAAACATTTATATGTATTTACAATAAAATTAATGAATAATTAATTAATGTTGTTTCGTCCCACAGAGTTGCAAGACTTTCATTCAACTTCAAAATTTCAGTTCAGAAATTGCACTTTTTGGCAAAAAATACATAAACTTAATACACGTGATGTCTAACGAGACCCCCCCTCCCCCCTCGTGATGTTTCGTGATGTTTTCCGTACCCCCTCCCCCCCCCTTTTGAGCCTCACGTGATTAATGGACGGCCCCTTAAAAGAATGATGCTTTATTCATTCTTACAGTTAACTGGTTTTTGTTCGTGACATACTGGCTGAAAACTTACGTTTCGTTCCACGCAAGTTTCTTTTCCATAACATCGATCGAGATAACGCGCTACTACTACTACTACCCTACGATACTAGATATCTTACCCGCTCTCAGATTAATGCATTTTATTGTCGTCCGCGAACCACTTTTATATCGCATTTGCATATTTTTATGGTTTTCTGGCGGTGAAATTAAAGTATTATAAAAGCGATGCAACTCTTTGCGATACAGTCGTAAGTCGTAAAATATTCCCGATCGTAAAAATCGCGTGAAATAAAAACTGTCGAGGCAAAAAAGTTGCCGACCCATTTAACTTTATCGATGTTCTGGAACGCGCCGTTGTTGCCTTATCGTGGTAGATTTAGGGGTCAAAATTAAGTGGACACGGCGGTGCCTCGTTGGTTTATTGTTTAGTACTTACTCCGCAGTGCGGTGGGTTTATCATTCCAGTGTTGTGTTAGGGCGCACGATAAATGACGTGGAAAAACGAACCATAAACGAACTTTTGAATGCGCCCTTAAAAGTATTATCCGGAAATAAAAATTAAATAACGACTTCTGTCAAATTAAGTTTTGAAAGTTGTTTAAAACTAATGAAAACAAACGAGACCTAAGTGCAATACCTAGGAAGTCCTTTTATAAAATCGGGCACTCAGCAGAACGGAGATGACACTACAATACAAAAAACCGGCTAAGTGCTAATCAGACTCGCGTACTGAGGGTTCCGTGCCAATTTTACCTAAATAAGGGCATCCACTAACTTCCACTTAGATAAAATACCACAATATTTTGTTGGCAGCAAACAACTTAATTTTGAAGTTGCGATACAAATAACTAAAATGCCTCACAAAAAGAAGAATTAACACGATTCGCGATAAAGACGCGCGCGATCGCTCACAATGTAGACAAGTCAATGTGTCCCGTAAACTTGGCAATTAGAGTCCTGCCGTCCTTAGGGTTGGGACATACCGCTCTCACGATCGGCAAGCAAGCGGTGTGGTTGGTAGTGAGGGGTAGTTAATTGTGAATTGTGTAAACCTATAATATCACTCGGATGTAAATCCGATCCGTACTGCCAGAAAAATCTAATTGGCAAAATGGACTAAAACATGACTTTTGTTGCACTGCATATGCGCTGTTGAATTATATATTCGTAATGAATGAATGTGCTTCTTCATAATACTGCTCCATCAGATAAGTGAAAGAGAGTACAAAAATCAAATATTTTATTTAAAATTATTACCATACTTTTATATCCATAAGTGTTTATAACAAGGTGTTCTTATCCATATAATAAATAGTATATCAATAAATGAAGATAAATCATTATCTATACTAATAAGCTAAAGCTAAAGAGTTTGTTTGTTTGAACGCGCTAATCTCAGGAACTACTAAACCGATTTGAAAAATCTTGTGTTGGATAGATTATTTATCGGGGAAAGCTTTAGGCTATAAAACGTCACGCTGCGACGGGAGGGGAGGGAACAAACTCAAAACGCGCGGACGAAGTCGCGAGCGACTGCTAGTAATAATAATAAATTAACTAAGCCTCGTGAGTTCTTTTACCTCACACGAGAGAAAACTTATCGTTTCTTCTTCTTCTTCTTAGCAACTGCCCCGTCTGGTGACAGGGTCTGCTTTCCGACTATTCTTCCTCCACTTTACCCCATCCTGGACGTCGTTCTCGGTTAAGTCACAGCTTTCTAGGTCTTTCTTTAATACACTTAACCTTCGCAGTTTAGGCCTTGCTCTCCGCCTTTGACCCGGCAGGTTTTGGTTGAGGTTGGTACCTTGCCGATGTAGTCAGGTGGTTTCACTTATCGTTTAAATATAATAATAATAAAAAACATAATAGTAATAATTATGCTGATATTGGTGAAATAAGTTATATCGAAAATAAATACCTATACGAGTAGCACACGCCTATTAGCGTGTGCTACTCGTATAGGTATTCATAGCTAGTAGCTGCACAAAAAAACTTATAAAAAATATTAACTAAACAATGTTCGCTATTCAAACATTGCTTGTTATATTTTATTTCTAATGTAGGTATCCCCATGTAAGTACAAGCAAAAATAAAACAAATCAAACAATCACGACTCTGACGCAATTGCCGCGGCGTCATTAGACAGTGCCATCCCTCAAGCGAACAATCATTCACAAAGTAGACAACTCAATGTGCTCGCGAAGCCTATCGTAAACCACCTCAGTCCTTGGGAAATTAGTACGAGACACACTGATGCTAAGGACGGGGAGTAAACCTCTTAATATTTAAAACTTTGTTTCAGTGTCAATTAATGCTGCATTACCTACTAATATCATAAATATGCAAGTTTGTGAGGATCAATGTATGTTTGATACTCCTACATTGTACCCAGACTCGTACTAATATTATAAAGCTAGAGTTTGTTTATATGTTTTCACGCGCTAATTTCAGGAACGATTGGACCGATTTGAAAGATAGCTTATTTATCAAAGAAGGCTTTAAGCTATAATATATCACGTTCTGACTTTAAAAAAAACCTATCCTTAAATACCCCACACGCATCGGTTTGACCAAAAAAAAAATAGTTTAATGTATGGGAGCCCCCCTTTAAACATCATTACTTTTTAATTTTTTGTATAAGAATCGTAAAGCGGTTAACAGGATACATCTTCCTACGAAATTTCAACAGTGTGATGCTTATATTTACAGAATAAAGTGGCTCTGACATACGGACGGACAGACAGACAGTAAGACTTGAGTAAACTATAAGGGTTTTTGCCATTCGGCGACGGAACCCTAAAAAAACAATGGTATTTATTGTTAACGAAGAAATTATTCCTTGTCACAAAACTAGCGAATACAGTTGTATTGAAGTAGTAAACCTGATATTACTGTCATCACAATGTTGACAGCTGAATGAGAATTGTGGACCCTTGGTAGTCGTAAAGTCAGCAATTAGAGTAGGTACGATAACCCTCTAGAAATGTAACATCAGCTAGACAGAGAGAATAATACGTGCCTGCGTTGTTGCATGTCCTCTCAAAATGGCGGTCATTTGCGATTCATTTGCACGTAGGTAATAAAAGTGACGCTGCAGCTTCAGTTTTTTAATGACTGCTTAAGAATTGGGTAGAGTTGTTTTACCTCGTATTATTTACCCATTCTGTTTGTCTTATTTTCCTCCTAAAGTGTTTATAGGGCTTTGAAAAAATATTTCAAGTTTCTTTCGTAGTAATTCAACAATATTCTACACTGATTGGATATTTAGTGTCGATGTAACTTACTTCAGACAAGGAATATCCGTCGAATACAATACAATTTGCCTAATTTTAAAACGTCACCTATTTGTCAGCTATCACTTGTCAATGTCATTTTTAAATCGCTCGTTTTATAGTTATTCTTTCGGGTAAGTCTTATTCTCTACCACTGCCTATCCGACAATCCCAGTCCCTTCCGGTGTTCAAAGCTAGGGTAAAAGCGCATTTCCTTTCGCTTTAAAAATTGACGGATTTTTTTCTATAATGGATCTATCATAGTATGCACGTATATTATATTATGTATTTATTAATTTGTTTTGTATTTATTCATTTGTTTTATTGTTACTTATTTACTTACTTACTTATAGTTATATATTTTTATTATTACTTCTATTATGTAATTATCTTTAAAGTATAATATTAAAATTGCAGGTATATTTTTGCACACCGTTTCTACCTCACTGATAAACGTTGTTTCCTCTACCCAATGGTTGTCTGGAAGAGATCGCTTCCAGCGATAAGACCGCCAATATTGTACAAATAATTTGCCTGTATTGTTATTGTGTCCTTAATTGTGCAATAAAGAATATTTATTATTATTACTTATTATCTGACGTTGCTTAAATTTACACTTAGTCGACTAGGTCCTCCTTAATAATTAGTTATACGCGTAATAAGTAAGAAAAAAATATGTAGTCTTTTTATACATGTGCTTTCAAAACTTACCTGCATATAATTCCGTAATAGCAAAATATATACGAAAAAGTTTGTATGATTAAAAAACTTACAAAAATATTTTTAAACAAATCCAAAATTAATTGATCAACCTTTGCACCCGTATGTCCGAGTTTTCTTTGCGGACGGACTCACCGTAAATAAGACAGGTAAACGCACTAAACAAGACTAAAGGAATCCTTCTCAGAGATTATTCACGTAATAACGAAACTACTGCTCGCTCAATTTATGGTCCTCTGCGAATAACTTTCATGGAGCGAACAAGCCTGGAGACATTAAAACTGCAGGCGCGGCAGTAAAAATAGCTTTTATGAAGAATATTGGCTAATTAGTTAAATTCTCGGGAATGGCCCGCTTTAGCATTTTGTTGAGAATTTCACGCTAGTTTTGTGTAGTATTTGACGGTTTTGCAAGCAGTGTTTGGAGTTTCAAATGTATCTCACTCAAAGAGAAATAAAGCAGACTACTAACTAAACAATGTACTAAGACTCCTCGAGTCTATAATTCTATCGTATGAAATATTAGTATGCAATCTATCAATAAAAACAAATACTCATCTTTATAATCCAGTATCGTCCTTTTTAATTTATTTCCGATATTACTTCTTTTATCGTTTTATAAAAATTTTGAATATCTTATTATATAAGTACAATGAACGAGAAAATAGACGGATCGATTGACAGAAAAGCTAAAGACTCTTTTGTAAAGAGATCAAGATTATAGACATTCGCACATAAAAAAATCTATTTACAATACTTTTTCTCAATTTGAATTCTGTAGAATCAAACGAATAAGACAGAAAGGTTTTACGAAGCTTTAAACCTCTACAGTACGTACCTAACCGTCTCGTTTAGGGCTACCTATGTTTCAAATGACAGCACCATTTCATTACAGCATCATCTGAAGAACAGATAAGGAGATGTAGATTTCATAAACACCGACCGAAGTAATGTTTACAGTTTATATTCCGTATACGTCCAATGATTTATTTAACAGATCTGTTCCCAGAAGCGTTATGACACGGATTTGACACCGGACGCCGGTGAGACGGATCGCACCTAATAACTTAGTTCTGCATAGGTACAGTCGGCATCAGATAGTTTGAGCGGCTTGACTTGCCAAAATATACTAACTAACACTTTACTGTTTAATCTATAGGTAGCCTGAGCACTTAACTGTATTTAAGGCATATCAAGAGAAGCTTAATCACTTAATTACCTATGGTCCTTCCAAAATATTTTAATATTATTTAAACCTGAATAATAGATTCTATTTGCAATTCGTTTAGTCCTATTTGCTCTGAACGATCTTTAAGGAAAACTTACCCCTTTAAACTAGGCTGTCTCGCTAAGATAAACTGCATTTGTTTTAAAGTTATACGAAAACTGGCGCACCTACCCAATACTACTACTTTGTCTACGCGAATGTACCTTAATGACGGTTTTAAAATAATGAACGGCTTTAAGATCAATCTGCCGCTGACTGTACCTATCTGCATACGTCAACAGTCGAGTTGCAAGAATTGTGCCAAAACAATGCGCCACTAACACCAAAATGGCTAATAAACGGTACCATTCAACTATTCATGGTGCCATCCGCTCTTATATTAACAAATGAATCGACGTGGACGGAATTTTAAAAAGATATGTTCCGCTTCTAAAGGAAATCCTGGACAGGACATCTGTTTGGCTTAATCTTACCTTCATGTCTGGTCTGGTGATTGGTTTTTCTGGGTGTCACCAATTTAGTACCGCCTCTTTGTTCTTGCATGTGAGTTGACGTGTGCGAAGGGCAAAGGGTGTCATGAACAAATTGATTAATCGTGCATTGACACCCATTCATTTATTTGTCGAGCTGTGATTCACTTCTGAGTATAATATCGTCAAGATATATGTAGTTTGATTGATTCTAAAGACTCTTCTTTTCTCAGAGTGGTGAAAGAGGTTTGCAAAAAATGTTCACAGCTGCAATTGCCTTCAGACCTTTGCTTTAAGGTGTGGCAGTGTTGTGTAAAATAAACGTGGTATTTTTTTTTAAACTAAACCATTATATTATTTCAAGCCTAATCATTATGCAAGAGAAACAGTGACCACTCCTTGAAGCGATTATTCAAAGCGAAAATTTTCTTGGAACCGTTCACAGTGATCATGTGTGCGGTAACGCATATACATTCGTTGATTATGGAGAAGAAGAAGAATAATTCTGTGACCGGAATATAATACTGGCGACAGTGGTGGCCCTTTGTATGGACCGATTGGGGTCTAATATTGCAGGCGTGGTGTGCAATGTTGATGTAAGAATGCTAAATTCCTCCATGTAGAGTAGAAAACTAAATAGAAAACATTATGGTTTATATGTCCGATAACCATTGTTAAAAAGCGGCGTTTCCCTAAAATTCTCTCCATTTTGAAAATCTTTGGTCTGATTTTCCATTTGGCAAATAAGAATACTTCATCGAATAAAATACGTCACTTATTTGTCTTCGATTATTTATGTTTATTTAATTTTAAAATCGGTCGTTTAAAACTATATAGACTTATCAGTAGACTATAGACTTATCCTACCGAATAAGTATAAAACGTCATATTTTAAAATGACATTTTCATAAATGATTGCTGTCAAATAGGTGACGTTTTCAAATTACGCGCTTTTCATATCATATTCGATGAATGTACCTTATCTGATGTTGGTAAAATTGACTCTTAGTCTTATTTATTTACCTTTAGCAGAAAAGTAAGTAAAAACAGACACCCTATGCACAAAAGGAAAGCATCTTCGACCTTTTCAATCTTGGCGCCTAGTAAAATCCTACCTGAAAGTTTTATGGCGTACTTCACGTAGTTTAAGAGTTAAATACATATTGAAATCAAGCACATAAGGTACTCAAACGCTTTATCAGAGTTTTTATGTTGTTCATCAAAGATGTAATCTTATGAGTAACCTGTAAACACAGTCTAATGAGATATAAAGTACAGTTTGATCATTAAACACAGCTTGATTCCGTCGTATAATATTGTAAGTTTAATGACATTAAATTAATTTAATGTAATACGGCGGCATTGGTTAACGAGTCGAGCATTTCATTGGCGGGGTACTAATAGTTACTGAAACTAGTTTCTTGTTAAAACGTTGCGTAGTAAAACCTACTGGAAATGCAACATACTATAAACAGTTTTTAGTGAGGCTATACTCAGGTAATTGGTTTTAAATAGGAATTATACTGAGGCCACACGAGCTGGCGAAAATTCTGGCGTTTGGTAGTAAAATGTTTACGCTTTTCATCATGGAAGCCTCGTAAATGGAATCTGAATAATTAATATCTTTTCTCATATTCAATGTTTTTATCACCTTGGACTCATGTAAAATAAATTATTGCTAGGGCTCGGGTAAACAAATAAAAGAATTATGCGCCAGACAACACAGCAATTGTCACGGGTTCGAAGTATGCATTTTTCCTTGTGTTCCAAATACGTTTACTATCTAATCTATTTGTAAAATGCACTATAAAGTTATACTTATATTGACTATTTGTATTTAGGTAGTAATGATTTACTTATATTAGATTAAATGCATACAACCGTCATTAGATTTTGACCTGGTATTTATTTTTGTTGTAATCCGATCATTATTTTCATAATTTCATGCATGCCATAGTTTCATTTTGTTTAAAAACTTCCTTGCATCCTAGTATATTCAGTTATTTCACTAGAAATGGGGTAGAAAGTGTACATTTGCTACCCCATTTCTTGATAGTTTAGCATTATTTTTATGCTTGTAGAAATACAAAATCAATCTTCCTACCTATGAAGTATGTTTAAACGTAAGTCTTGCGTGATTGTCAATAAGATTTTTTTTTAATTAACCTATTTCATCCCACTGCTGGACAAAGGTCTCCCCCAACTCCTTCCATTGGTCTCTGTCAGCAGCCAATGACACCCAATCTCCCGCAAAGCTGGTCAAGTCATCACACCACCTCTTTTGAGGTCTGCCTCTTCGTCGGTAGCCGTCTCGTGGTATCCATCGCGTGACAACTTGGGTCCATCTATTTGGATGCATTCTGCACACGTGCCCTGCGCACTCCGACTTCAGCTTTGCTGTCTTCTCACCAACGTATCATTATACTCGTCTTATATTAAAACCTTATTATGTTATCAAATATTGGAAAAAGCTTGCACACATGTACTATAAACATACCTATAGGACTAATTGTGGTGCGCCGTGGATGACACTATCTATTGTTGAGGTAGTTTGTAATGGGGCCTTTGAATATCTGAGTCATTATCTACCCACATTAAAAACATTTTCCAAAAATAGGACAGTTTCGCGTTGAAAACGTAAAGTGTCATGCAAATATCTAGTTTTCACTCAGAATGTGGGCACTTAGGTAATCGGTTACATCATCGATTGTCTAAATCGAAAACATTCGCTACACAATGGCACGCTTGCGACACCGATCCTACGATGTTTGTAAATATATGTGAGAATATAGTATTCTACTATTCTAGTATTGGAGTAATAAATAACCTCTTTTATTTATTTAAACAATCTCTTGGAATCACGTGTTTAACCCTTTTCTTTGGTTTAAATTTATAGCCTCTTCTCTGTAGATTGGTAATTCTTTGCCGATACTAAAAAAATATAAATACTCTATGCATAAAGATACTACTCGTATTAGATTAACACGAGTTCTTACCAGAGCAGTGATTCTGCTATAAATTACTTCAGGCAGGTACTAGACTCGAATCAGAAGGTTTGCAAATATTGGTTTGTTAGTTCCGGTATTTTCTAACGATTAGCAGACGGTAGCCAGCGTCGTCTTAATACTTTTGTATAGTCGCCAGCATATAAGGTTAGCTACTTTTTTGCAATGTACCTCTTTTCACAACTACATAATGTACCGCTGTCTTTACGTCATAAAATTAATATTCCTATCGGAAGAGAAGGCCAAGTTAAAGCTGTCAAACGAAACCGATTTAGTATGACAGTAACTAACTTAAAATGAGATTACCTTCCGTTAGGTTATTTAATGCCAATCTTTCTAAGTTAAACATATTAGTTTACTGCATGATGAACAGTCGACACAAAATATCAACCATGCAGTCCTAATGTAAAACGATTTTTTTTTCTTTACACAAAATATTCGTAAATTATGCAGTATGGGCTATTCTGTCTTTACTTTTTACGTAAATAATCGTTTATAGAAAAGAATAATCAAACTTCGTGCTTTAAATTTGAAGCGCATTGGTAAATATATATCGTGAATTAAGAGGCTTCGATTTGGACTAATTTACCTACCTGTTAAATGAAAATTGGTTGGGGTAATTTCGCTGTTATGAATAACAATCATTCACCGACCAAGTCACTTCTTTTCAGAAGCACTATTTCTCCAATATATATAAACAATTTTACTTGAATAAAGTAATGTTTAGCGAGCCTTCATGAGCCAAAAATGGTTCTGCTACATCTCATCTCGCATCTCTTTTGGTCACACAGTTTTCTGCTACTGACATCTCGCTCTTGTCGTTCTATTCCAAAAAGGATAATGATTTCATGGTTTACCTTGACGTGCTGTTGTTCTTACTTGCCAAAATTAGGTAATGTGCACTGGAATGGTATACTTGCCGAAGAATTCAACGGAAGTATATTATAATATTTTATGTCGATAGATGCGACATAAAATAATTAACATTTAGTTTTATTTCACTGTTCACTACATCCGAACGATACTTTACATGGTAAAAATTAAATCTTTTCGTCGATGGCAAGATAATTGAGATCGAACTTCACTTAAGGTGAGTTCGTTTGATCATCAAATAGTTACACACTTTTAGCTTCGCGACTTACGTAATAAACAGATTTTGGCATTGATGCCAACGCGCGTTAGTTTTGATACAATTGCCAATTAAATACATTGATGCTAAAAGTAGCGCAGTGTGTAAAGGTTGTCAATTTGCGACCGATTTTACGCTGCATCGCAACTGCATCGTTGCTAACAGCCGCAGTGTGCAAAGGGTCATTATGGTACTCTGCTATAAAGCTTCAATCGGTATGCTATACGAAGTTTGTAGTCGGATAAAAAAAATAACCTTCAAGCCATTTTTGCTTCAAAGAGCATTTTGTATCAACTTACCTTTGTCGAAGAGATGAAGTACCTATGTATCACATGTATTACATTCACAGTCTTTCATCAGACAAAAATCTCATTACTACCGATGGTTTAGTAAAGCCCTACTTGACGTTTACAGCAGCACATAATTTATTATCTCAAAAGCAAAGAGTCCTGTAAGCAGTCCCAACTTTATACTCGTCACTTAACTTTATGCAGGAAGTTTTAAGTGTTGCCGCAAGGGACGTGAAGAAAGAGAATCTACGTACAGTCGGGAAAAAATGATTATTCGATAACTAATCTAATCTATCATCAAAAATCATTAAAAATCTAATAAATCGTCTTTGTCAGCGTCAAATAAACTGACCGAGACAGACTGATGATTTAATCCAGGATTAAATTAACTCTTGGCTAAATCTGTGCAAGTGGGCCCAAATATTTTGTGGTTGCTTTGACGGCGGTTGAATTTTCAAAAGAGTACAGAGGTTTTTAAACACTGATTGTCCCTCTGACTCAACGAATACACACTGTTACTTTTCTTTCTTAGTACCTAAAAAGTAAAACCCACTTAAGAAGAGAAGCAACGTGACTGAGTTGCCTTAGTGTCGATTTTACCAAAATCAGATAAGGAATATTCATCGAATATGATACAAAATGCCTAATTTGAAAACGTCACTTATAGTCAGCAATAATTAATGTAAGTGTCATATTTAAATACTTTTTCATTCGGATATGTGTTATCTGACGTTGGTAAAAACGGACCTTAGTTTTCAAACAGTGCAGATAACACTATTAAGAATAAGATAATGTCCTTTCTCACTCGATACTTACGAGTACTATCACTTTATAAGTCACTTCTCAGTTGTTTATCTACACAGTAGTGCTTTCTAGATAGCTAGAAGCTGGTTATTTTTAAAAGGATGTGCATTTTTTGTCATTGAGGCTCTTTGCAAAACAAAGGCCTCCTCCAAGGTCTTCCACAGCGACCGGTTCAAGTGGCCTGCATCAAACCATGTCGTCTGTGGACTTTAAGACGAGACACAATTTAGAATTGCTCTTGACTCCAGTCCTAGAGACACTATGCAGGATCAAGAAGAGTTGGTTTATTGATTTGCTGTCCTATCTTTGTATCCTTATCCCAGGCCTAGTGTATGATTCTACCAGAACGACATTATTTTAATTCAGAATTTCAGAATTCAGTAACACTAATAATACTGGTGTCTAAACTAGTTCATACAGTGAGTATGTTTACAGACGCAGCGACACAATTTCCTTTATATCTGCATACTACGGTTTGACACAAGCTTTCAGGGCAGGAAGACTATGAAAACTCGTTGCTTTTTCGCTTCGAAAACAATATGCCAAGTTTTTTTTAGACAGAAAAATAAGTTGTGATTAGTTATAATTACGTTATTGATTTTATAGTCTTTGTCACTATACAAACTTAATAGTATAAATTGCACTTGTAAAAAGCAACTTTGGTTGTATGACAGACGAGGAAACGAACCCCGTGTCTTACGCTATCCGGGCGTATGCCTGTACCACTCGGCCACCAAGCAAGCCTATTGAATTTTGCCAGCGCTTACTTTAACGCGTAGGCTGCGTAACGTCATCAATGTTGCGAGATTGCTCTCACAATATATATACACAATATTCCTCGTCCGTCACACAGCCTAAGTGGTTTTTTACAAGTGCAATTTATATTCTGAGTAGTTAGTTTTAGCACATACAATTAATCTTTTAATTTTAATAATATTTTTATTAGACAAAAGAAACATGAACATGTATAAAATTAAAAATAATAATATTTTAAACCTACCTAATTAAACAAAAAACGGAGGGAGCGATGGTGCTGGCTGCGTGTTACTTTTCCTTTGAGCTAGGAACGAGCCAGCTTTAATAGAAAAAAACAAATTTAATTTAGATGCAATTTTTCCAAACAGTAATTTAGCAGAAGGTCTCCACGGTCTAAACGTGTCAATGCCAAAGTGCGCAAGCTAAAACAGTTTTTCGTGCGATAATTCTATTGAAAAATTACCTCAGAACCTTGTTGAATTTATTTATTAATAACTTAAGTTTCTAGTTGTTTTCCATTGTGAAGTAGTGATCACTATCATGCGCCGTGCGCGCAATCCCCCAACTTCCTACCCTCAACACTATTCATGATGGTAGGGGCTGCTGCAAAGCCACTTTCATGGCGGCAGTAAAAACTTTTCATTGGCTCACGTCAACGCGCGAGGTTTAACTTAAACTTTAGTTTATCTCCATTTTACGACTACCCTCTATTCTACGCGTCTACTTCATTTGAATTGTTAAAATATCCTTTTAACTTTGATAAGCTTTTCTACGGACGGATAACTGGAAGTTTATTAAATTATATTTTTTGTTATATTTCATTGCGATTGTCGTTTTATGTGAGTGTTATACAGGAAATGGAGATGAAATACTTTTGAATGCGTTTTGCCATTCCATAACTTCACAGAGTGTAAAAAACTTCTGCTTACCGTAAAAAATAACAAATTTTATACAAAATGTAACATACAAACACTTTTGCATATATATAACTTGCAGTAGAGCCCAAAAGACAAGGAGACATGTTCTAGCCCCATATGGGCCATAATTGATTGATATAAACTAATTATTAGAGATGGGCCGAGTACTCGGTTAATACTCGGTACTCGACGTACTCGGTGGGTTTTTTATACTCGTTCTCTGCCGAGTAACTCGGTTTTAATGCCGAGTATACTCGGTTTAAGTAATGCAATATATTAATGCAATATATTAAGTAATGCAATATATTAATATCATATAAACAACAGGGTAGATCTTACACAATCTCAATTATGATACTAAACGAGTAGTAAAAGTGCTACTCGGCGCATCTCTACTAATTATTGACCTTCATAAGTGGCATTTTGTGTCCTAAATTGAAATAATTATTTTTGACTTTAAGTACGTACTATTCGAGGTTACCACCGCTTTACCAGTCAAGAATCTTGTCCTGGACCGTATCTGTTACCCGTCATCGATGCCTTGGACCGTACTTACCTCTTACCGGTCTTCGATGCCTTATACATTATATAATGTAGCAAAAATATATTCTTCTAACGTTATCACAATAGTGATAATCAAATTGCTAGAAGAGCCAAATATTTAACGTTTGGTTGCTGACACTCCGTTGGCGTTTACAAGAGCTGATAAAAAAGCCAGGAGTGGTTATCTAATGACTTACACGTCGAACCAGCGTGCGCAGTTAGCTTTTAGGTGCAAATCTTCAGTCATTTATCACTGCGAGGCGGGTCGTTATAGCCGACCGCTTGCATTATTTTAGCAGTTTTTCCACCCATTCGAGTATGAAACTTAAATGGTAACTTTAAGGTTGAGAGTTGGTCGAGGTTGCCGCGGATCGGCGTAATGTAACTGCGCAATGGGTGGGACTAGCTGACAGATATTAATGATTCCTAGACGTTGTTGTGTTGTACATAATTTTGTTCGTATATGGACGACAGCCTTTGGTGTTCAGACTGTCTCATTGCAACATTTACCTACCTACTTAACAGTTGGTATGTGCGCTTTTTTGGACCATTTAGGACCAATTTCGTCATCGATAGTAATGGTAAATTTTAAAAAACTACCTTACCCAAATGTCAGAATGGCTATTTAATTACCATTGGTTAAGGATTTTTACTTCAAAACCGCTTATTTAACCGCTGTTTTCGAAATTTTAATATTATTTTCAATGAATAAATATGTCTTTAAAACTTAAATAGTGGTTGGATTTTAAGAAGAATAGTGCAACTTCTCTTTATCATTACTGAAAGAGAATTAGCATGTGTCGTATCCTATGGTTAGCGTCTACGTAAAAAAAAGTGTTTGTAAAATTGGAGTTCTGCAAGTGACCGCAAGAGGCGCTGTGCAATTTTCCATAGACTTTTTTTACGTCGCATCTAGCGAGAAAAACCGACGTAAACTCATGGTATCGGTACTGATAGGACTTATCCGACCGAATAAGTATTAAACGTCCGATTTTAAAATGTCATTTTCATAAGTGATTGCTGTCAAATAGGTGACGTTTTCAAATTAAGCGTTTCGTATCTTATTCGACGAATATTCCTTATCTGACGTATTCTCGTTAGTTAATTTCCATTTTATTTATCTACGTTTTTTATGTGAAATATTATTTGCAAAAAAAGGCAAATGCAAATGTTTGAGTTAAAAATATTGAGTAGCTAGCTTCGTAATAGCACCTTTAGTTCTTTACTTAATACAATTGGCAATAACCAACAACAGTTAGAAATCACTGTAATATACATACTAAGTTGCAGCAACAAAACGTTACGCAACCTATACAATTAACAAGAAACACGCTTTACGTTCGTCCGGCCGTGATACTTACAGTAGATTTTATTGCACCACCATTTTGAATTCTGGGGCTCTATTTTTGAATCACTCACTTGGATATTGCGTGTGATTTACAAAAATTAACACTCATTCAGTGATTTACAAATTATAATACTAGGAATAAGGATAAGATTGCTATTCCAAATTTCAGGCTTCGAAAGGTTAGCAATTCTTTCATGGGAAAATTTATAAAAAAAATCGATTAACTACCAGAACACATTGTAAACTTACCAGTTAATACATTTAAAACTGTCATTAAAGTAACCCTAATGCGGAAAGGGTATTATAAAGTAGATGATTATTTAAAAGATAGTTATTTATGGACTTGCATGATAACTACAAACATTTTAAACCTTTTAAAAAGAGGCATTGACAATAGTGAATGAGTTTGTTGCGCAGCTTCTTCTCAGCCCACAATTGTCCCGAAGCTGTGGTATGGTTTATATTGGGACGTGTAAAAGTGTCCTCAATGGGCCTATTTGCATAAATAAATGACTTTTATAACTTTTTCACGGTTTTTCATTCGCAAATCGGACATTAATCAATGAATATCACACGTCATTTTGACGAGAGTGATTCAAAAATAGAGCCCCTGGTCAGTCACGCCTTCTTTTCACACCACTGCGCTAAACACGTATTGGTCAATTAGAAACGGATCATTAGGGTTGGCTCTGCCAATGTAATAAATAAATAAATATTGGACACCAATCACATACATTGCTCTGATCCCAAAGTAAGTAGCCAATGCACTTGTGTTACGGAAATCAGACACAATGGTGGTACCACAATACCCAGACCCGAGACAATATAGAAAAGATCGTTTTCTACATTGACTCGACCGGGAATCGAACCCGGAACCTCACGAGATGCCGACGCTTGAAACCAGCGTGCTAGCCACTCGACCAGGTCGTCACTGTACTGTACTGTCAATGTACTTTGACAGTAACCTTAACTTTGAACAGAAACGGTAACTATCTTTCGTCACTTGGTAGATCCACAGAGATGATTGAAACTATACCATACCATTTTGGTGCAGCGAGCGGCCGCTACGATCAATGGTCAAACCCAAAGTTACATTAGTTGAAAAAACGACCTATAAAGACTTATACAACGCATTAAAACTTAAATATAGTCTATAAACAATCATAACTTTATGTGTAATGGAGCAACCACCATCTAATATTTTTTAATTAAAATACCGATAATTAGTTAATGAATTACAGCTCACACCAGTGTATAGTGTATATAGCTGTATATAAATTGATGCGCTACATACTTTTGTTCGAGATTTATTTCTTTTGTAGTTCAAGCTGTTACTCTTTTATTGCTTGTTAATCAAACCGATTTTTAAAACAACGACTATACTTAAATACACATATAACATCAAGTAGCATTGATCATCATAAAATCATAACAATAAAACACAAACATATTTATTACTAATTAGGCGACATAATTATATTATTATCATCATCATTATCATTATCAGCCAAACCACTACTGAACATAGCATATATCACCTCTACGGTTAACAACAGCTATCAGTTACGAGTATAATAACATATTTCAATATATATATAGTAGTAATCTTCAGGAGTAGCGTAATCAAAACCAAAGCTCAATTAGGGCATAAGTAATAGAAAAACGTTATAAACGGCTTAGGTTAGCACAAAGCAACCTGTGACGGTCGCGTCCGGCCGATAGCACACAAAGACCAATTGTTTCACTGTTTCACTGGGAACAACTGTGCTTGTGATTGCTTAGGGCTGCCTATTTTACCTTAGATTGATGCTCTGCTTGTAGTATTTCTTATGAAAGGCGAAATCTTGTATTAAGTTTCGAATTTGTACCATCCACAAAATAAACAGTATCGTTACCATGAGTTTACTCGATAGCCACGACGGATTTACTCGCTAGTGACGATGAAACGACGTAACTTTTTGTATGGAAAATTTTAGTTCTGTCAGTGACCACTACAGGTTCTGTGCAATTTTCCATAGACTTTTTTGCTCTTGATAAGCTTTTAGGTTAGGAAACGTCTATTAACTTCGAATGACATCCAATATAGGTAAAAACAGTTCAACCCAGGGGTGCGATTGTGTAAATCAATCGTATTCATTTGACAATTCAAAACGTACGGTATGATTTGTCAAACGGCAAAGAACAAAGGGTTTGACAGATCAAACCGTACGTTATGAACTGTCAAATGAATACGTTTGCTTTACACAATTCCAGCTCTGACCTTCATTAAGCGTGAAAAAATAGTGTCAAAAGGTAAACTTTATCTCCCAGTTAAACCTTCAGTTCATGCAGGAAGATTGTGTGAGGTGCAGAAGAATGTTGTTGATAGAAATTAAAGATTCAAAAATAATAATATAAAAATCATTAAGCGTGAAAAAACAGTGTCAAAAGGTAAACTTTATCTCCCAGTTAAACCTTCAGTTCATGCAGAAAGATTGTGTGAGGTGCAGAAGAATGTTGTTGATAGAAATTAAAGATTCAAAAAAAAATAATATAAAAATAAAACTTTTAACTAGCGCATTGTTTCTTTTTTTAACTAATATAGCTTCTTGTATAGTCACACAAAATATAGCGTCTCTCTGTATCCATCTTCATTACAGTCTTTGTTAATCTCTTAACCCTCGAGCGCCCTACCAACTTTGTCGGCAGTCTACGTGACCGCCCAGCGGAAGTGGCGATAACTTATCACCCACGCGTTGTAAAATGGTACTAATACGAACCAATAGGTACATTCATATTGCCAATAGGTACGTTTTTGTATAGTGCGAACGAGCCGTTGTTTTCGGATACGGCACGCGTCGGATGTGGGGATTCTGGTGTTGGACAACGGTCGGAAAGTTAGCGGAAGTTTGTTTTGGGATTGTTAAGGGAAGTGGGTTGGATTTAGGCTTATTTGAGTTTATAAAGATGTTGTTTTTAATTTATGCTCAATGGAGCTTGAAAAATGGATTCTATAGCTATTAGAAGAAAGAAAGAATGAAATGTAATTTATTAGGTACACTAAAAAAAAAAACATGAAAATTAAAACGTGATTATGAGAAGTGAAAGCAAATTAGTTTCCACTTATGTGTGTGAGAAAATTCTGGTATTATAATGTGGCAAAAGTTTTACAATAATGCAGATCATTTTTGTTAAATACTAAGTACTTACAAAAGCTCTGTCATAAAACCAGGCGCAATGATTCGTTTTTTTATACTCATTGTGTGTGTGTCATTCTCTATCATTCAATTTTAACAACAACAGTCTTTATAAGTGAAGCTAGCATTAAAGAGGCATATTTTACTTTTTGGTTTTATTCTCCAGACTTCAGAATTTTTACCTTCTGACGCGATTCCCGTTTAGCTACGATTAAGTTAGAACCTAGCTAAGCTAAAGACAGAGCCTAGGACAAAGAAACTGTTTCATCAACGAAATGGCTTTATCAGAAAGTACTAAAATAAGTAGGTATACTTATGTTGAGATAGAAAGCTTGTTAACAGCGGATGGTACCTACTATCTCAGTTATTTCTGTTCTTAAACGCCACCCTGACAGTTTATTTTAAATAAAATACTATTTAGCAACATTTACAATTTTGTAGTAAAACGTGCAAAAAGCCTGTTTATTGCATTCCCCGCAAATATTAATATGCACTTATATTTTATACTGTTGCAATGTTACATCGGTGTCCTTCTGTGGGCCATTAATATTTTTACGACGTAGAGTAGACTAGTCTCATTTAATTATGACCACATTGTAGAGACTCAGCGTGCACGATATATTTTATGTGCTAAGTAATTAATAGTCTAGGTAACGTTTATGGAGAAAAATATTGTTAACGTGATAAGTTGTGAAGAGTAAAATTTAAACAAATGAAATGTCTAACCAATTGACAATCCGGTCGTAGACCAATAGCGACGATCCCTTCAAATTCATTATAATCATGTAATTAATAGGCTTAATTAGTTTATAAATATTTTTTCAATAAACAAGTTTCAAATAAAAAAAAAAAAACAATTGACAATGACCATGCTATTACAGACTTCAAAAAAGAAGGAGGTATCAATTCAATGTATATGTAGGTATGTCATATCGTTGGAATTTGGTAATTTTTGAGCATATATTGGTCTTTCAAACACGTGTGCTGAATTTCGTGAGTGTATGTTTGTTTGTATTATCTGTATGTTTGTCTACAGATTTCTTGAGTCGAAAAGAATAGTAAGATGATTACTGTCAGCATTTTCCAAATGAACATTAGGTAGATAAAAATCTGGCGAACTCTTATGTTTCACTTCTGATATAGCGACAGTTCGAAATAGGTAGTAGCAACACATTCCCTTGTAGCAATAAGAAAACATCTTAATAAGCCAATTTACTTACGTATAGAAAATAAACGCTTATAGCGTTCTCAAAATCGAGGCCAGGTTTATAAGAAAACGAGAATTATAAAGGATCTAACGGTTGAGATTGTAATTCATTTACGACTTCCTTTCAATAAAATACTAACAAAACATCGTGTCTAAAAGCATGACGTGCTCTCCCAACCGTGACCGAATAAAAACTGTTCAAAAATTGAGTACAACAAAACAAACTCAAATTAAGAACGCTTACTTTTTTTTTAAACAACAACAAAGGCATAAGACATCTTTAGCCCAACAATTGCGCAATTAAACTGTCTATCGGATGAAATGATTTTACTATGGGAAGAGAAATGTTACAAGGCAGAATTTTATTATAACTTTGGAACAATTCTACGTTGTAAAATGCCAATTAGGTACTTTATAGTTCGCCATCCGTTCAGTAAACGGCTGTTACTGATGCGAATGGGAAAATTAACTATGAGCATTGAAAGCAGCCATTAAACTATGAGAGCGTTGTTAACTTTCCGTTCTTAAGTTATGCATAGGTATATCCGTATCAATTCAATGGACTTAAAACAATGCATTCGAAAGCTCGGTTTTACATATTCTTTTGTTTAAAACTATATAACTGTATGTAGGTTTTATTATTAATTTATTTCCATTATCTGAAGAAGCCTTGCAACTAGCCTATAACAAAAGGCAGCTGCAACCTGATTGGCCGCTACATTATTGGTTCCTTCCTCATCTTAACCCTGTAAAAAGAAGTTAATTGTCGCGAAAAACTTTTCCGCGCGCCAATTCAGAAGCGACGTAAACAGAAAACTCAACGAACCTGCGAGCTTACGTAGGCGTTAGAGAAAAAAGTGGTTCTATATTCAAAGTTGGCTCGTCGGCCAATCGCTAGCGCGGTAGGCGTGGCGGCGCGCTGCCATTGGCCGGTACTGCGATCACGCCGCGCGTAGTGATGGATAACACGATTATAATGTTATTACGATGCAACGCTTTCTCGAAACATTACCCGATTTTAATATTTATCGATTTTCACTAGATTTTTGGCTCGAGGTTTTCCTCTGTTTTGCATTTGCATTTAGAATAGAAGCAAAAAAATGTTATTTTTAGGTCCACAAATTATTTAATCATATCTACTTTTATTTTATTCAAAAGTCAGTAACAAGAAAATTCTTGTTTTAAATAATGTGCTAATAGGATGTATGTTGGATGCATTAGCAAATTGCGTAAATTATTAACGCAACTATTTATCGCTGGGTTCAAGCCAGTGCCTCGTATCTGATTTACGGCTTAGTAATAACTGATCATAAAGTTAAAACACAAGATTTACGCCCGCCATTAATCCAACATGACCTCGAATGGTCAAAGTTCTACGCTCCTGACCGATATAAAATATAAATCCTTCGTTTATTAAAACTGTTATTAAAACCCGATTTGAAATTCAGTGAAGGCGTATACCTAATTGCGACCTTTTGCGGTTTATAGCCTATTATGTTTCTTGCATGTAAAATAACGGGCTAAAATCTGATTTTATTTCTTACTAATAACAACTTTGAAGTCCCAAGAAAATAAAAAAATACAAATAAATAATCAGTAAAATCTCTCACTTACCATGTCATTAAGTTTTATACACAAGCCTGGACTAAGGAACCGTTTAGCATAATGAATGAACTATGATTGCTCTGATTATGTTTTATACTTCGTAGAAATAATAAAATATAACAATTTTAAAGAATTATTTTAACGAGATCCGAACAAGAAATCTGGTTTCAGTGTTGGGACTGCGCGTTTAAAATTGTTTGAAGTGAGTCATCATCATTTTCTGTGCCAATTTTTTTTTACAAGTATAATATTTTCATGGAATCTCTGTATTATTCATAAGGCAAAGATTGCTAAAATTATAATTCCAAGGACTATGATGTTTTCCAAATACTCAAATTATTTCCTGATTTTACTACCTTCTAAATTCTACGTCAAATCTTTATCAAATACTTAAAATTAAAAAAAAAAGAGGAAAAAAACTTAAATTGTTCTTTCCTTTGTCGTTTATAATTTTAGCTTTTATTTAAGTTTTAACGATAACGAAAGTTATTATTATTATCAAGTCTAGCACCAGTTCGAGTTGATATTTTTATCGTCATCTATAAATCCATTCGTGGAATAGTTTTACACGTCTTGTTCCATACTCCAACACACTTATTTTATCCACACTTATCTGCGCAACTAACTTAAACACTCGTCATAAAACTACCATTGTTTCTCGTTCACTGGAAAAGTAGTCGGTGGAGGCCGCAGTAAAACGCCTCCCATACATATTTACTCACTTTGTCTAATGCAGCGGCGCCCAACCAGTAGTTCTCAAGCAATGAAACACATGATGGCGTTAAGCCCACCATTAAATTAATGAAATGTGTCAGTTGAAAGAAATTAAAACGAACTTACATATTAAATGAAATAAATTTATTTGCTTATGACTAAGGATACATATGGGTGTTAGTTAACTCTATGGTAAGCTTAGCTTCAGACGAACATACTAAAAAATATCCAAAACCGTAGTAAAAAGAGACTTGATGATAATAAAAATAACTAAAAAACCTCTTTGAAAATAATTGGAAGAATATGTAGGTAGCATAACGTATCAGCGTATCAGCAATCAGCATGGCCAAATTAGAATTCTAGTTATTATATACGGTTTACGGTCGGTAGTCCCTGGATGGTAAAAGGTTGGGAACCACTGAACTAATGCAATATGACGGGGAGTTTTTATGTCACCTAATGCGCACATGTTAAAGAATAGTTCGTTTTATGTAAAAACGTGACGAGAGTTAAGTTATGCTAGATTTGCTCACGTTTTTGTACTTGTAGATGTTATGCCAATAAAAAAAATATTTATTCATCCATACGAGTAAAAATATAGCTTACTGTCTTACCAAGATTTAGAATGTTTTTGACACTCACAGTGCTTTTTTTTGGTATTCTTATAAGATTAAATAAGAATCCAAAAATTGCGCACAGACGGAATACGAACCTCAAACCTCTGGCAAACCAGGCCAACACTCTTTTCAATCGAGTTATCGTGCCGTCGATCGATCTTGTCGCGTAAAATGACACATCTTTAAGAGACCAGAAATTCTGCGCGGTTGGATTGTCGGCACGGTAGCTCGATACGTCCGCATTGGCCCGGTTTGCCAGAGGTTGCAAGTTCTGTCTCACCAAAACTGGGGAGGCCTGTCAAATTCAAACATGGCACTAGTTTTAAAGCATAAAATACAACTTACTAGTTACCTATTCGAACGTTTAAAATACACTGCAGTAATTAATGTTCAACTGATGCCCCGCAGTATCTAAACACACTTATTTATTTCTCTGGCAGACTCACTTTAGCCATAAAACTCACTCCAAGTTGTATAACGTCACACTCCTCGATTTTCCCTCCATAAAATTTGAGTCAATAAAGTTTTACTGCCATTTCAGCGTGAGGTGCATAATCGATTTCTTTTATATCGATTCTGAGGTACAAAGTAACGTCACTAATTGGCGGAGTTTGTACGAGTCTATGGTTGATGTTTCGTTAAGTGACAGTTCTAGTTTTATTCAGATTCAGCCTCATATTTTGTAAGAAAAATAAAACTTATACAAAGTAAAATTTTGTTGGATGTTTGCAATTGCAATATTCAATAATTTGATTAGGTAAACCTTTCACGCTCGAATAGCTAAACGAAATTTAGCGATGAGCTTCCTAGGAACTTTTTGAAATGATTTGGTTACATGACATTTTCATTTCACCAAAAATAAATTGTCGTTCTTTAAAACCATTTTGTCCAATTTTTTCTGAATCGAAGACCCTTAGCACACTGCGACTTTTAGCAGCGACGCAGTAGCGATGCAGCATCGATGCAGTCGCGATGCAGAGTCTGGATTAACAAATTAGGTACTGCATATCGACGACTGCATTGCGCTAGCATCGATGCAGTCGCGCTTCTGCATCAATACTAACGCGCGACAGCATGGATGCCAAATTAAATATGTTTCCAAAACGCGCGATTGCATCGATGTTAAAAGTCGTAGTTCGTATAGGGTTTAAGACATCGTATAGCTTTCTTGTAGAACTACCTTGTGGAGATTACAAGCTTTTTCTGATAAAAATAGGTTGCGGCATTGAGAAAGTTCCCGCCATCGTAATGTTGCAAACACATCTGTACTCCTACCCTGAAGTCCTGCAATTCTATGACAACGCTGACGCGTAGCTAATGAAGTAATGCGCCGCCATGTTGGATCGTAAAGCGAACAGTGGAAAGCCATCCGCCGTAAAGGCAATGTAGTAAAACGTCCGATGTCTGGCGCAATGCGGCGCGTTGTTACTGTTCGGTAACGTTACTTATCTGAATAGCCGCCATTTTGGTTTACCAAACTAATCTGAGGATTAATTTTCGCAGAGCAACGTATGGTATGTGGGAAACACGGTGATTTTTTTATGCGATTTCCCAATAAGCGGTATTAATTATATACAATGATATTACATAAATACCTATTAGTAACAAATAACCATGACAGTCAGAAGGATAGCCTTACATTGGTCAACCATAGTCATTGTACCCGGTCACCCGGTCAGTGTCTACGGGCAAATTTAAAGAACCTAAAGTAAATAACTACTTTGGTGATAAAACATCAAAGAAACGGTTAACATACCTATTGAATAAATTGCCCGGAAATATACGCCGAGAACAAGACACAAATGTTTATAAAGACAACTTAAAAAGTGTTTTTTTGCTAACTTAGCTTAGTATTTAAGTTTTGATTTTTGATATGTCAGGGCCTCGTGATCCCATAGATAGACAAACTATGTAAATAGTTTTGTGGGACTAGTATTATTTCATTGTAATACGTTGTTTGCTTAATAAGGAAATAGTACTACCTATAGTAATATAGTATTGTTGCGAACGGTTTTCCGGTTTTCATTTGCACGTAAATAAAACATTATCTTCTATCTATCCTATATTATCTTCTTCTATTCTATCTAATCTTGATACCTGCTATTAGAAAGTATTGAAAATCACTGTCATAACGCGGCAATGTATACAAATACCAAGAATAAAACTTAGAGAAAAAAATATGTCAGGACCCAGGAGCAGTAAATATAAAACAAACGGTAAATTATTCAGTGGCTTCATGGCGTCGTAACATCGAGTCTGGCTGTTTTGCAAAGCCATTTCTTTTTTTGCCTTATAAACTGCCAGTACCACAAAGCGCGCCGTTCAAACGCTTACAGCAAAAAATATAGACATTGTCTATGACTTCTTGAAGAAAACGTGCGATCATGATGCACACATGTCTTCTAAGAGCGTGACGAAGTGTGTCCAACTGTCCTAGCGCTGAATAGCGTTTTTATGTCCTACGGCTACATTCGTGGACAAAGGGAAATCGTAAAACCTAAGTGTCTGCTGTGATGCGCGACCTTCTGACTCAAGTTTACGGCCCGTAGTGAGGTACCTTCCTCGATTATGTTTAATCCTTGTTTATGGTTACGGTCCCGATTGTGTTTCACGGCTGACGATTGTCGATTTTGTTGCTCGATGTCTCTTTGTTCTTGTATTAGTGATGGGAGCGTTGTGAGTTTACGTGAGATTGGTGGGCGCGGTCAATTCTTAAGACTCGGCTGAACACTTGTATTTGGTATACTATTACGGATTTTATTAGTTTTGTTTGCTGAAATAGTTTTTACTAGAAATTAGTTATCATATGACAAACATAGTCCCATTATCACCCTGACCCAACTAGCGCCGCTCCCCGCCAGAGTCGGGGCTATCGCTGACGCCAAAAAATCTAAGCTTTTTGATTTCATTCTAATTTTTATTGTGTCCATGGTGCCCATTTTTCCACTTTGGAAGCGTACTTATATCTATCCAACGTTAGACTTCAGAGAAGAAAATGGTAAATTGTTTTTTTCGGTTTACGTATGTATGGGAGGAGCCCTCCCCCTAAATACGTATCATTTTTTTTTTTTTTTATTAGAATCGTAAAGCGGTTAACAACAGGATCTTCCTACCAATTTTCAGCAGTGTGATGCTTAAAGATACAAAATAAAGTACAAAATAAGCCTTGACGAAACTATTCTTATATTGCCTTGAAGTCCTATCATCGATATTAAAGGGACGCGTTTGGTGTACCTAGTGGTTAGAGCGCTCCTGATTACTATGCGGGCTGTCGCGGGTTTGGATCCCGAAAGGGGAAATTTTTGTGTGATGAGCACGAATACTGATGTTTATATGTATTAATTTAAGTATATAAAAGAGGCGACTCCGTTATAATCGTTGTCTAGTATTCGTAACACAAGGAAGAAAACTACTCAGTACCAAAACAAGTCAGTTGGTGTGATGTCTGGCGCTTATTGATGTATATTTTGTTAATAATCATCCTTTACTAGAGTTGGGCAGGTAAAAAAACAAAATGGTAAGTAATGAAAAATATGGTAATTTATGGTAAAAATGGTAAAATACTCGTAATTTACCAAATAGACCGTAAAATATTTAGTTGCTATATTTATTTATTTTATAATTTGTGAATGATTAAAGCTTTAATCCAAACGGTTGTTGGCGGTGTTGATGGTAGAAAACACTTCAAAAATTGATTATTTTTTACGTTACTTGGGTCACCATATAAAACAGAAAACAAATAGTCGTGCGCGTTGCGTAAATTATTAAATGGCATTTAACGTTCGCGCTCGCTTCTCCTCTGGTTATTGACGAAACGTTCGAGGAAATATTCGTGCACGAGAGCTGACGCGAGCTTGCTGTTCACATTGATGTTCACACATCATCATCATCATTATCAACCAAAAGACGTCCACTGCTGAACATATGCCACCCCCACGGCTTTCCACAGCGACCGGTTGTGAGCGGTCTGCATCCAGTTTGGTCCTGTCGTCTGTCCATCTTGTCTTGTCCGTCTGGACATCCCACGCTGCGCTTTTGGTCGAAGGGTTTCCAATCTAGAACTTTTCTGCCCCAGCGGCCATCAGTTCCCTGCTATGTGCCCTGCCAAAGTGCCCACTGCCACTAGAGCTTACTGATTCGTAGGGATATGTCCGTTACCTTAGTTCTCTCTCTCTTCTCTCCTCTCTCATCTCCTCGCTTCTGATTCGATCACCGAGCATAGCCCACTCCATTGCTCGTTGTGTGATTTTAAGCTTCTTTATGAGGCCCATAGTTAGAGACCACGTAACGGATCCGAATGTCTTCACTGGTGACATACACTGGTTGAAAACTTTCGTCTTCAGACACTGAGGTAATTGACACGAGAGGACGCTCTTATGCAGTTTCCCGAACGCTGCCTAGCCGAGTTGGATTCGTCAATTGACCTCTTTCTCAAAGTTGGACCTATCTAATTGGATCTTTCATCTAAGGTAGACGTACTCGTCGACAACTTCAAGAGTTGAGTTTCCAACGGATACTAAGGTAGGTATAACACGGGAACTTGACGTAATTTTCATCTTTTCCATGTTTTTTTCAAAGATGGGATACTTGGTCGAGCATAGTGCCAAGATCATTCAGCGTCTTTGCCACAACGACTATATCATCGGCAAACCGGAGGCGTGTTATGTATTCGCTAGTGACGCAGATGCCGAATCCTTCTCATTCCAGGAGCTTAAAGGCGTCTTCCAATGCCGCTGTAATCAGTTTCGGAGATATACGGTCTCCCTGTCTTACACCTCTCCGCAATGGAATCGCCCTCGTATTTTGTTCCTGTACTCGGACCGACCATGGTGGCGTTGTTATATAGACACTTAAATACCTATCGTCTATGTGACACCACTGAAGAGGCCTAAGCACCGCCCAAGTTTTGATCGAATCAAAAGCCTTCTCATAGTCCACAAACGCTAAACATAGAGGCATATTATACTCGTACTTCTCGGACTTCTGTATAATTTGCCTTAATAGATATGGTCTATGGTATTGTAGACTTTTCAGAATTCGGCTTGTTCGGGAGGCTGGAAGTCATCAAACTTACGTGCGAGACGCTTAATGATTCACACATGCGCGAGATTAGCATTTGTTGTACATGAAGATGCCGAAGGTTGAATTAATTGTGGCTTGCGCTCTGCAACTCGTCAGTTTGTTTAAATACTTGAATATCTTGAGTAAGAAAGTGAAAAGGAACCGGCGACGCAGACGATGGTGAGGTGAATGATAAGCTTAGCTTTTAGGTCAGTATGATAAGGAGGCACTTTTTTTAAAAAAATGTACCCTTTTTCGTCATTTTCAGTTATTAAATTAATAACATATAAAACGAAAACTACTGGTTTTGATGGAACTTACACTGTAGGTACCCTAAGTAGCAACATATCTGATTGAACAAAAAATAATCATCTCGCTATGACTTCTTGTTTTCTAGAAATCCGTGGTGAAAAAAACATCAAAACACGCATACACTTACGAAATTTTGAACACGTGTTTGGCACTTTGGAAGCCTTAAAAGATTAACTCACTCGAACATATAAAATTCTAACAATATCACATACCTTATAGGTCGAATTGATAACCTCCTTTTTTTAAATAAACATTAATATGTTTATATTACAAACACAATATCACTCATAAATTACAAAGTAAAAAACAAAAATAAACCTTATAAATATATTTTTGTGTGATGTGAATCCAGCTCAAAAGTTCTTGTTTGTATTGGCATGTAAAGAAGTATCATCATGCTAAGACAGTAAAAATGAGTGAAATGTTATTCATGGTAATTTGGTAAAGGATTTGAGTATATTTATACATTAAGTTTTGTAATTAAAATCATTTGAATATTTTCCCAGTCATCGGTAATTTTACCAAGTAAATTACATATTTTTGGTAATTTACTCGAAATTGAGTAAATTACCGGTCACAAACCCAACGCTATCCTTTACTGTTTGAACTTTATGAAAATAAACCATGCTTCACAGAATGTTATGATTTTCAACATGCATGAAAATTCGCAGTCATATTAATAAGTCGTAACATTCATAAAGATGAAATAAGAAACCAAAAACTTGCGCACGGGCGGGACATGAACCAGCAACCTTTTGGCAAACCGGGCCAAACGCTCTTACCAATTGCGCAAGTTTTTGGTTTCTTATTTCATCTTTATGAATATAAAATATAACACTGTGAGTGTTAAAAACATTCTAAAGCACAAGTCGTAACATATAAAAAATCGGATATAATAATAATTTGAGACCCACCAAACCTTGAATTCTAATATCAATCACAATTTTGTTTGTACCCACAAATGCACTCGCTGAAAATCAGCGTCGTGATATGCGTTCTGCTGCTGCCACGACCAATGCTGAGCGGGGGTGCCTTTTTCGGCCTAAGTAGCGTAATATATGTATTATTTTTAATGTTATTAATTTTTGGTCGAATAAATTCATTTTATTTCTTTCTTTCTGATATGAGGTAGTCACAGAAACAGTAGTAGTGCTCACTCGAATGAATATAAAACACTGATAAGTATTAGGAATCTAAAAAATCACGGGAAGAACAACTGTGAGTGGCGAGTGTTTTTTCCAGCAATCGTAACATCTGTATGAAACTGTTGCTTATTCATGACTAGAACACAGTATTGAAATTTCAGGACTCATAAAACTGCATGATCACTTTGTTTAACCGAGAATTTCTACTAAACATACAACTCTGTTCTGTAAATCGTTGTATTTAGGCAGATATTAGCTTGAACAATCTATAGATTGCCTGAAGAAAGTCAAGCAATTAACTCACTAATACCATTCCAAATGGTCTTTTAATACTTGACAGATATTACTATTGGTACTATCTCAATACTGAAACCAATAGCAAATGAAACGCGATCGATTTTACATTGGTTATCAGTGTTTTGTGCAAATTATAGCCCGCGGAGGCAGTAAACGTCGACCGACTATTAAGTTTCGCGATCACCCATGATAGTTTATTGATCATAAAGTCGTGATATCAGGCCTGTAAACAATAAGATAAATAATTATGATAGTACACACGCTATTGCCCGACAGGACCACCGCGAAACGTGGGTGACATGCTCAGATAATTTGCTGAAGCTTTCTTTATTTGTATTGGGATGGTTTGGCCATACTCGTACTTTCTACTACTTCTACATTACTATGTAGGAAGAGTTTATGAAAACGTTTCAGGTCTATTATCAAATGCTAGGTGGTTCACTTAACTAATGATACACTTTGTAAGCTGCATTTAGCTATATTTTCCCTGTTGACAAACAAACATAAAGAAAACTGTCGAAGACACTTTTTAGGGTTCCGTAGCCGAATGGCAAAAAACGGGACCCTTATAGTTTCTTATCACACTTAGTCTTCTTTATTCTTACAATTCTTATACACAAAATAAAAAATAATGATATTTAAGGATAGAAAATAATGATAGGTCTTTTAAAATGACATAGAGGTTTTTAAAACCATTTTCTTTTAAAGTCTAACGTTTCATAGCCAGACGCTTCTAAAGTGGTAAAATGGGCGTGAGGTAATAAACATATTAGGGCGCTTTGATTTAAAGGGATATGTTGGTTCACACATAATTCTTTAAATCTGGCCGTATCTACATTCTCAGAATTAATAAGCAAATATTCCCATAACACTTGAGGTGCATATTCTAAGAATATTTGTGGAGTGTTACCGTCAATCAACTGGTTGTTAATGTTACGGATATTATAATTGTAAACAATACCATTTAATTCACGTAAACTTTGGCGTCATGGTTTAAGCAGAAGTAAAAGGGTTACAAAAGAGCTTTTGAATGTCGCAATGGTTCCATGAATCGGCAAATGTTATTATTTTACCGATTACAAAAAATAAAAGATCGACCTACTTATACTATAAATACTTAAATACATACTTAAAGTGTGATAATCTCATCTCTAACTGCGATTATTTTGATGTCTTTTGTGAAGGTCCATTACTCATTCAATCCTATAAGACTTTCCGGGTTTTCTAAATGTTATATATGTATAGGTATCACAATAAACCATTTGAGGCGGTTCAAGTTTTCATGATTCAAATTAAAATTATTTATTTGCAATAAATAGAGTTGGTAATAGTACATTATGATACAAGACGTGTGCTAAGTTGACCATTATATACAAGGCGATATTGAGTGCGCACGAGCGAAAGCGAGTGCGCCATAAGAAAGCCGCGTATATAATGGTCACAGGCACACGCGTATCATACGACGTTTTTCAACACACTTGCCATTAATCCAAACTTTGTCACACCACAGCCGCCAACTATTTACGAAAAATGGCACGTTGTTTTTTTTTCTTGCCGCGAAACTGATGCGCGCGCAAGGTTAAGGCGCGAACTAGATCGACCAACAGCCAAGATTAAAAATGTAATAATTATTTATTCAAAGCACAAATTATAGAAAATTTTAAATAAATTTGAATTATTTTAAGTAATAAAGCTGGATTTACCATTTATTGAAATAAATATGTACATACTGTTATTTTTCGCATAAATACTGTTTGTTGTGTAAGTTATAACCCGACTAAATTATATCGCTTCATCTTCTTACTTACTACTTGGTACTAGGGTACAAATGTAAATTGGTCGGGTAAATAAACAAAAGGCACTAGTGCAATAATATACAGAAAAAGCACGCGTGTTTGTGTGCCAAAAATCGGTGGAATAAAAACGTCATTTTGAGCAAGTGTGTTGAAAAATGTTATTATAATGCAGTTTATGTGGCTTACAGACCTATTTAGCCGTTAATTACACATGCAACTAAATATATAACAAAATAATTAATTACAAATGATTTTAGATTTAAAGATGTAAACAGGATAATAAAAATTACAATTCAATTCAATTTATAACAAAGGTTAATAAATTATAGCTATTCACAATAATAATTGTCATTCTGGCATTTCTTTACACTATTAATAGCATTTCTTTGAAAACCAGCAGATTTAGTATAGTTATTACCCTAATGTCTTCTATCCTAATGTCTCTAAAACTACTGGACAGATTTTGATAAAACTAACACTGTACGTTAAGTTGAAGTAGCTATACCTGATTGAACTTCAAAAAGAATCATCCGAAATTCAGCACACGTGTTTGGTAGCCTTACTAGATTAACATACACAAAAAATATAAAATTCCAACGATATCACATACATACAATTTTTTTTGAAGATCTCCTTTTTTTCGGTTGCGTTACGTGTGCATGAGCTACGTAATAACATAACACAATGTTTTTGGTGGTTAGTTAACTCTTCTAACTCTTCTTTAAACCGCCCATTTTAGATATTAATGAGAGGCCTATGATTAGCGGTTGGTGTCTTAAATTGTGGCTGACGCTACGGTCATTGTCTGTTTGTTCAGACATTGTTACTATTTCCAATTGTTTCTTTATTTCATTCGACGACCTCCGTGGTCGAGTGGCTAGCACGCTGGTTTCAAGCGTCGCCATCTCGTGAGGTTCCGGGTTCGATTCCCGGTCGGGTCAATGTGGAAAACGATCTTTTCTATATTGTCTCGGGTCTGGGTGTTGTGGTACCACCGTTGTGTCTGATTTCCATAACACAAGTGCATTGGCTACTTACTTTGGGATCAGAGCAATGTATGTGATTGGTGTCCAATATTTATTTATTTTACATACACATTTTTTGCAGACCTCTTTTATGAAGTCGGTTAAAACAATATAGAGCAACGTGTGCATGAGCTACGTAATAACATAACACAATGTTTTTGGTGGTTAGTTGGCCCTTCCTTTAACCGCCCATTTTAATATCTAAATATTAATGGGAGGCTTATGATTATCGGATGGTGTCTTGTGGCTGACGCTACGGTCATCCTCTGTTTGCTCAGACATTGTTATTATTTCCAATTGTTTCTTTATTTCATTTAGCTTCATTCAAAAAAATAATGTCATCCCCTCTCTCTTTCCAGCAGTGTCACTGGAGACGCTAGTGGAAAACTGTCACAAACTCCTGGAGAAGTTTCACTACTCGTGGGAGATGATGCCGCTTGTGCTGGTCATCCTGAACTACGCGGGAAGCGACATCGATGAGGCGTCGCGGAAGATTGATGAAGGTAAGCTTTGTGATGTGGAGATAAGGTTGATTTTGTAGTGTAAGGCGTTGGTGTGGAGCAACAGGCAAAAGCAACGGCAGCAAGTCCCACGGGGTCTTTGGGGTCGCCGAATTTTGGTAGCAATACAAAGTGATTATACAGGCCGCTATAGAGAGTGAGGCCTGTCATAGGAGCAAAGATTTTAAATGAAGGCGCTTTAAGTAACCAGTTATCAATTCTAAATGGTTTAAATTTTTTATAAGGAGAAAATAATTTAAGGTCATTTTCTAACAAAATAAATCCTTAAATAAAATTGACGACCTCCGTGGTGTAGTGGAAAGCACGCTGGTTTCAAGGCGACGCCACTCCGAGGTCCCTGGTTCGATTCCCGTACGGGTTAATATATAAATCAAAATTATCTATATTGTCTCGGATCTGGGTGTTGTGTTACCACCGTTGTGTTTGATTTTCATAACACAAGTGCATTAGCTACTTACTTTGGAATCAGAGCAATGTATATCATTGATGTCCAATATTTTTATTTTTATTTGTAAATCGAACCAGCAATGTATTGCAAACATTTGTGTCCAGTCCTAGAACTTTACTAGAGTTAGCTATTTTGGTTTTTGATTGATTGTATATCTGAGTTGAAGCTTTTAAGGCATTATGACCAGGTGAAGGTCACTATGAATACTCTGTAGAATCATGAGTTAAAATTTTTGCTCCTATTACAGACCACACGCTGTCTATAGCTGTATATATATCTATAGCTTTTAACACCGTTAGTACCTACACGAGCGCACTCGCTTGCGGCAACGACGCGGCTGAACTATTCCTACAAAGATGCAACATTTACAGTCCGTTTTACTTTGCTAGTCAAATATTGTAAACAATCTTGACAATCCTATTTAACGAAATTAATAATTTTAAAGTGAGATAAACACAAAACTTACAACATACACGGGTAATTAATCGTTGAATACTGAGATCTTTTTAAATCAAATAGTTAATTAATTTTATTCACAGGTTTTTTTTTAAGTTATGAAAAAAATGATTTTATTTTTGGACTAGAAAAGAAAAACGGACTTTATCACATCTAGAGTTGCAACATCTATCTATGGCAATGTCACACGTTGGTGTAAATGTACGTTTGTATCGCTACAAAAAGTCGCTATGTAAAATCTATTTATCCACACTCTGTGGGTTCTCTTGCTGTTCGTTGCAGTATTTTTGCCTGTTACTTCATTTTTTTGACCCACAGAAGAAAGAAAATAATCTCACTAAACTCTGTTGCACTACTACATAAAATAATAATTTCTTTTAGAAATGACTTCTTTTGTGGGTCAATATAAATCCAGCCAAGCGAATGCTTTTGATTTTATGAAAAACATTGCAGTCCGATACACCTTGTAATAAGCTGATTGAATTAAAACACTTAAGGAATATGTTTCGCGTTCATTCATGTTAAATATACGCCTGACGTTTCGATTGCTTTACAGCATTTGTGGTCACAGGCATGACCACCCAAATTTAAGAAACTGATTCTCATAGGCAATAACATAATATTGGAAACAACGATTTCTACTAGTAACCAGAGAATAAAATGACGAATACAAATCGATGTGTATCGGATTAAACATTTATCATACGATCTTTTAAAAGAATTACCTCTAAGAAGTATTCGGCGGAATAAGAGTTTTGTTCCAAAATTATGTTTAGTTTTTTATTATTGATTCAGATGAATATTTAAGTCCCGAATACGGGTCTTACCAGAAATTGCACCTTTTCAAAAGCTTCTTAGATATAACACAAGTACCGTAGATGTGCCGTTGCTGGCAACATTGCTGAGGAAGTATCGAAGGAACATTATTTAAGTTAGCCAGTTAATTTGGCAATTTAAGGGAACAGTTTTTTTAATTATAAAATAACATGTTATTTTCAATCTTTTTTTGATCAAAATTTAAATATTTATTTTTTAATATTTTAATGAAAAGATGGTAATCATTGTTATGTTCCCTAACATTGTCAAATTTGCCGGCTGTTTAAGCAATGTGGCTTAAATATTTCTACCTAGGGCCTTGTAGCAAGCAATATTGCCGGCAACAGCACATCATTAGAAGACGCAATGAAAAGTCGTGAAATCTTATTATAGCTTAATTTTGTTTCTACTATGTTATTGCTACAACAACTTAAGGTCATCTGAATGCGAATGTTTCTTTTGCATCAATGGAGATTTTGTTTTACCTAAATAATATTTTAAAAGTGCAACGAAACTTGATTATGTATTTATGACCTAATGACGCACAGTATACTACATATTTAAGTATTCTAGGCGTAAAATTTCCATTGATGTAACTTCTTATGCGTCTACGTAGAGAAACTGCATATTCATTTGAAAATAAAATTTCTACATAATTTCTACATAATTTAAATTAAAACGGCAAAATTTGAACAATCTTGCTTATAGTACCGATGGAAAATGACATAGTTAAATATTTTTAGTTCATCGATAAAAGTTATTCAAAAATCTTGAAACCAATAACTCTATAATAATGTCAAAAAAATACTTGACGACGAATACCTTATAAACGGTTTTGACGTTACAATTTTTTTTGTTATAATTTATGAACAAAGTGTTATGATCTCTTTATTCGCTGTAAATTAATGTGTTGGCCTCATCTTGCTGATAGGGTTTCGTAATAGACAGCTAATAGTTAAATGTTGCCATTGGCTGAATACGATTGTGCGTGATTTGAACAAAACATACCCAAACCAATATAGTAATTAAACTATCGATCATGAAACCGTACGTAACGCAAGTAGCTAGAGATTCACATAAGTATTCTGTATTGATTAGTTCAGTAACATTAATATGATATTTAATGAGGACCGACGAGAAACAGCCAGCAGGATTCCTGTCTAAAAGTATCATGTTTCATCTAAATGTCGAGAGGCCGTCAATCGATTTCTCAACACCATCTCAAATTACATTACGTTGTTCAAAGTAAAGTTTATTAAATTAAATTTACCTCAACGCAAGTGTCACTGGCCAGTTTTGTTGACATAAATTAAATGATAAATCGGCATTTGCTGAAATCAAAACATACATGATGTTTCTGTAATGGGCAAACCAGAGGTGGAATTGTGTAAAGCAATCGTATTCATTTGACAGTTCAAAACGTACACTATGATCTGTCAAACGGCCGAACGGCATACGTTTGTCACGTTTGACAGATAATACCGTACGTTTTGAACCGTCAAATGAATACGATTGCTTTACACAATTTCATATCTGATGTTTTGAGGACCACCACACTGGTGGGTCCTGCAATTAGGGACAATTTAACTTTTAATTAAATAGAATAGCTGCTACTTTTACATGCTGCAGTAAAAATTAAAATTGCTTGAATGCTGTCATTGAAATGTAATAAAAGTATGCTTTAAAAAAGTGACTATGAATATGGTATTTTTTCAGTGATTTTGGCTATTTATTGCAATGGTAGAGAATACTATTGTTACATTAAAGTGAAAAAAAATTCAACCATCTTTTCAACTAAATTCTTTAGGAACAATTTCTTATTGCATAATAGATCAATAGTTTAAACAGTTCAAATAAAAAATAAATCTTAAAAATAAAATTAAAATATTTAATAACTACAAGAATATTTTGCGTAGTTTAGTGATCTATATTAAATATAAATATAAACATAAACAATGTGTTATTAAAATTACCTACCACATAGATAAAATAAATTTGTATAGTTATTGTTGTTGTAATAAGGAAGTAATATGTCATTGATTCATTAACTGTGTTCTTAGTGGCGTAAACAAGAAAATCTTGAATCTTGGAAATTGAAAATACCTCGCCGAACGCAACAGTACTTACTATATTTTTCATTAAAAATAAGAAACTATGCACTTGAAAACTGGAATCGAAGCGGGTATTATGACTATATAATGTAGGTATTCCTGATTCCTTCATAAAAAATACATAAGCAATTAAGTATTTGTCGCTATGTTAGGCGTGGTTGAGCAAACAGTCCTTCCGGAGACATAATAGCGAGCATGCTCGACAACTTGCTCGGCGACTTTATAACTAGATATAACTAAAAGCTGTTAAGAAGATATAAAATTATAAAAATAACAAATTAGTACACCTTTAAATTTATATGTGGTGGTAGATGCGAGTCGCTACACATTTTAGCTCTCTTTACCTCTATAAATGAATTGTCACCTATAATTACAAAGTAAATGGGGTATTAATATTAATTTCATTCGTAAAGTGCGGAGAATTATTGAGCTAATATTTTTAAGGCCACTCAAAGCTACTAATAAGCAACAGTACCATAGTTTTTCATAAGAGAAAACTTGAATGTAATCTATGAGGATCTATTTATATTAACCCTTGTTTCCGGTGTAAGTATTAAATGACTTAGTAAACGTCCATCATTTTTTTGACGCACTTATACATTTTTTTAAAAAAATATCTTAGTTCTGTTATATGAAATATTATATCTTAGTTTCATTTTGTATGCCTTATTATAATTTTCATATTGTTAATTAAACACTCAACACGTTCGAAGCTCAATTTGCATTTTTTCACTTGTAATTATTTTGATGTTTACTAGGTGTTAAAATAATATCATTTCCATAAACTTATTTTTTATTATCAATCGAATTATAATAAAAAGTTAACTATTGGTCGTGAGTGGCCAGCATTATATTTATATTTCAAATATGCAGTTTTTCGTGCGTAGTGCTGTGCCATGCGAGTGTCGATATGCTTTGCGTTTGTTCACAGGAAAGATGATAATCAACGAGTACGCGAGGAAACACAACCTGAACGTCTTCGACGGCCTTGAGCTGAGGAACTCGACTCGCCAGTACGGACTTTAATAGTAATATAGTTTTTCCAAAACACCGACACTGAATACTGAAATCTCGGCGGGATAGGTCAAACCAACCATTACTAACCACACAGATATGCGTTAACGACACGACAGAATGGGTTAAAGTCTGTTTTTCCTTGCTAGTAGAGTATTGTAAATAATCTTGGTATTTGTTGAAATAAAATAATTCATTTTTTATAAAGACGAACATTCAGGTAATTCACACTTGATCACTGAGATTAAATCAAATACTTAATTAATTTAACTTACAGATTTTATTTAAATAGCAACAAAAATATTAATTATTATTTGTTGTAGACTGAATGCTAAAAGCATTCTCTCCCAGTCGTACCTTTAGATCATGCAGAATTATTTTGGTGGATTAAAATAGTTTACAATAGTGCTTTCTTTGTGCTATAACTAAGATGTAGATTAAAGCAGTGAAAATACTGACTCTGTTGTGACAATTGTGATTTGGAAATCCATCGAGTTAGTTTAGTTAGGTCTTAACGACTTTTGCTGATGATCTGCCTTATCTATCTAATAACAATGCAGTTAAAAAACAGCCCTTGTATTAAGATACATGATTTATTATGAATTATTTATGATAAAATAAAGAAGAAGAAATACATACTTTGAATTGCTTGCAAAAAACGCAGAAGCGCAAACGCATCTGGTTTTTTAACCGACTTCAAAAAAGGAGGAGGTTATCAATTCGACTGTATGTTTTTTTTTTTTATCATGATTTTTTTTTTGTATGTATGTTACCTCATATCTCAGTCGTTTGTCGACCGAATCAAAAAAATTTTTCGCCTACTAAGAGGGTGTACCTTCTAGTTGGTCCCATTTTTTCCATTTTGGGATCTGATGATGGGATCTTGGTGTAATCGAGGGAAACCCTCAAATTTTAAAGGCAGGAATAGTGTTCCTTTACTAGAATCTTAATGTTGACGTGTTGTTACGTCTGATAGTCAACATTTTGTTGGGCTGAGCTGATGGTGGAACTCCTTAACGCTCAGGAGTTCAGTAATTATTATGACGGAACTTATGATAGGTAATTTGTAGCTTCTTAAAAAATAGAATCATAAGGTGCAACTCCCCCCCCCCCCCTCTTATGTAATCACTAAAAATGAAGAAATAAAATAAACTTTAAAAAAAAGTAAAAACTGACTTCAAAACCAAAATGCACTAAAAAGTCTTAAATAAACTCTTCACCATTGAAAGGAAAGGAATTCGTTTAAGGCAAACAATTTCTTTTTGGAGTCGGTGCCATCACTTTGACCATCAAGCATCAACTATCACAGCACCGACTCCAAAAACAAATTGTTTGCCTTAAACGAATTCCTTTCCTTTCAATGGTGAAGAGTTTATTTAAGACTTTTTAGTGCATTTTGGTTTTGAAGTCGGTTTTTACTTTTTTTTAAAGTTTATTTTTTTTCATGTCATAATTTTGTGACCAAAAAAAACGTTAAATACTACGTCGTGTCGTTACGCTAAAGTTGACATAAGACCACATTAACAAAAACATAATAATAACTTTTGGTGCTGTTTTTCTGCTAGCAAATTAAAAAAAAAAAACAAATATACTGACGAGAGCCTACCGTCTCAAATTCTTTAAGCAAGTCTGCACAGAAACAACGTACTAAAATTAAATACCAAGTGAAGAATTTTTGGTTTATATGTAAAGTCGATACTAAATACAAACGACATGTGATATATTCTAGTCATTAAGTTAAATGAGTATTATTAAGATCTCTAAGTTTATTTTATAAGTATCGGTAAATGCTTGAGCTCAATTACAGCACTAAAAATATTACTATATGAACTCATACTACACTTACACAAACAACACTACTAAACATAAATTACTTTAAAAAAAAATCAAGTTATCCATTTATTTAAATGAGTTCAATTTATAACCTTAATTGCACACATCCAAGTAAAAAAAAAAAACACTTCAAGAAAAAGAAACAACAGCTATCTTTTTAAATTCATTCAACGATACACTGTGTCAGATAATTCATATTTTGACCATGATGATTTTCATTGTAAAAATAAACTTGTCAATATAAATTGCATTGCAATCAAGACTATTACAGTTGGTAGACAAAGAACACGAAAAAATGACGGCCGGTTATCCAATCTTTCTTACAGGGTTGTCACCTCAGAAAACTGTCTAGATCCATGCTGTTAATTTTAGCCCAATAATTGAAGTTCATAAAAGCAAATATCTTTGAAATCCTAAAAGAGGCTAGGCTAAGAGG